>OY757188.1:18786708-19154125 GCA_963583895.1 Melanophora roralis
TCCAGTGGCGATATCTGGTAGATATGTATCTAAATACAGTGGCCTCTTATTTATTTAAAACTCGTTAATTTGAACTTAGCGATAATTGCACTGTTTCTTAGGTCTCTAGAAAAATATTTTATAAATGAAAAAAAAATCTACGTTATATTGGCCATCAACCTTCAACAATTTGAAATTTATTTTTTTCTACGCTATTTAATTTTAATACAAAAAGTGTTTGATAAATCACTGAAATATTCGAGATAAGCAAAGCGGCTTACTGGCTACGGTACAACAGCATATTAGTTTGAATATAGACATGTCATCGACAGCCAAACTGTCATTAGGTCCCTTTATAATGTACAGATCTCCACCAAATTTTTGTATAAATATAACCATTTTTAACATAAACATTAGCAAAAATTTTAATTGGTACAAAATGGTATTTTTAATACTCATGTTGGTTTCGCTCTATGGCAACTCGCAACGAATGTATAAAGGGACTTAAAGATGAGCCATTCCTTCTCAAAAGTATTTAAGTACATTCAGCTCAAAAAGGAGGTTACAACCTTTAGAATAAGACAATAAGCGAAAAAAGTGTGGCTAGGATTGACTTAAGGAAAACGGACTATGATCTTTTTACCACAGGACAAGTCTGGTACTGAAACGTAACGTTCCTACGAGTGAGACTAAAAAGCAAGCTCTGTAGAGACATAATATGAGAGAAAAGGTCAAGAAGACGACCAAAACAAATTAGTTATAACGCTAAATCTTAGGCTTTTGGTCTACACTGCAGTTACTAGGCTTATTTTACATTGTAGAAGTAAATATCTCTAGAGAGCGCAATACTTGAAATATCGCTTGAATCGATACTCCTACGGCATGATTTGAAACCAAACAATTTGGTCATAGACGTTGTTGCAAAGAGATCTGCGACTACCTTGAGGTCAACGCAACAGTTCACTAAGGTGCCATGTGGTCATTGAAAGATATTTGGGGAGATTAAAATAAAGCAGTGACTAGTTGTTTCCGAAACTAAGCATAATTGGGAACCCAGCTGTAATTACTTACTAATACAACTCGCTGACCTACAACTTATTTGCCGATGGATCCCAGATGGAAAAAAACTCAAAGCTGTGGTCTTCTCTTGAGACCTGGGTATTAAATAGTACTACAGGAGATTTCAGCTATAGAACTAACCGTTTATCTTGCTCCTCGATTGGTCAGTCGTATTAAGAATTCATTAGTAAGACATGTGCTGTAGCAAGTATATATGACGAACTAAAAAAGGAAAGAGCAATGGACAATCGTTCTCCACCTTAATTTTAAAAATGGGGTATGACTTTGCTATAAGCGTTAGAACCACAAAGTCCCAGGTAAATGCCACTTCTTTCAGAGTTTCCACAATCATGCGAAGATCTTTTGCCCCAAGGTTGACTAAGCTTGTTTTGTCTTTTAAAAGGAGCGGTTATTGACTTCTAGTGGGAATGATAAAGGTCACTTGGGGATAGGGGTTCATACACAATGGCTAACCAGCGATGACCGCTGGTTCAAGGGTGTAATGGGTTATAGAGAGACGGCTTAGCATAATTAGTATCATTATCCGGCGCTTGTGCATTTTAGCTAAAACTGACTGAAATCTAATTTATTTAAAAAGTTGGATTAAGTATCTGGGATTAATTAAAAGAGGTTGCTGGCATTTTTTAAGTGTTTGGAATTTCTTCTGTTTATCTGGTAACACTAAGGACCCAAAAGGATCGATGTGATATATATAAAGGCCCAGCATAGCCTAAGCTTTACCTAATATTGGACTGATAACCGTCAATTTGAAAAGACATATCTGTATCGTTAATCTGTGAAGCTCTAGGCTCTTAATAAATTTTTTAGCATTAATTTTCATAGTTATTTTTAAAAAACTTATACTAATTTTGCATAAAAAAATTATCCGACATGTTACAAACATTATAATAAAATTGATATGAATAACTTTCTTGTTACTGTTTAAAAAAGACTCTAAAATATTCGTTGCCTTAGTTTTTGTTATTTCTTGTTTGTTTATCGCTGCTTAGTCTGTCCGTCTGTTTGTTCATTTTTGTTTTATTTTTCCTTATTGTTGTTGTATGTTGCTTAACATTTTAGAACACACAACAGAACAATTAAATTAAATAATTACAAGTCGTGAGTGAATTTCACGCGAAATCAAACACTGATGCATCTAAAATGATATTGTTAGTTTTTTTTTGCATTTTCTTCTTTTTATATTGTTGGCTTCTGCTGAAGATAGTGTTTTTGGTTTGGAACTTTTAACGGTCTCCCTTTTATGGTCCCATTGTAGAGTGTATTGAATTTGTCGTAGAATTTGTAACACAAAAACAATTTGTAATTTTTGTGAACTGGTGTACATAGTGGTTTTGAAAATTCAGGAGACACTTTGTCCTAAGCTGTTTAGTCTTTTAATTCGTAATAAACTCCTTATATAGATTATGGATTTTTTAAAGATACGCCAAGTTAAAAGTGGAGGATTATATTAATAACATATCAGTTTTGACTTTCTTATTAAAAAATTTGCGTAATATAATATTTTGTTTTATTGTAGTGTAAATTTACTTTGTCGAACATCATCCTCTAAGTTTGTTCAATTATCTTCTTTTACCTTTTCAACTTTTTTCTCCGCTACGGTATGTTTAAAATTTATTTTTATGTATGTTCGAAGTAGTTTAACAGAAAAAAGTTTATGTAGTTTTTAGTATGAACAATCTTAAATATTTGGCGGTTATGTTATAAAAAGATTTTTTAAAATCTTGCACATTCTTAAAATTTGGTTTTGTGTTATAAGTGCCAGAGATCACGCACTGATATAAAATCGAATGAGAAGCCAAAAAAGTTGTAGTTTTTTTGCTTTCTTTGTTCCTATTCTAGGGATAATTAAAAAAGTTAAAATTTACTATCAGTTGTTGAAAACATATTGAGAGGTTAGCAATTTTTTTATTAATGAATTGAAAAATAAGAAAAAATTTTTTGTGGTCGAATAACTCCGATCGATTAGTATATTAGTGATATAGGTACGGTCTTATCCTTTAATAGGTTTGCACCTCTCGCATTAGTAATATATTTATTTCGACAATTTCGCACTTTCAAGAACACTATCCGTTCTAGCAGTTACGGTATTATTCTTGAAAAAATCCAGTAGTAAGAAGCAAAAATTTTTGGTCAGTCAAGCCGACCACATTAGACGCTACATCACAAGTTATTTTTGAGAATGCGAAAAAGGTATGTAGTCCTAGGTGTTTATCTAGTCCGAATTTCTTAATTTAAGTTACTTTTAAGCCAAAAAAGTATTGACTTGAGATTAAATGAGTATTTGATGAAAGCTTAAGAACATTGATTTAAGCGTAAAAGGGATTAAATCAGCAATGAAGAAATATTTTTTGATAACGGATCTTATTTTAAGATGAAGAGTAAGATTTTTTTATTTTTATTTTATAGATATTAAATATTTTTTTACAAAAAAACCTTTTTTTTGTACTTGCTGTAGCTGGGACTTGAACCTGGGACTCTTCTGAATGCGACACAAGCGCGCTATTATCTAAGCTATTAATGAATTATTTTCAAAAACAACAAGCTTTTTCTGCTTGATTTTGAAAACTTGATTTAAGAAACCCTAATTAGGGGCCGTACTTCATATACAGTTTTGGATAAATTCAATAAAAAAAAAATATTTTATTGCTTTATTGAAAAAATCGATTTACTTACGTCTAAAAAAGTATAAAAAGGATTGAGAAAAATTTGTTAATATTTTGTTTTTGTTTTTTATTTAGCAAATGATCACGTACTAGAGACCTGCATCAAGCCCTATTCAAGCTAATTCAAGAACCTCATAATTTTCTAATTCTTGTGTTATTGTGCGGTTAAAAGGTTTAAGTGCTGTAATGTAGAGTAGCTGACACAGTTTATGTGCTGCAGTGTAGTGTAGTTAAGAATAAAGAGTGGTGTCAGGCACTGTTGTTGACGCAACTTATGTACTATCATGAGGTGTGGTCGATAAAAAAAATTACTGTGCTTATGTGTGGCAACAACATCAAAACTGTGTGTATTACACACAATGTTGAGTAGATACATAAACAAACATATATACAAGCAGGCAAATCAATATGAAATTTATGTGTAATTACATTACATTATATACATACATATGTACATTCAAAATCAACCCCCGTTTTCTATAACTATCACACCAGGAACATCCCGCCAACAATAAAGTTTCGAGATGAATTGAAATTGAAGTGTGCAATCATGATGAATTGATGTGCCGTTGTTGTTTATTTCAGTGTGCTTAACTGTGAATATATTTTTCATTTAAGTTAAGTTAAGTAAAAAAAAGAGATGACGAACAATACAACGCAGTACTTATTTTTGTGTGTGCACACGTAAGGTATATGAAATGAATTGAAAATTCAAGATGATGCCTTATTTAGTGTCATCTTGGGCTGGCCTCTATCACGTACTCTTCTTTTTTTAAGGGTTGAATAAAAAGGGTCACACCCACCATATTTTCCAAAAAGCTTTACCTTAAGCAAGAAAAAACCCTAAAAAATCAAAATAATTATGTGTCCTAAAATTAAATTAAAACAAATTTTTTTTATTGAAAAAAGAAGGCAATTTTTCTAAAATAATTTTTTTCAAAAATCTAATAAAACTGTTTATCGAATTTTGAAATTTTTTATAGGACCGAAATAGGTAAAACATTTAACTTAATCTACAGAAATGGCAAGTATTCCCATGTTACTACTTTTATCGAATATATTGGTGCCTTTTTGATGACATTGTCAACAACGTGTCTACATTTTTATATTTGGCTTTGATAAGAAAAAAATAAAACTGTCAGAAGCAAATTAGGCTTCAACTGACTTCAAAAGAACTACCTTATCAATAGTGCCAATGTCAGTAGTAAAATTTCAATGACATGCAAATGTTAAATGTCTATAGCAAAAAGCATTGTCTGGGGTATAGCTTGTTAGTAGTTCTGGTGCAATGTCATTAGTGAGTTTATATGGATTCACTATTGACATTTTCTGCAGGGTTGCTTGGCAGCGAAAATATGTGTATTAAATTTAAAAAAAATTGTTTTGTTTAAAATAATTGAAATTTCATGTAACGATTTTCCCATTTTGGATTTTAAATAACCTTTTAAGTCAAAATAGTACAAAATATTAAATTTTGTATACGTTAGAAATTTATATAATAAATAAAAGCATTATTAAAATATGTTTATAGTCTAGGAATTTTTTTTGCCAAATAAAGTAATCATATTATTCAGCCATAATCCTCAAGATAACAAAAACAGAGAAAATATGTTAAATAATAATAAAATTTGTTCATTTCTATCTCTTTACGACTGTGAATAAATTATTTTTTTAATAAATTCCTTAAGGGATTAAATAGCTTTCACAACCGCCTACATTTTTGATGGGCAAATAAACAAAAACTCGTATGTAAATATGTATATAGAGTGCATGTATAGAAACATTTGTACCCAGTTGACCAAATCTGGCTTTCAAGACATTTTAAAAAATATCATCGTTTATGTAGAAAATACCTTTCTTAACAATAATATTGATGATATTGTCCTTAATGTAGTTTTCTACGTAATGATAAACTGCAACTTTAAAAACATTAAAATTTTTGTGGTCTTGTTTGCTTTGAAAATTCAATAGTAATTTTTTCGTACAGTCCTTAATATATACATTTGCCTTAAAAATAGTTCGAATAGGTGACCAATTGAGTAAAAAAATACATCAATTTATATAAATGAGAAACATACGTAAGCACTTGGCCCCTTTACCTATGTCCTAATAAATAAATAAGTATTTATGCGTATAAATAAATGGATTATATTCAACATTTGTTTCATTAGGTTTGTTGCCACTCAATCATGTCTTATGCTAAGAATACTTTAATAGTTGGCTACATAAATAAGAAATAAGTTAGCAATAGAGGCAAGTTTTTTTTTAAATTGAAGGTTTTTAAATACCCTACTCTATAGTATGTACTAAAACAAGTAAGAGCGCTATATTCGGCTGTGCCGAATCTTATATACCCTTAACATTGACCCTTCGAAATCCCAAATTTTTTTTTTTATTTTTATCCATTTTTTTACTTATCAAATTTTTCTAATTTTTAAATAGGGGTCGGTGTCATTTTTCAATCCTCCACATGTGACGGGGAAGTTTTAACGGTTTTTATCCTAATTTTTACAAATTTTGTATGGCAACCCACTTAGAGGGTGGAGATAGGGGATAAGTATATTCTAAGAGGAAACTAATGGGGGTCGGTCGTACACTTTATTGCTCTACGGCCAACTCTGAGGAAGTTGTGGCCATTTTCATATCATTTTTGTAAATTTTGTATGGCAACACCCTTAGGAGGTAGTGATAGGGGGTAAGTATACTCTAGGAATACGTTTGGGAGGAAAAACTAATGGCTAATGTGATACATTTTTTCCTCTAGGGGCGACTCCGGGGAAGTTGTAACGGTTTTTACCTTATTTTTTAAAATTTTGTATGGCAACCATGTTAGGGGCTGGAGATAGAGGATTTTAAAAATGTTTAAATTAAGCTTTGTATGGCAACCCTGTTATATGTATGAATACTAATACAATTTTCGTTTTGGGTGTGGTTCAATAATATCAACATGACTAATTCTGTTTTTTTCTTTTTATTTTCTTTTTTTGTTGTTTTTTTGTTGTTTTTTTATTATTACATACATAAGTATGTTCTTTGTTGTTGTTGAAGACTGAAAAAAAGGAGGTAGTCTTGGTTTTTTGCTTATTTCTCGGTCATTTATCGGGCAACTTTGCTGAATTTCAGAGAATTAGTTTTTTGAAAGTCTTGTCATTAAAACGTTATTTGGAAAACGGTTTCCCCTTTATAAATTTCATTTTCAGTCTTAACAATGTTTCCTATTGTTAAAGGCTTAGTTATACGTGCCTTAACATAACGCCAAAAACAGTTTCCATAAAAACCAAAATTTAATTGGTTTCTATGGTTATAGTTATGGCGCAATCGTAAGTGACCCATAGTCAAATTCAGTGTTGCCCATAAGTTTGGTTCAAACAGCTGTTTTTTGTGGTTATGGTTATGTCACGTATAAATCTCATTTATTTACCCATGCACTGCAGACTTGCACAAATTTAAATCACTTGTGTATTAAATGCAAAACAAAAATATTTTACTGCTGGCTATTTATTTTGGTTGAAAATTCTATACTAACTGACTGCCGCACATCAACACATTGTACAATAAATGTATTGAATAACTAACCCTCTCTGCTATATATTTAGACATCATAACAAGAGCCCAAACTATTTATAAACTTGCAATGCAATAATAACTTTAGGTCACTAATAGAATGTACAATTTTAAAAGTGAGTAAAAACTGAGAAAACTTTTTCCAGGGTAGCCAGACCTGCAAAGGTCATAATCGGTTAACCAGGTAAAAGAAGCAGCGCTCAATGAGGAACTCATTAGACTTTTAAGGCCCTCTTGTTTCTCAAGACTACTTAAGATACTTTTAATTAAACCTAAGGTCAGACAAGCATAGGTAATGAAGGGCAGTGACGAGTGCAACTCACCACCTCTGCCCAGAAGCTCCTAGGCCCATTGTAAATCCCTTCAGAAGAATCGAAAAGAGAAATAGAAAAGACAAGAAATTTTGTAAGTAAAGCGATACAAAAATGATAAAAAAGAGCAAGATTGCCGTCCGCAAAAGTCAAAAGACTTCGGCGCTGAGACACCTATATGCACCCAATTAGTCAATCAAATTTTTAAATTAAAAAATTTTTTTCTGTATAAAGGAATTCCCTTAAGTGATTAACGTTAACGCACCTCATTTAGTAAATTTACTGAAAGAAATAAATCAAATAACTAAATAATTTTTATTCATTTAAATTTTATTCAGAGATATGATCATATTCACTACATCCTATACAAGTTTCAATCCAATTGGCGTCTGAGTTGGTTTGGGTCAAAACTAAGGCGTGTATGGCTCTGTCAAATTCTAAGTTGGTTGAAGACAAATCAAAAGATTATTATTTTTTTTAGTTCACTGGGAAGTCTTTTCATTCTATTATTTTCTGTGTTTTCCCCATTTCCTGATCAGCTGTTAGAATTAATTTAATAAAAATATATTTTACAGTTGAATGGAAATCTGAAAATTCACTGACTGGAGTGTGTGGGTAACAATCAACTCAATTGAAAGACTCAATTAGCAATTCAGTTGAAACATATATGGAATGCATAAGCCATTTACTTAATAGATATGCTGATCTAAAAAAATTTTTCCTTTATAGCGTTTTTCAGCCAAAGGAATTCTTTTGTCTTCATACCTTTTAAAATAGTTATGTTAGGAACGTTATAGTTGAAAGTGAAAAGAGTTAATGTTTTCGGCTTTAAATTTTGCCAAAATACATTTTTTCCGATTCCCCTGATTATCTTCCTATTAATATTGATTTCTTTATTTACTCTTCCTTATACTAAGTTATTACGGAAAATTGCCATCTGTTAAGTGTTGTTCTACCCTTCATATATTTTGCTATTTGTTGTTGTTTCGAAATAACTCTAGGCAATGTAGTCGAGCAATTATTGATGTTGGTATTTGTGAATAAGAAAACAATAACTGTTTGTTCCCACTAAACAATTTTAAGCAAAATCATATCAGAGTTCGTACCGAAAATCTGCACAAATTTTTGATTTTGCCTCCTACATATTTCGGAACTAAAAAAAGTAGGAAATTTTTTAAGGAGGGGTTTAAAAGAATTCGGATTTATTTTCTAGGAAAAATTACTATAAAATTTTTAAGGAATTTAAGATGAATTTGGTAAATGTCAATAAGAATCTAATGAAACATCAAACATGGATGAGAAATGTCTAAAAAAAACTTTGATAAGGCATAAGATATCGGTCAGAAAGGCCCAAAAGAAAAGACATTTAGATAACTATAAACAAAAATATAAAAAATTATTAGACATTTCTTAGGCAGTGCCGGACTAATTATTTCATTGGTTAAATCTAAGCGTTTTTTTCAGATGAGAATGCCTCTTATGTTGTCAGATGTTTCATATGAGCAGAATTTGATGAATTTCCATCTTATTTAAATACTTGTCCACATAGTTAAGTGGAACTTGAGGATGTTGTTTTTTTATTATACCAAGGAGAAAAAGTTATCGTTTTCAGGATGTTGTTGACGTCACCAGCTGTCACCAGACACATCGACCAGACGCTGTGCCTCATAATTAGCCACCCGCCGGTCGTCCCTAAGGTGAATTTTTTTCAAAGATATGCGAAGTTTCTGGCAAATAACCCAGTGGGTGCATCAGCTGCTGTCTGTTTACCAGCCAAACGCGTGTAACACCCAAGCCGTCCTCAAACTCGAAGCAGAAGTGGACAATTGTACGGCCAAAATCATAGTGAGCGATGAGGCAAAATTAGCAAACCTATAGCCTCTGAGACTTCGGAAATCCACGAGTAATGCACGAGGAGCTATTACGCGAGCTCAAAGTTACTGCATGGTGTGCTGTTTACTCTGGGGGAGCCATTGGGTTTTTTTTTTGAGGACGTCGCTGGCCAATCAGCAACAGCGGACCGTCCGCCCTATACGGTTATGTCAGTGGAGTTTTTTTCTGCCGCAATCGAACGAATTAGGACTGAAGGTCATGAGGTTCCAGCAGGACGGAGCAACGGCACAAAGTTCGCGAGCCGCAACCGATATTCTGCAGGGGGCGTTCCCTAGTTGCCTCATTTCTCATTTTGGATATTTATATTTGCCAGCAAAATCGCCCGATTTAACCGTTTCAATGTTTTTTGTGGGACTTTTTGAAGCCTCATGCTCACGAGAACAAACTTGAGACCCTAGAGGCCCTCGAGGACAATATTCGACACAAGTGCGAGAATCTGTTTCCTAAAGTTCCCGTCGAAGTGATGAAAAAGGCTATAAAGCGAGCTTGTTTTAGCATTCAAATATGGTGGCACCCATTTGGCCGGTATAATCTTCCCGACTTGACCAATAAAATTTCAAAAGTTCAAAGAAACATAATAAAAAAACTGAATTGAAGGTTTTGATTTAGAAAAAAGTTAAAGCCGAAGAACATTGGATGACTTATTTTGGACCACCTTGTATATATGTATACAAATCATATATAGCCTACCAGTTGCAAACACACACTTCTAATCGCCACTTTTGCGAGATTAACATGAATTTGAAAAAAAAATAATAACAAAATCATTTTAAATCTAAATTTAGCAATAATTTTTTATACTCCTCTTTGGATTGAATAAAAGAAAAACACTGTTAATTTCGAAACATTATTCCAGCCGTTGGGCGATATGCTTATTGCATTAAAAAATTCTATATTGTTTTCCCTCAAACTAATATACAAAAATTTTTAAAGGCAATTTCCATGTCCACTACCTTTGCACACCCACGCAGTTTAGTGCATTGATTTTCATTCAATTTGTATCTCCTGTTAAATATGCAAAAAAAACAACAACAACTTTTAACATAAATAACTATGTAGACCCTCTTTGACGTCTATGTTCTTGTGACCGACCCTTTTGCTTAACAATGAGTTGTCATTATTTTTGTGCCTTATGACAAAATAATTATTTGCTTTGGGAATATTTAATCATTTTGAGAAAAAAGTTTTGCATATTTAAGTCTAAGCGTCAATAGCCTCAGGTTAAAAGTAAATATGCAAACAACAAGTATAGGTTTTTTGTTTTGTTTTTTTTTTTTTTTTTTGTTAAATCAAACTGTGTTTAACTTTATTCTAAACTTGCAATAAAGGTGGACAGCTGATGGACGCACAATTTGACAGGTTGAGTGTTGGCAAGTGCATATAAACAGTTGCAAACTTGTATTTGGGGAATATTAAATGAGTTGTATGTTGAGGCATATTAAATATGCGTGGGTGTGATTCATTAGAAGGTGGAATTATTGCAGCAGAAAAACTGTTAAAAAAACAGTTTTAATTAAGGTTGATAGAAATAATAATTGATGAATTTTTTTAAACCAATTCTTTTAATTAAAAAGGGGGTATTATTCTCCAGTTAGTGTTTCCATGTAAATACAAATATAAAATGCGGAAATTTTTTCAGTTTTGGAAATATATGTATTACTTTCGCTTTGCTGTTATATTTTTATTTTTTTTTTAAATCGGAAAGTATATTTTTACATTATCCAGAGTTTTTTAACACGAGCATAAGTGATAGCTAGACTAAAGCAGAAAACGTATCAGTAAATGATAACACTCAGTGAGTCTGGCAACCCTAAACTTAATCGTTAGTCTCGTGCCTAAAATGTATTACAAGGTGTGTTCATTTACAGAATATTATCAATAATTTTCGATACTTATTACTAGAAAGTGTTCACGTACACAAAAAATTAGCCGCTAGAGAGCTATTAAGTCGGTTTACAAGAAAAAGGAAAACTTATTTTAGAGTTAATTTAAAAACAAAAACTTGCAACTGCCTAATTAACAAATCGCCTAAAAAATTAAGTTTGGATAGTTCTTAAAATGACTTTTTTTAATAAGGTTACCAATCCTGTCACCTTATCTGAAAAAAAAATTTGTTTTAATCAAACAACTTGTGTAAAAAAGTTTGATAATTTTTTTATTGTCTTATGGCAACACTTGCCCTAATCTCATAGATAAAATTATTAATTTGCTGCCATTCAAATATTTTAAAAATTTTGCCAACATTATATGTTTTTTTTAGTTATTTAGTGCATTACAACCGCACCATTAATCTTTTGCCTACATTTGCCACTTGGCAAACAGTCCCGCCTGTATTTTATTAATTTTTTAATTTAATATTCAAAAGAGTTTTTTTTCTAGCACACAAGTGCTAAATAGCTTTTTCCTCTAAAGCTGACTACAAATCATGATTTATTGAAATGCTAATCGATTTATTAAAACAGCGTTATATTGACTTTTGTCTTGTTTTTAATAAATAAAAAAATTAGAGAAAGATTGGTAAAAGTTTTTAATAAACAATACAAGACACACCACACATAATATCATAAATTTATTGATTAATAAACAATAAATAAAAATTTATGTTAAAAAAAGAATACAAATTGATTATAACGATAAAAAGCTAAAATAAACTCAAATATAGTTTATTAATATTATGAAAGCCACTTAATTAATTTGCATTTAAATATTTATGATAATTTCGACAGAATACAAACACACAAAGCGATAAAAGCAAAGTCTCAAAACAACAACTCCAACAAAAGCAATAAAATGACTAGAAATTAGAAAACGTTAATCAACATTAAATATTTAATTACAACAAAAAAAGAATTGTAAATTAATTCTCATGATTAAAACGATAAATCTGTCAGATTAAAAAAAATACATATATACAAAAGTTGTATTAAAGCACAATTACAAATCAATAGAATAAATCATTAGCGCTGAAGCAATAAATAAAAGTACATGGAGGGCCCACAGCTTACCCAAAAGCGAAAAATTTATTTAAAAAAAATATATATAATAGGAACTAGGTTTAAAAGTGATCTAAACTAAGAAAAGATATGAAAAGACCCAGTTGAAACAATTTTTATATATAAAGGAGTAGTGCCAAAGGCTGATTTATCATCAAGAAATGCGGTTACCTTTCACAATTTAAATACCAATTTTTATGGGAATTTTTACATTTAAATAGAATTTAAAACTAATTTTTTAATTCAAAAACTGGTAATTAGGTTAGGTTAGGTAGAACAAGCAGCCGCTGAAGGTCCCGCTTAATTCGGTACCTTTGTGTTACCTGGAGAGGCAAACAGAATAGGTTAAGATGGAAGGAAAGAAGAAATAAAGAGAAGGATAAAAAAAGAACAGAAAAATTAAGCACACTTAGCAGGGTCTCTGGTGGGAATCGAACCCACAACCCCCAGACTGGTAGACTCATGCACTAACCACTGATTTACCGGGGCACCAAAAAAAAAAAAAAAAACTGGCCATTAGTCTTCTTAAATTTACACGATAAAATCAAAATTTGAGAAGATACTAATGGGATGGAGACGTACTTAATACTTTTTCAAAATTGTAAGCCCAAAGGGGAGAAATAGGTAAAAATTTAGTTTTGAAATTTTGGTAATTTTTCGGTAACTAAAATTCAATAAAAGAAAAAATATTTTTGAAACTACTTCTGAAATCTCTTGAAGAAATATATTTTTGAGAGGTTTTTGTAGTTTCAGGGTACACAGAAAAAAATTATTCCCAAATTTCTATAACCTTCACATAGTGATAGGGGTATATACAAGTTTGTCATTCCGCTTGTAATTTCTTTATTATCCCTTTGCGACCCCATAAAGTGTATATGTTCTCGATACTTATAGTTGGATAGGGAAGTTGATATAGCCATGTCCGTCTGTCCGTCTGTTGAAATCAAGTTTCCAGAGTAAAATAAAAAGATACAGACAGACCAGTTATTCGTGTCAAACTGTTAGAAATATCCCGCAGATAATCGCTATTTAAAATCAGCAAAATCGGTTCACTATTGACCGAGATGTAAGCAAAAACCCAAAGTAACCCATTTTTTTAGGAAAAATCCGTGCATATATCCTATCTCAGTAAAAATAGTCACTCTTGCCACAAAACTTGGCACGGATACTCCTAAAGTAGGGACCCAAATAATGAAAAAAGTTTTTTCAGATAGGATCAGGGGAAGTGGTATTTTTCCTACAATTGCACAAATTTTGTGAAATATTTTATGCGCTGAATCGTAGAAACTATAACAGCTATCGACATCAGATGTTCTACAAAAAGTAATTGTACAATAAGGCCTAGAGAAGCTGTAGCTTTCATACAAATTAACAATTTTTATGAAGTTTTCGATACGCTATATCTCGGAAACTATAATAGCTATCGACTTCAAATGTTCTACAGAAAGTAATTATACAATAAGACTTACACTATAAAGAAAAAATTTTTTAGATAAGGGCAGAAGAGGGGGTAGCTCCCATACAATTTAACAATTTTTATAAAACTTTCGATACGCTATATTTCGGAAACTATAACAGATATCAAATTCAAATGTTTTACAAAAAGTAATTAAACATCAAGAGTTATGTTTTAAAGAAAAATTTTTTTGGGTAGGGAGCGAACAAAGGGGAGCTCCCATACAAATTACCGATTTTTATGAAATTTTCGATACGCTATATCTCGGAAACTATAACAGCTATCGACATCAAATGCTCTACAAAAAGTAATTCGACAACAAAGCCTACGCTTTAAAGAAAAAATTGTTTGGTGGGGGCAGGAGAAGGGGTAGCTCCCCTACAAATTGAAGACTTTTATGAAATTTTCGATTTGCTAAGTATCGGAAACTATAACTGAAATTGTATTCAAATGTTCTGCAAAAAATAACAGGATAATAAGACCTACATTCGAAAAAAAGTTTGTCGGGCAGGGCAGGGGATACGCCACATCTGGAAACCCATAACAGCTATCGACTTCGAATATTCTACAAAAAGTAATAATCAAATAATTCATACATTTTGGAAAAAAAGTTGGAGAGAAGCAGAGGGACAAGAACAACCCATAAAAATTAACAAATTTTATTAACCTTTTAATATGAATAATGTCGAAACCTTTTATAACTGTCGACGTCAAACGTTCGTCATATATTTCTATTATTCATTCAGACGTTAAAATATTGTATGGTTTTCTATGGACTTTAAAACTAGCACAAGGTGTTTTTATTATATTATTTGCAGTACAAAATAATTCGGCTGGGTATATAAAAAGACCAATGTGAAGGGTATATAAGATTCGGCACAGCCGAATATAGCTCTCATACTTGTTTTTTAATTAAGTCATTAACAAACAAATTTTGTATTTTTTTAATTAAAAATTTAATTGCCCAAAATAAAATTTTAATCGTTTTTGAAAAGCAAATGCCAACAAATTTGTAGATAATTTTAGTGACACAAAAATGGCCGCCGTGGACACTTTAATAAACTTAACCTCTACAAATAATGGGGATATTTTCAACATAACATAAAAACAACATCCAACATAACATAATAGTATAAGCAAATGCTGACATAAGAAGTGCATACCAATTGATATTTTTGCTGATCTTTTATTAACGTTTACTGTCAGAAAGCCGAAAAAACTAGCCAACCACAATGGGACACCACACGCAAAATTTTTTTATTTTATGTCAGCATTTGCTTATCTGCTAGGTGGGCAGAAGATGTTTAGTATGACCGTTGGTATGCTCAGCATTTACGCTACAACTTCCGGTAAAGAATTTAGGCCGATCGATTTTGCCGCCACTAGAAATAAGATTACACAGTGCAACACGAAAAAAATAACCATATTCGGACATCACTACGTGAAAGAAGACCAAAAAAGAAAAGACCCGTGTCTCCCAGTTTTGCCCAAAGTCATGCACTTTTTTTGTTATGGGCCCCCAAAGATTTGGGGCCTTTTTGCCATTTTTGCAAAAAGTGATAATTTTCTCAGGCTCATATCTTGCAAACTATTCGGAATTTTAATTAACTCTGTGAGGCAAAGTTGTAGCCCTTTTTAAAAGGAACAAGAGTAATGAACACAAAAAATTAAAAAAAAAATTATTTTAAATCAAAATCATATACACTACTACCGTTCAAAGAGTACTGATGATGAAATTGCGTAGCTGCTTTCGAAAATGCATTCTACTCGGCTAGTAGCGGTAGAAGAATCAGCTTTTTTCAAATTGAAAGTTTCTTTCAACATTAACGGAAAATAATAATTTCTTCTAATAAGAAAAGAAATTATATGAACTAAAGCCAAACTAAAAATCAAAAAAAAAAAAAAAAAAAAAAAAAATCGCAAAAAACTTTAAAAAATTCAATTTTGTTTTACCTTTTTCCCCCTGTTCAGGTCCATAGGTAGCAAACCGTTCGAAATTCAAGGAAACAGTCAACTATAAAAATTTACCTAACATCCCAATAAACAACTTTTAAGAACATATAAACTTCCTAGGAATGATTCTTAACACCGTTTAGGTAGCGCTTAGGTAGCCGCAAAAGTTAAAAATTTTACGAAAATTTTTGAATTTCATTTGTTTTTTATTTTTTTCAACATTGAGATACTGTGCTGTCTATTACAAAAAAATAATAAAAAAAATATTCGTTGATGTCCCTGTACTAGCAAATCGCGCTATCTTAAGTTGAGGATCCAAATCGTCGTCCGAATCTGACGCTGATTCAGAACTTATGGTGTCCACAGGCACGTTGCTTCCAGACTGCTTTCCATCATTAGCTTTTTCTTTTTCACATACCTAATTAACATCATAAAGGGTTATCTTATGACTCCACCAACATACCTAAAATCAATTAGAAAAGAAATCAGAAATAATACAAGACCATGCAACAATAAAATTGATATTACCTCTGCAAGCAATGCGTCGAATTTTTTGCCTTTGTACCGTTTTTCCATGGGCATTGTGGTTTGGTGGAACCGTTCTCCTCGCTCATCGGATTCGGTAGGGAGTCCTTTAATAAAGTCAACAGAATAAAAATAAAGCTTTAACGTCATCGATATGCCGATTTTCTCAAAATAATACATCATTTCTTTCACCCATTCTCTTGCTTGCGGTTCCGCGTCGCGATCCCCACCACGCTGAAGGTTAATCCATGCCATTGAATGATTTTCATCAAGCGATGAATCAAATTTGCTCTTGAATAGCTTCTAATGTCAGGGCCATTAAGTACGCCTATTAAATAAAGACAATTATAAGGGCAGAAAAGAAAACATTAACATCGTGTAAATAGCTATAGTACAACGAGGTGAAAAAAAATCGTTCTAAGTTTACTGCAATAGCTTTTTTAATTTTGTCATTGCTACGCTTTGGGAAAACGCTTTTCAAATAGTCGAATGCGCTTGAACAATTTACAACGGCCACTTCAATGAATTTTTTAACAATTCCTAATTTTATATGGAGCAAATGCAGCAAAATGTCTTGAGTATTGTCAATTAAAGGTGCATTCTTAAGTCTATGTTGTTTCATTTGTTCCTGCACACTTCCTCCTTGGGCCCATGAATTACATTGGAATTGACTTACAGGTGAGCGCAAATCCCAATTACAAAGAAAACAAAAGAATTTTGGAAAGCCGCCCTCATCGATGATTCCTTGCAAAATATTGATGACCTTCAAATGACAGCAAATCTTCCATTTATTTTCGTAGAATTTGATTTTTTATTAGTTATTAGTTTTGGTCCATCTCTTTCCTGTTGGGGCTCATATTCGGTATCAAATCGATCTTGATTAGTAACACCACTTGCTGCAGTCATTTCTGTAAATTCTGTCCTACGATCTGGAGTTTGCGGCCTTGGGAATACAAAATTTTCAGGTGCAAGTACTGGAAGTGTGGCTGTTACAGTTGCTTTATAAATTTTGTTCTTCTCATCATGTCTATTTAATCAAGATGTGTAATTAACGCATGCATAAGAACTGGTTCCACCATGATCACCTGGGCGATTAATACAGTTTACCGGCTTACAATATTTCATACTATGTTTGCCTCCATTCAACCATGCTATGAGATTATTATAACATGGACGACACACTGCGTTAGGTGTGTAATTTTCACCGGTCAAATCTGTTTCGTCCAAAAATAACTTAATAACTGTTAAAAGATTCTTTTCCTTTTGAAATCTTGTAGAATTATTTTTTCTGATTTGATGACCGCAAATGTAGCAAAAGAAATAAATATTTTTACACTGCATATTGAAATTGTCAGTTGCCAATGTTGTGTGCGAATTATGCTGTAGAACTTTCTCTATAACTTTCACCGCTGAGATCTTGTTGACGTCGCGCTGTGTAATGCCTCGATGTGAGAGTCGCGTCGCTTTTATATTGTGATCTGCGTTCCTTGATGCGTGTGCGATTGGTGCGTGATCGCGTGAGCAGTTTACTGAAATCTTAGGTAAATTTTTGTAGTTGATTTCTTGATAAGTTTGGGTGCAATAATTTCTTCTTTCTAAATTTATCCAATTGCTATTTTATTTTGAATTGTCCTCGCTTATTAAAAAAATTGGTAGTAGGTACATATGTAGGTAATTTATTGTTGGTATAAACAATTGTTATTAAAAAGTAATAACAAAGAAAAAAAAAGTATGTACATAATTTAATTAAAGGCCGTTAACGATCATTATTGCGATTTGTGTATGATGTATTTTGTTGTTTAGGGTTTCATGAAATTTTAAAGATTGCCTACCTGTTTAGGTTGCAAGACTTTTCGCGGTTATCTCACATGCATATACACAAATTTATATGCACAAGAGTTCTCTATTACACTAAAGACAGATACTATATATGTAATTAAGGCAATTTGATTAAACGTAAGGAAGAGATAACTTCATAACTACATGTATGTACATACACACATTTTGGGGGAATTTTTTAACTTTTGCGGCTACCTAAGCGCTACCTAAACGGTGTTAAGAATCATTCCTAGAAAGTTTATCTGTTCTTAAAAGTTGTTTATTGGGATGTTAGGTAAATTTTTGTAGTTGACTGTTTCCTTGAATTTTGAACGGTTTGCTACCTATGGACCTGAACAGGGGAAAAAAGGTAAAAAAAATTTGAATTTTTTAAAGTTTTTTGCGATTTTGATTTAAAATTATTTTTTTTTTAATTTTTTATCTTCATTACTTTTGTTTCTTTTAAAAAGGGCTACAACTTTGCTTCAAAGAGTAAATTGAAATTCCGAACGGTTTGCAAGATATAAGCCTGAGAAAATTATCACTTTTTGCAAAAATGGCAGCAAGGCCCCAAATCTTTGGGGGCCCATAACAAAAAAAGTGCATGACTTTGGGCAAAACTGGGAGACACGGGTCTTTTCTTTTTTGGTCTTCTTTCACGTAGTGATGTCCGAATATGGTTATTTTTCCATGACTTAAAAAATTACACACAGTGTTATTAATAGTACTGGTTTCAAACATTTCAAATTAAACAAACATAGCGATCATCTAACATAAAACATAATCTTATTTTTTGGATATATGCCGCAAAACATGAACGTTATAACACAAAGAGATATCTAACGTTGAAAGCTGCATTCACAGCTGACAGCCTTAAACTACTTCATATAGTTATCTAAACTTAAGTATAAAGCCCTTCCTCTCCCGATGATACCAGTGCACAATAATAAGCCACATACAAATCTACAAAGAAAACTCCCAAACCAAATATTGGTTACTGATAGGGGATCGAAAGGAATCTATGTGGTGCAAGGAGCAAAAGGCGATCATAGAAGCTAAGAATGTAGTAAATAGAACAACTTTTGCACTTCTAGCAAGTCGAGTTGAAGGAATAAATTGAGATCGAGGAATTTGCAAACAAAAACGATACCAGAAAAAATGACTGGCCTACTGGCATAACTGGTATTACCTGGAAAATTGAAAATGAGAGTCGCGTGAGCGACACTTAAAGTAGGCTGAGGGTTTGCAAGCTTGTCAATGGTTAGAGAACCATAAAAAGAAAATAAGCAGCCAATCGTAGATGATGGAGTAAAATTTCAGCCCCCTTATCTAGATAAGGCAGCAATTGACTACCGTTGGAACAGCTGACAGAATAAGCGCAAAGCTGCGGAAGAAGGAAGGCATTCTCATCCCTAGTTTGACGACGTAAAGAAACGCTTACTAAACCCAAGTTCATTTAGCAGGCTTAGACCAACAATAAGTCTTAGAGGTAATTTATTTGAGTAAGGACTCCTATCTTGGCGGATTGTTTTGGAGCAGAAGAAGAACAAGAAAGGACTTCCGGGTACTAGGGTAGCTATGAACCATTTTTAATAAAATTTGGTATAAAAATTTTTGGAAATTTTTTTTTAAATAGAGCCTTCTTTAAATGGGCATTTAATTAGAACCAAAGTGACTTAATTTGATTATCATTGTCAACAGTGCGTATATTAAATTAGTATTTTAATTGACTTAAACAAATTTAATTTTAACTTAAACTTGCAACAATAAATTCCTTTTTCATGGCCCCAAAACTTAAAAAAGGTTGCATTGACCTGCCTTCATTTAAATCTTGCTGAAAATATAAATTATAAAGATTTATTGTTAAAAATAAGACTTAAATACTTTTATGAACAATGACCATAAACAAGAGAAAAAAATTAAGCTCGTTTTTTATGTTTTTTTTTCGTTTCAATTTTATATTGTTTAAAATGAATAATAAACTCCACACCTATTTATCAGTTAAGAGCCCCATAACTTTGTCAATATGTCAGTTAACTTTGTAAATGTGTTTGTAGGCATTATACGTTGTCATAAAGCGTGATCGCATATTATAAATGCCGTGCTAAACTAAACTGGCTACAATAATCGTAAAATTCGTGTGGACAATATCACAACACGAAGATCTGCTCTATTCCTTGGAGCTATAAAACTATGCGACATGTATAAGATTAAACATAAAAGATGTTAACAAAACAATTAAATTGTGAATGTGTTTAACGATCGTAGCTAGAGATCTTTTAAAAAAAGTGTTTTTGTATTTCAGGAATAAGCCACTTGGAACATGTAAAAATGCATGTAAATATCTACAGAAACTTTAAAGAAAAAAATTCGCATAAAATAATTTTTATAAGCGATTTGATACGTTTCCCTTTGTTAAATGTAGTTTCTCTTTTACTTTAAGAAAGAAAAAAAGAAACAAAAACTAAATTTTTTCATGCCTTGCTTCCTTTAGGGTTTTAAAACAGTTTCTTTATAATCAGCAACAATAACAACAACTAAAATAAACTTACAGGTTACCAACGAGCAAAAGAACGAAGGCTACTAAAGGCAACATTGATGACAGTATAGGAAGCAACAGCAGCCGTTTAAGTTGAAAGAACAAAAGTAACGACATGTGGCCTAATCTTATCTTCATTTAAATGTCATCTGAGAAACAATAAAACATAAATTATACCTTAAATTGTACCAGGTATCTGTGGACGTCGAAATGTATAAAGTAGTTTTGCTGACAACGACAAAGCTAAGGTTATAAATGTTTAAGCTTTAATGTAGTTTTTGTTTCCGTTTTTTGATAATTCTCCTCTTTAATATGCTTCTCTTAAGTGCAAAATGTGTAGTTGAAAAATTTGTTTTTTTACTTTTACATTAATTTTAAGAACTTGTAAATAACAAATGCTCCAAGAAGCTTTAAACGGGCATTATCAAGGTTAGGTTAGGTTACGAAGGGTAGGGGCGAGTCCAATTCGCCACCTCCACTCGGAGGCCCTCAGGCCCATTGTGAATCCCTTCAGTAGAGTCAAGAGAAGAAAAAATAAAAGTAAATACAAGCATTTTATAGGCAAAGGAAAAGAAAGCAAGAGCACCGTCCGCAAGATGTCAAAAAGTCAGTAGTCAGAGGCCCTGAATCACCTATCTGCCCAGCCCCCTTAATGAAATCTATGATGCTCCCCAGCCCACAGCCACCATCTTGGAAGCGCCTCCAAACTCTTCCTGTCAGCGAATCTGTAGCCCAGGGCAGTGACAGACAAGATGCTCTACCGTCTCTATCTCCTCCTCGTCCCCGCATACTCTGCAGAAATCTGGAGAGTTTCTGTCCCATTTGTTCGTCCTATATCTCACATGGCAGTGCCCTGTGAAAGTCCCAATAATTCACCTCAGAACACCCATGCTCTCCTTGAACAGCAGGTCAGTGCCCATCCTGTCCAGCCTGGCCATAAAAGCCTGGTGATTCCGCAATCAGCCCTGTCCCTTCAAGTTTAGCCCACCTTGTCCATTATCCAAGTCCCTAACAGTCCATAACAGAAACTCAGTGGAAGCCTTACCGGCTCACAAATAAGTCCAATATCCCGGGCCGATCCCTTCCTTGCCAGTTCATCGGGAATCTCATTGCTGCAAATGTCATAACGACCCAGAACTCAACAAAGTCTAACCCTGCGTGTCCCCATGATCGCCCTAAGGACACGTCTTGAGTCGCTCACGAGTCTAGACCTGACATAATGTCCCTTTAGAGCCTTAAGCACGTAAATTTTCACGTCCTTTCTCCCTTCTTCCATCCGCATCCTCCTCTATTAATTCCGTGGCCTTCATCGCCGCCAAAATTTCAGTCTGGAAAACGCTGCACTCGTCCGGAAGTTTATAGGACTTTCCTTCCCCGTGTCCATTATATAGGCACTAGCCCCGGTGCCTACCTCCATCTTCGATCTATCAGTAAAAACTGCACTCTCCTCATACAGCTTCGCTGATCCCTACCATGCCTCCCTATCCGAAAACACTACTTGGGGCAGGAAGTCAAGTTTCGCTACCGTCCGTCACACCTGACTACTACAGGATTTGACCATCCCCGACCCTGCCCATAATGCCGGCATGTCCATCCAAACATACCCCACTCATACCTGACTCACTAAGTCTAAACAAGCTCCTGGCCGCCATTCCAGCAACAAAATCCTCGATGGGCATTATCAGAGATTTACTTTAACGGTTTATTTACTGAGGGGTATTATGAAGATATGTAAGTCTAGTTTAAAATATTTATATATGAAGGCTCGAATCCAAAAAAAATTTTCAAATTTGAAATAAGTTTTTTAACGAACTTTTCATACAAAATTGTTACTTGAAATCTACCTTTAATTTAAAAATTTTTTTTAATGCGACTCTAAGTCACTAAAATTCTAACAAAAAACCAGCTGCAAAAATGTCTTGTTTTAAAACAAGAACGAAAAAGATAGGGATCTGTGATATACAGCAGCAAGGCTCTACACAACCATTTCCCAACAACTTTGCAAATGAAAGCCCCGTCTTCCTAGGACTGAATGCAGTAGCACATTCACCTGCTTAGTTAAAAGGGGTATAAATTAAGCGAAAAGAAACTCGGCTCCATGCTTCTGTAGCAAATATTTACTCTTGATATCGGTGACTATTTTGTGGCGGGCGTGACAGTGACAGTTTTTATTAAAATTCAAATATTTGAAACTTGTAACGTAAAACAAGGACGAAGTTTCCAAGGATAATATATTTTTAACGGCTTTTAATATGTATACACTTAAAGAGCATAATCTTTGCTTAGCGTGGCCACTCAAAAACTGTGAAGGGCGTGACCTTGCAAATTTTATTTTTCTAGTATTTCGGACATCGTATTGTTAAAAAAAGTATTATAGGGAACGCACAAACTAATTTAATTTTTTGAATGGCTTAAAGAATTTTTGATTGTATATTTTAAAATTATTTTTAAAAACATCTATTTTTTCTTAAAGAAAAGACTAAATGGCCGGCAGCTAGCGAAGCAACTAACTGGCTAACGTTCTTCAGGATATTTGATAGAAATGTCGCAATTTTTACCAGAAGCCAAGCCGCCCTTACTTCGATTACGAAGTAAGGTATTCTCAACATCACAACTTTTCTGGGAATTCTAGAAACTATTAAACTGTATGGGTTGTCGCTCTAACATGACTTTGGTATGGCAACAAGGATGCGTGACTAATGCAGGCAACTACGTTTCTGATGCACTGATAAAGAATTTTGTCTGATGAACGATGGGGCAATTTACCGCTTGTGTGGCATTCCTCTCTTTTGAGGCAATCTCTCTTTCTGCTGGCCGAATCGCTAGATCCGAGAAGTTTATAATATCTTCTCGATCTAAATGAATTAGGGACTGGAAGACAGCGCTACTATTACCAATCATTGCGAATAAATAGCCTTTGTAAATGACTGGAAGCCACAGCTCCTAGTAAGATGCACGTCGTTCTTTTATTACCAGTTTTAACTTACCTAATCCAGTATTCTTTCGCAACTTTTAAAAATCATGGTTCGACAAACCTAGATGTCCTCGCTGACAACATTGTAACTGTAAGCATGACAAAACATGACGTGGAATTTGAACAGGTCACAGTGAATGACCTAACATGGGCAGGATATTTAGGGCGAGCGGATTTGTATGAGTTTCCAGCTTACTTAAATACTTGTCCACATAGTTCAGGATTTTGCATTTAACTAATGGAACTTGTAGATCCTTGTGGATGTTGCTGTTTTTGACATACCGAGGAGCACCAGTTATCATTCTTAGGATTTTATTTTGACGGCGTTAAATTTTTTCTATGTTGGATGCGGAAGCAGTGCCCCATAATTGTATACCATAGCACCAAATTGATTTTAAAATTGAGTTGAAAAGTAACAGTTTACAATCAAGACGAAGCACAGAGTTTCTGCCGAATAGCCAATGGATTTGTGTAGCTTAAAGTTTCATTTGCGTCAACTTCGCATCTATATGTGTCTTCTATTTAAGGCGACGATCCAGGTTAATGCCAAGATATTTCGTTTCAAATCGCTCGGGCGAAATAGCAAAATTATTATAAATATTTCAATAACAAAACAAATATATTTAACTTATTCGAAATGATATATGGCCAGTAGCAACTGCTTGATTGCCAAATGTAGAAACTACATAACCACAAAAGAGAACATAAAACACTTCCAACTTCAACAATACAACAATGTTTTATAATTATATGTTTATGTTTGGGATTTATATTATTTAGTATTCATAATGGTTGTCATTTGTGATGCCCATAACTCATTGCAGTTTAAAATTACTTACCATTTGGTTTCTTTTGTATTTTTATCTTTAAATCATTTTTAACTTATTTCCATTTTTCAAAGGCAACAGTAGTAAAGATTTGTAGATTTTTAAATTTATAAATCAAAATTTCTGCTCAACTCAAGACAACATAAATAACAACAAAAAAATATTAAAAACAATAGACCAGAAGAATTGGGACAACCATTAATCTTTTGGACTAAAGAACCACAAATGATAATAATAATTTAACAAAAAGTTTATGGCAAGAGACAAACAAATGTTAATAGTTTAAAATATTCTCTAGAAAGGTTTTAAAATTTTAAGAATTTCAAATCCTTAGGGCAAAACCATAAACATACGGTGGAGATCAAAGAGTATTTATTAATATCTTAAAGCCGTCAAATGTTTAAATGCATGTAATTGATTTTGTAAAAGTAGAATAAAGAATAATAAAAACGTTTTTTTGATGCCCTTCACATAACGATATATATACCCTTATTAGTTTATCAATCCTTTTGTAACTTTTTTTATTATTCATTTGCAACCGCATAAAGTATATATATATTCTGGATCCTTATAGATAGGGAAGTCGATTTGCCATGTCAGTCTGTGTTTTTGTTGAAATCAAGTTTCCGAAACCCAATAAAGTCGCGCAAAAAACGTTTTACCATTCAAAAATTTAAAATACCGTTGACAAAGTCTTTATTTAAAATCACCAAAATACGTTCTTGATTGACAAAGGTACAGGGTTTCCGCCGGCAAGGTATACTATTTTGTTTTGCTGCCATTTTGGTAAACATTAGTCTTAACAGTTCATATCTAATAATCGTAAAGTAGAGACGTGGCAAATTTATTGTGGAATAATACTCAGTAACCAACATGCTTTAATTTTCACAAGGATTTGCATTTGTTTTCCATTAGGATTCAGCTGACACAAGAGTTTCTTCCAGAAGACCATTTACGCTGTAGTGCATATGCCAATAGGATGTTGCAGGTCGCGCATGTCAATCCTGATTTTCATTAAAAAAATTATAATGAGTGGCGAGGCACATTTTCATTTGAATGGACATGAGAATAAACAGAACAGTCGGTTCCAGGCAATGAAAAACCCTCAAATTATTTAACAGTCACCTTTGCATCGATTAAAAGTGACAGTCTGGCGTGCAGTTTGGTCAGGAGGAATAATTGGAACTTACTTTTTTGAAACTGAAAACGGCGTAACGGTAGCGCAATGGGGAGTGATATCGTAATATGATTAAAAAATTTTTAATGCCACAACTACAAGCTTTGGGCTTCGGTAACATGTTTAATCAGCAAGACGGTGCCACATCGCATACAGTCAGGATTCTACTGGAATTGCTGTAAGACCTCTTTCCACAACCAGTTATTTCAAGAAATGGTGATGGCGTTTGGCCTAGTCGGTAGCCTGATTTTACTGCTTCGGACTTCTTTTTCTAGGGATATCTGAAAAATAAGGTTTATACAAACAAACCCGAAACACTGGAGCAATTCAAGCAAAATATTTGTGATGAAATTAATCAAATACCGCTTGAAATGTGTGAGAATGTTATGAAAAATGTACTCAAAAGGGCTCGTATTTGTGAGGCTAACAGAGGCGGACATTTGTCTGATATTGGAATTTATACATAATTGCTGACATTCAATAATACATTTATCAATATAAGATATAGTCTCTTTCATTTAATCAAAAATTTTTAACAAAAACTAAGTATACCTTCCCGGCGGACACCCTGTATTACTACAAGTATAGCGACTTAAAAATTAAAAGGAAGGTTAAAAATAAATTTGATGGTGAATTAGGGGGCAAATTTGGATACGATTAAAAAATAGGCCTAAAAAAATGTGTTATAATATTATAATAGTTCGATGTAGCGAAGCATGCCGGGGCTTAGCCGGTATAGTATTTAATTCTATAAACAAAATACCTTAAAAGCCCGTTACTAACAAATCGTAAAAGAAGAACATTAATAAAAGGTCGTTTATTATTAAAAACAATAAAATACCATTTAAGTTTAATTTATAGTTTATGTTCTTTTGTATTGCATTGCTATATGTCTCAATTAGAATTTGCAATAAAACTATACATTTTATTACAATTTTATTTTAACAAAAATTTGCATATGAATGCAGCAAAGAAATTATGGGTTCAACGTAGTATATAAATTATTTGAAAAGTAAAATAATAAGTACTAAAATTTAAACAAATTTACTAAACAAATATTCTATTAGCATATACGGATGTGATGATAAATACACAAAAAACTAAATTTTCCAATAAACTGATGACTTGAAAGACGAAATCTATTTAATTTAGGGTTTATGAAAACAAGTTTTGAGAAGCGTTAACATAATAAAACATTGCAGTTTCAAAAAAATATTTTTATATAAAGATGGTTAAATCATATGAATTTTTAGTATGTACTTATTCCATTCTTATATAGCATGGTTGAGCCTGATTAAATTTAAAATATTATTGTTGTTACATTTAAAGGTCGGCAAGAATATATAAATAAATAATTATTTTATTTTAAGACAAGTCTATCCACTATATTTAATATATCTTACTGCCGTAAACTGATACCTTAATGTAAAGCAATAAATATATTTTCCAAAATAATATTTACACAAATAATTTGCATAAATATAACTACAAAATAAAATACTAATAAATATACTTAAAGGAAAAAAAAAAACAATAATTTAGGTGTTATTGTCAATAATATGAATTTATTTTAAGAATAGATTATTATACAAACATAAATTTCAATTTCGACATGATAAACGTTTTTATAACAAAACTTAAAAATATTAAACAATAAATTTTTTAAACAAAAAACTATTAATACATATATTTATTATGCATACTAGAATGATGTTAAAATGAACGAATAAAGCTTAATAAAACTAAAAATAAGGTCGAAAATTTTATTTAAACAAAGTTAGATTTCCACAAAACATTTGCCTTTTGCCAAGCCCAGCAGGGCCAATTCGAAATCAGAGCGCGAAGCCAATAAAAAGTGACGGCCGTCGGGCGGCTGACCACAAAAATACCCGATGGCGGCTAAAAGCCCACTGAAGTCGCAGGAAGTTGGATAATAACAGTAAAAGTATTAGCAAAGTATAAAAAATACTTTTTATCCATTTCGTTGACTTTTGAATTCAATCGGGATCAAAAGACATTAATTTTAAATTTTGTAGAGTTAATCTCACAAAAGTAGAGCTAAGCCAAAAAATTAAAATTATCAGCCAAGCCCGACCATATTGTTCCCTATACGACATTATTTGTTGGAGAGCTGTATTCAATGTATTCAATATATTAGTTGGTGGAATCAAATAAAAATGGGTTTAAACTTTTCGAAAAGGTGAAGCAATATTTTTGCCATTGATAGCCCAAAATCATTATTCTGAGAGGACATCTGTATGGGAGCTTTATCTAAAAATCGATCGATCACAATTGTGCTCAGTATATTAGTTAGACACATATGCAAGAATTTTTCAAAATAGAGTATTATTTGAGTAAGTTAAGGTAAAAAAGGAAAGAAAAGTAAAACTTAAAATTAAAGGCTTTGGTATAAGCACATTCTCCTGCAAAGAAAAAAAAAGAAGTCTGGTGGGTGATAAAGATAGTGTGCTGAGGATATGAAAAAACCAGTTTTACGCCTGCTGGTATCTGATAATATCAACGATGAAGATACCTCAGAGCCAATTTCCGGAAGACGGGTTTAGGTGCATACCGCCTAGCCAGAATGAGGCCGAAAAAGCAGTTATTCGACTTAAGAATAACAAGATAGCAGGAGCCGATGGGTTGCCAGCTGAACTATTTAAGACCAGTGACGAAACGCTGACGAGGCGTATGCATTTGATTGTTTGTGCAATCTGGCTAGAGGAATGCATACCCGAGGCTTGGAACATCAGAAGACAAAACAGTATGTGCTAACTATAAGGGAATAAGTTTCCTTCCAATTGGTTGCAAAATTCTATCCAGCGTATTGTGTGAAAGATTGAAATTAGAATTCTACGATATAATTGAGTCATATCAATACGGCCTTCGATCTGGCAAAATTACCACCGATCAGATATACACACTACGCCAAATCCTGGAAAAGACCCAAGAAAGACAGATTAACACATACCATCTATTTGTTGACTATAAGGCCGCTTTCGACAGCCCCATACGTTGAAAGGTGTTTCAAGATATGTCTGAGTTGCAGATAAAACCAAGTTGATGGTATCAACGCACAAGACATCTGGTATACTGGGGCAGACAGTAACTAATTTTAAATTAAAGCCACCTCCAGACAAACAAAAATCTCTCTCTACAAGACGCTGATACTACCCGTGCTTATTTATGGTTTTGAAGCATGGGTATATGCGAAAGCAGATGAGGCAGTATTTGGAGTTTTTGAAGAAAGATTCTTCGAAAAATCTATTAACAGATCTGCGTTGACAGGGAATGCCGCTGACATATGAACCGTGAGCTGGATAGGTCATGTTTTGAGAATTAGCTGGGAAGAAGAGGAAAACCGAAACTCCGATGGAGAAATCAAGTGGAGGAAGACATTTTGGGACTTGGTGACAGAAATTGGAGGAGAAGCGCAGAAGATCGAAGCACCTGGAAGTCTATTCTAAGTTCGGCTAATGGAAGAAACGTTCTGTAATAGCCACCTAAGGCCAAGGCCACGCAATGAGCGGCAAAGCGACTGAGTAGTGAGCGGCAGAGTGGCGAGTTTGAGAGGCAAGTGGGTTATTACTGAGCGTCATTTTTGAGCAGTTAGTTGTTAAAATGTCATTATCAAGAGAGGTTTGTTTAATATTTTTACGCGAAAATCGTATTCATATATACAAGAATTTAATGCGTTTAAGGAAAAAATTAGATTTGGTATTCATCCTATAAATCAAGCAAGGCAACATTACGGCGAATTTAACCATTTTTATATAAATCTACGCAAATTTCCAGACAGATTTACAAAAAGTTAACACCAGAATGACAAAACAAAGAAAAGCAATTTCTGCAGGGCAAAGGCTTGTTTTAACTTTGAGGTAAGTTTATTTTTATACCCTTCACATAGTGATAGGGTATATATCACTTTGTCATTCCGTTTGTAATTTCTTTATTATTCATTTGCGACCCCATAAAGTATATATATTCTGGATCCTTATAGATAGGGAAGTCGATTTAGCGATGTCCGTCTGTCCGTCTGTCCGTCTGTCCGTCTGTCCGTCTGTTGAAATCAAGTTTCCGGAGTCAAATAAAAAGATACAGACCAGTTAATGGTGTCAAACTATCACAAATATCCTGGAGACAATCGCTATTTAAAATCAATAAAATCGGTTCACTATTGACCGAGATATAAGCGAAAACCCAGAGTAACCCATTTTTTTTAGGACAAAATCCGTGCATATATCCCTATATATCTCAGTAAGTATAGTCACTCTTGCCACAAAACTTGGCACGGATACTCCTAAAGAAGGGACCTTAATAATGGAAAAATTTTTTTCAGATAGGACCAGGGGAAGGGGTATTTTTTCTACAATTGCACAAATTTGGTGAAATATTTTATGCGCTATATCTCGTAAACTATAACAGCTATCGACTTAAAATGTTCTACAAAAAGTAATCGCATGCTAAGGGCTACGCCTTAAAGAAAAAATTTTTTGGGTGGGGGCAAAAAAAGGGGTAGCTCCCATACAAATCGACATTTATTATCAAATATTCGATACGCTATATCTCGGAAACTATAACAGACATCGAAATGAAATGTTCTACAAAAAGTAATTGCACGCTAAGGGCTACGCCTTAGAGAAAAAATTTTTCGGGTGGGGACAAAAAAAGGGGTAGCTCCCATACAAATCGACAATTATTATCAAATATTCGATACGCTATATCTCGGAAACTATAACAGATATCGAAATGAAATGTTCTAAAAAAAGTAACTGCACGCTAAGGGCTACGCTTTAGAGATAAAATTTTTTGGGTGGGGGCAAAAAAAGGGGTAGCTCCCATACAAATCGGCAATTATTTTCAAATATTCGATACGCTATATCTCGGAAACTATAACAGATATCGAAATGAAATGTTCTACAAAAAGTAATTGCACGCTAAGGGCTACGCTTTAGAGAAAAAATTTTCGAGTGGGGGCAAAAAAAGGGGTAGCTCCCATACAAATCGACAATTATTTTCAAATATTCGATACGCTATATCTCGGAAACTATAACAGATATCGAAATGAAATGTTCTAAAAAAAGTAATTGCACGCTAAGGGCTACGCCTTAGAGAAAAAATTTTTTGGGTGGGGGCAAAAAAAGGGGTAGCTCCCATACAAGTCGACAATTATTTTCAAATATTCGATACGCTATATCTCGGAAACTATAACAGATATCGAAATTAAATGTTCTACAAAAAGTAATTGCACGCTAAGGGCTACGCCTTAAAGAAAAAATTTTTTGGGTGGGGGCAAAAAAAGGGGTAGCTCCCATACAAATCGACAATTATTTTCAAATATTCGATACGCTATATCTCGGAAACTATAACAGATATCGAAATGAAATGTTCTACAAAAAGTAATTGCACGCAAAGGGCTACGCCTTTGAGAAAAAATTTTTTGGGTGGGGGCAAAAAAAGGGGTAGCTCCCATACAAATCGACAATTATTATCAAATATTCGATACGCTATATCTCGGAAACTATAACAGATATCGAAATGAAATGTTCTACAAAAAGTAAATGCACGCTAAGGGCTACGCTTTAAAGAAAAAAATTTTCGAGTGGTGGCAAAAAAAGGGGTAGCTCCCATACATATTAACAATTTTTGTTAAATTTTCGATATGCTATATCTCAGAAACTATAACATATATCGAAATCAAATGTTCTACAAAAAGTAATTGGACATTAAGGGCTACGCTCTGAAGAAAAAGATTTTCGGATGGGGGGTGAAGAAGGGGTAGCTCCCATACAAATTAACAATTTTTAAACAATTTTCGATACGCTACTTCTGGAAAACTATTACAGCTATCGACTTCGAATATTCTACAAAAAGTAATAATCAAATATTTCATACATTTTGGTGAAAAACTTGGTGAAGAGCAGGGGGACTAGAACATCTAATAAGTTTTATTAACCTTTAAATATGAATAATGTCGAAAACTTTAAACACTCTCGACCTCAAATCTTCTTCATCTATTTCTGTTATTCATACGAACGTTAAAATTTTGTTATTTTTTCTATGGGCTTTAAAACTCGCACAAGGTTTTTTATTATATTATTTGCAGTACAAAATTACTCGGCTGGGTATATTTAAAGACCAATGTGAAGGGTATATAAGATTCGGCACAGCCGAATATAGCGCTCTTACTTGTTTTATTTATTTGCCGCTCAGAAATCAACTAAAAATTAGAACAAGTTCTATTTCTGAGCGGCGCCGCTTAGCCGCTCAAAAATTCCACTTTGCGTGGCCACTTCAGTAGTATTCCACATGTTTTCATTTTTTGTCGCTCACCGCTCAAGCGCTCGCCACTCACCGCTTTCTCGCTCAATGCGTGGCCTCGGCCTAAGTAAGTAGGTTAGTAAGTAAGGCACAAAATTATAATTTCAAAAGGACTTTTGTATACGGGCTTTATATGTAAAAAAATGGCAAAAGATAGACCGATTATCAGCACAAACAACAAGCCTCGTGACTATGCCAAAAAACTTATTTGTATCTAATTACACTTCACTCACAAAAATATATGGACACTAAGCCGGACGGATGGAAGGACGGACAAGCACGTTTAAATCGACTCAAGAAGTAGTTCCAAAAATTCACGTAACTTGCCTAGTATCAATAGAAACTTTAATTTTCAATAAACAATTTCTTTTTAAACTAATGTTTATGAAGTGAAAAATAGAAATAAAATATACATACACTTCTTTATTTACAGAAAATAAGAATTTAGTAGGACTCGAACTTAAGCCTACAGTAATAGTAATAATAACAACATTGTCTTAAAACAACTATAAATAAAACAAGTAAGAGCACTATATTCGGCTACGCCGAAGTTTGTATACGCTTCACAACGTGTAGGGGGTTTACCCAAATTTTATTCAAATTTTGTATGGCAACCCCGTTAGGGGGTAATGATAAGGGGTAAGTATATTCTAGAAAAATTTTTGCAAAAAAAAAAAATAGTAAGGGTCAGTCCTGCATATGATCTGTCCACGGTCACCCTGAGAGGGGGGGATTTATTACAATTTCCAAAACTTTGCATGGGAGACCTCCTAGGCGTTGAAAGGAAGATGGGAGGAAAGTATGTTCTAGGAATATATTTGGGAGCCCCTCCCAACTAATGGCGGTCGGTCCTACACTTTATTTCTGTAAGGACTACTTTAAGGAAGTTATGGGCGTTCCCTTAGGTGATAGAGGAAGGGGGTAAGTATGTTCTAGGAATATGTTTGCGAGGAAAAACTAAGGAAAGTCTGTGATACATTTTATTTCTGTAAGGGCGCCTCCGAAAAGTTGTAGGGTTTCTACCCTAATTTTGTTAAAATTTTTTATGGTAACCCTGTTAGGGGCTGGAGATAGAAGGTAAGTATGTTACCCCAAAATGTTTAGTCTGTCTTACATTTTATCTTTGTAGGAGGAACCTAGAGGCTGCGGAAGCGACTGGGAGGAAAAACTAATGGAAGTCAGTGACACATTTTATTCCTGTAAGGGCGACTCCGGAAAGTTGTAGGCGTTTCTACCCTAATTTTGTGTCAGTCTTACATTTTGTCTTTGTAGCAGGGCCCTGGGAGCTACGGGAGCGATTAAAATTAAAAAAATTATTCTTTGTAATGCAACACTGTTTGGGGACGGAGAAAGAGTATAAGTATGTGCCACAAAAATGTTTGCGAAGAAAAACTAATAAGAGTCGGTCCTATATTGCACCCGCGTACGGGCACCTCCGTATAGGTTTGTATAGGTTTTTTCTTATATCTCGGTCAGCTATCGGGTGATTTTTCTGGGGTAATAGCGAGTTGCCTGCAAATATTGCTGGTAGTTTGATACCACCCATGGGTCTATGTGATATCGGGAGGAGTCTTCTCATTGTTTTGTCCTCAACATTTTTTTTATCTGGCTATAAGCCATTTTTAAAAGTTCTCAAATATTTATATATATGTATGTTTATCTTCAGTTAAAAAATTGTGTTTTGTATTTCTAAAAAAAATTTTTTAACTAAAACATTCTTGGGTGATTAGCACAAATGTTTAAATGATTGATCGCTAAAAAGTGAATGACTGGTTGACTTAATGTATTTGAAAGAATGTGAAAAATTGTGGGCAGTAGCAAAATAAAATTTAAAATATATGTGTTAAAACAAAACAAAAACAATTAGATTAAAAATGTCATTATAATTAATTTTTAAATATATTTTAAAATGCCCACGATTTTTTTTTAAATTAACATTTAGATAAAAACAAGTGAAAAGTGAATGATGTCAAAAGTTGGGTGGACATTTAAAATGTTTATCTACTTGGTGGTTTTTCAAATCTTTTCAAAAAAGAAATATATTTCTGAATATACATGTATGATCATGCATATTTGTGTTTACGTATAAACATACATCTATTATTAATTTCAAATATTTCTTAATTTAATGTTTTTTATTTTCTTAATAAACATCAACATTTTATATTCACAAACAACATTCATATTCAAAATGCTAGTGACCATCAAGATGTTTTATGATTTGATGTCCGCTCTTTTAGTTTTTTGTAGTAAATTTGCTGTGACAGATTTAAAATGTCAACATTAATTTATTAAATAATTGCTGGCATATATCTTATGCTTTAAAAAAACTATTAGTCGAAATATTTTTCAAAGAAAAAAAGAAAAATATTAGGTGCTTTGTATATTTCTAAAAAATTAAAAGCTAAAAATAAATTAACAAATAGAACCCAACCGAATGTGCGTTTTCGAAACCGAACCTAAGCTGAACCCGTCTTCGGTCAAATTTCTTTTGTGTGACTGAACTAAAGACGTGCAAAGATATATGTGTTTGCACCAGTTTGTGTGTTTTTCAGCTTTTAATGCGTATTGATAAGTATCTTTGTGTTTTTGTTATAAGTTGGTATTGGTATTTTCTCTAATTAAATGTGGTGTGGTTTGGTAAAATGAGAGTAAGGGTAACAAATTTGTTTTTCTATGTTTTGTGAAACAGATACATACAAATAATGGTGGTTAACTGTAGGTACTTTTGTTATTTTTTTATTCTAGCTGCATGAGCCAGTTTTTCTATTTATTAAATTTTTTTTAAACAAATAAAACAAATTTAGCTAAAAAAAATTAAAACGGCATCGTAGCTAAATATATAAGAATCAAATTCTATATTAAAATTTAAATTTTAAAGAACACAAATTAAATATATATTATTTTATCTTAATTTTTGAGCTTGAGATCAAAAAATTTTTTTTTAAATTTATTTTACTCATTTTTAAACACTATAGCTCCAATAAAATCAAATTTTTGTTAAGTTCACAACCCTTTATATAAACGATCTTGTTTTTTTTGTTGTATTAACAGTTTAAAGAAAATATGCATGGTACTATTGTTATTTAGCACAAAAAAAAGCAAATACATACATTGCTCACTCAATGCAAAGCAAAAACAACAATATATGTTTATAAGAGTAGAGTGAGTGCGCAATAGCAAAACCATACAATATCAGTTACACTCATTTACATACTTATACCAAAAAGAACAAGTGTGTACAAGATATATTTGTTTTTGCAATACTTATTGTTCTGTTTTTGCACGTGTTTAGACTGAACCCGAATGGACTTATAATTTTTTATTAAATAAAGCCATTTATCCATTTATTTCATACATAAAATATAAGTTTTATTAACCAAATTATATAGGTCTGTTTTTACGTTAAAAAAAAATTTTGAAATAACACAAATAACCAACATACACTCAGGAAAAATACAACGAATGCACTAATGACCAAAGCTAAGCATAATGTTTATTGAATGATAAAAATAATTTTTGGAGTGATTATACTTATTACTAAATAGTTGTGGTTTTTAATATTTTATTTTTTAAAATTGTGATTTTTATTTATTTAAAAATCGTTTAACAAAAATTTTTGCCTAAATCAATATCACTTTCTTTCAGTTCTAGTACGATTTGAATTTAAAAAGAATGGAACTTCAGATCCTTTTTTAAAATTTCATAAACTATCCCTGGTGAAGTAGTTATTTCCGTATTGAAAGTCACAGATTTTTAAGTAAACTGCTTTCAACCAGTTTTTTGTTTTTAAGAGTCCTTAAAGATTAACTAGACCCTGGCCGTGGAACATTCGTAGCCGAAGCAGTCGCGCGGAATATCTGCACCCACGAACGAATTAAATTTATACTTGGTCCATCACCTATTCGAAGAATACCGAACTTTGAACAAACTTGTCGACAAGCAATTACGTAAGAATCATTACTCCTAAAAAATGTCTCCACAGCGAACGCGCGATGTTCACTCTACCACTGCGTCATCGTGACTGACAAATCCGCATAATTAATTATTCCAACGGTGCCAACGTCCCTTCGCACCGTTTATTACGTTTTAAAATAATTATATTAAAAAATATAAATTTGCCACCACACACCCTGTTCAACAGTGATTACGTTTTGAAGAAAAATAGTTGAATAAAAGAGGGGGGAACGGTATCTCTAATAAAAATAAACAATTTTTTACAAATTTTTGATACAAAATATCTTGAAAACTTTTACAATAATCGACCTTAATTCAGCACCAATGTATTTCTGTTATGATTTTAATATTTCAAAAAAACTAATTGAAACTTTTTGAAAGGGGCACATTTTGTAAAGTTTTCAACACTAAAATCTAGAATATAATTCAAATTCAAATCCGTCCCAAAATTATTTTAATCTTACATCGTTTGAAAATAACTAAGCTGGATCAGATCTTTGGGCCTTTAGTATTATCAGACATAAACAAATAAAAGCCTGGTGCTCCATACCCTATAAGCATATGCCAAAACTATTGTCTTACTAATCTCTCATAGTTCTTTAAGGCAGTTGACAAATTAGGAACTTACGGATTTTTCCAGAACCGTGCTAGCACAAGAACATAACATGGATTATGCCAAGTAGATTCTTTGATCCACGTTATGTAAAACAATCTGCTTCACATTTTCACTACAATCAGTATTTTGAAAGAAAAAATGGAAACCTTTAATGCCTAAGTTTTAATTTATGCACATGATCCTGGACACTATAATCAAAATGTGCACTTCCCCTGTAATACACAGCTTAAACAATCGTGAAGCTTAATTATATTTTAAACTAAAAAATTTTATTTAAAAATTTCAGTGAAAAATTCCTTTTTTATTGTTAAACGCTTTATGTACATACTTTTTAATATGAGATTTTAGCGCCTTAAAATTTATGCTACATCCTCAATCACACTCTAAACTTTCATTTAAGCCGACAAAAGGATAAAAGCGCCAATACAAATGTTATTTAATGCCTTGACTATAAATTGTTTTCTTAAGAAGAACTCCGTATATGTTTCTGTAAGTTTGCCATAATTTTGTTAATAACCAGACAGATTTTCAGTTTAACCTTTTTTCTACTTTTGCAAGAGAGACAAGTAGCATTTGTTCGCATATTTTTCGAAACTTAAAGAGTAAGCTGAGGCATCTTAACAATACCACCACTTTTGCCAACAATTTCGAGCATGGCTGCTACCATGACTTTTGCTAACTAGTGACAACATTTTGAATGCAAACAAGAAAAAAAGTTATAAAGCAGTAGCTTAAATGAGTAATGAAAAAAGGAGCCAGTGAAATTGAAAATTTTATTGGAATACTTAAACAGGGTGACCACGAATTAGGTGGTCGATACACTTACTTATATGGAGAAAAGAACTTTTTCTGGAACCAAAATTAAAATTTCTCATAAAAACTAAGGGACTTTGTCTGAAATTTTTTTCAAGTTTTTGGAATACAGGGTGTCTGGTGGCAGATTTATATTTTCAAATTTAAAAAAACATGTGAAAATTAAAAAAAAAAATTAAGAGCATTTAACGAAAGAACGGACATTTATTTTTTATAAAAGTATGTCATCCAGATGTATTCCGTCGAGTTAAACACACAATTAAAAACGGAGCCTTGTACTCTGTGCCGCACACTGCAGTAAACTTAGTTCAACTGAGCTGATTTCTCGACAAATATTTTCCTTTAAGTCCACAAGAGATTGAAGATTGTCATTATAAGTCCTTTCTTTAAGGTAGCCCCATAAAAAAATCCACAGGAGCTAGATCGGGCCATCTCGGTGGCCATGGCATGTCACCAAAGCGACCGATCAGTTTTTAGGGAAAAATTTCGCGAAGCAAGTTCATCGAAGCTATTGCTGTGTGCAATCTCCTCATCCTGTTAAAACCACGAGTATAAGAAGTACTATGGATGAGCTCGCAGTTTTGACAACAATAATTCCGTAATCATGTGTCGATAATTTTCGTCGTTGACATTCGTCGCCTGGCCTCGAGAATTTTCGAAAAAAATGGTCCAGTTATCTTATGAGTGGATAAGGGGCACTGTTACACTGGGGCAATCAAATGGTTTTAGATATTTCAATCGAAAGTTGCTAGTTTTTGGAGACCAGTAAAGGCAGTTTTGCTTGTTAAAGTGGCCGCTTACGTCGCTCCAAAAAACGGAATTTACAATGCGAGAACGCTACAAAATCGTTTCACAAAAATTTTTGCGTAAATCAAAGTCACGTTTTTTAAGTTCTGTAAAAAATTTTTTTTAAAGGTTGGAACTTCAGACCCTTTTTTTAAAATTTCATGAATAATCGCTCTTGAAAGTCCCAGTGATGCTGCTCTTTTCTGTATTGAAAGTCGCGGGTTTTCTCGCAAACTGCTTTTACCAGTTCAATGTTTTTGGGAATCCTTGAAGATCGACTGGGCTCTGGTCGTGGGGCATTCATAGCCGAAGCAGTTGCACGGAATTTATGCACCCACGAGTGGGTTAAATTTACACTCAATCTATGACGTATTCGCCGAATACCAAAATGGAACGAAATTGTCAACGAGCAATTACGTAAGAGTCATCACTCTTAAAAAATGTCTTCAAAGCGAACGCGCGATGCTCACTGGACCAATGCGACATCGTGACTGACAAATCCGCACAACCGATAATTCAAACGGTGCCAGCCTCTCCCCACACCGCTAACTACTTTTTGAAATAGTCGCATTCAAAAATATAAAATGGCTACCAGACTCCCTGTATTAAATATTACAACTTAAATTCCAAATGTAGGGTTCTTTTTATACCTAAAAAATCCCCCGAACTGAAAACAAAAAAAAAACAATCATTGAGTAGGATGATGATAAAAATATGGAAGTTATTCATTTGTTATTTTTATACCCTTCACATAGTGATAGGGTATATATCACTTTGTCATTCCGTTTGTAATTTCTTTATTATTCATTTGCGACCCCATAAAGTATATATATTCTGGATCCTTATAGATAGGGAAGTCGATTTAGCGATGTCCGTCTGTCCGTCTGTCCGTCTGTCCGTCTGTCCGTCTGTCCGTCTGTCCGTCTGTTGAAATCAAGTTTCCGGAGTCAAATAAAAAGATACAGACCAGTTAATGGTGTCAAACTATCACAAATATCCTGGAGACAATCGCTATTTAAAATCAATAAAATCGGTTCACTATTGACCGAGATATAAGCGAAAACCCAGAGTAACCCATTTTTTTTAGGACAAAATCCGTGCATATATCCCTATATATCTCAGTAAGTATAGTCACTCTTGCCACAAAACTTGGCACGGATACTCCTAAAGAAGGGACCTTAATAATGGAAAAATTTTTTTCAGATAGGACCAGGGGAAGGGGTATTTTTTCTACAATTGCACAAATTTGGTGAAATATTTTATGCGCTATATCTCGTAAACTATAACAGCTATCGACTTAAAATGTTCTACAAAAAGTAATCGCATGCTAAGGGCTACGCCTTAAAGAAAAAATTTTTTGGGTGGGGGCAAAAAAAGGGGTAGCTCCCATACAAATCGACATTTATTATCAAATATTCGATACGCTATATCTCGGAAACTATAACAGACATCGAAATGAAATGTTCTACAAAAAGTAATTGCACGCTAAGGGCTACGCCTTAGAGAAAAAATTTTTCGGGTGGGGACAAAAAAAGGGGTAGCTCCCATACAAATCGACAATTATTATCAAATATTCGATACGCTATATCTCGGAAACTATAACAGATATCGAAATGAAATGTTCTAAAAAAAGTAACTGCACGCTAAGGGCTACGCTTTAGAGAAAAAATTTTTTGGGTGGGGGCAAAAAAAGGGGTAGCTCCCATACAAATCGACAATTATTTTCAAATATTCGATACGCTATATCTCGGAAACTATAACAGATATCGAAATGAAATGTTCTACAAAAAGTAATTGCACGCTAAGGGCTACGCTTTAGAGAAAAAATTTTCGAGTGGGGGCAAAAAAAGGGGTAGCTCCCATACAAATCGACAATTATTTTCAAATATTCGATACGCTATATCTCGGAAACTATAACAGATATCGAAATGAAATGTTCTAAAAAAAGTAATTGCACGCTAAGGGCTACGCCTTAGAGAAAAAATTTTTTGGGTGGGGGCAAAAAAAGGGGTAGCTCCCATACAAGTCGACAATTATTTTCAAATATTCGATACGCTATATCTCGGAAACTATAACAGATATCGAAATTAAATGTTCTACAAAAAGTAATTGCACGCTAAGGGCTACGCCTTAAAGAAAAAATTTTTTGGGTGGGGGCAAAAAAAGGGGTAGCTCCCATACAAATCGACAATTATTTTCAAATATTCGATACGCTATATCTCGGAAACTATAACAGATATCGAAATGAAATGTTCTACAAAAAGTAATTGCACGCAAAGGGCTACGCCTTTGAGAAAAAATTTTTTGGGTGGGGGCAAAAAAAGGGGTAGCTCCCATACAAATCGACAATTATTATCAAATATTCGATACGCTATATCTCGGAAACTATAACAGATATCGAAATGAAATGTTCTACAAAAAGTAATTGCACGCTAAGGGCTACGCTTTAAAGAAAAAAATTTTCGAGTGGTGGCAAAAAAAGGGGTAGCTCCCATACATATTAACAATTTTTGTTAAATTTTCGATATGCTATATCTCAGAAACTATAACATATATCGAAATCAAATGTTCTACAAAAAGTAATTGGACATTAAGGGCTACGCTCTGAAGAAAAAGATTTTCGGATGGGGGGTGAAGAAGGGGTAGCTCCCATACAAATTAACAATTTTTAAACAATTTTCGATACGCTACTTCTGGAAAACTATTACAGCTATCGACTTCGAATATTCTACAAAAAGTAATAATCAAATATTTCATACATTTTGGTGAAAAACTTGGTGAAGAGCAGGGGGACTAGAACATCTAATAAGTTTTATTAACCTTTAAATATGAATAATGTCGAAAACTTTAAACACTCTCGACCTCAAATCTTCTTCATCTATTTCTGTTATTCATACGAACGTTAAAATTTTGTTATTTTTTCTATGGGCTTTAAAACTCGCACAAGGTTTTTTATTATATTATTTGCAGTACAAAATTACTCGGCTGGGTATATTTAAAGACCAATGTGAAGGGTATATAAGATTCGGCACAGCCGAATATAGCGCTCTTACTTGTTTTCTTTAATATTTCAGCGGTTTTTTTTTTCTTCTGCAACTTTAACAAACGTAAGTTGTACTATAAGTTTGTCTGCATGTGTATATCCGTTCGTAAAAGCGGCATAAACGACCCAACAACATGACAGCTCGATTTAATATTACAATTTATGTTGGCCATTAAAATGTCAGATGGTTTCGCTCTTTATTTTATGTGATTATAATAACCCGACTGGAAAGGAGAGAAGAGTGAAAACAGAGAAAAAAGGCTTAAAAATAAGTTTAACCAGAGGAGGTTCTTGTGCAAAAATACAGATTTTAATGGCTGAAAAGAAGTAAAAGTTAAACTTTGAAAATTTATAAATATTTTTGTATTATCATTCTTAAAATTCTGCCTTTTTTCTCGTTAATTCATATTGTTTTGTTTATTATTGTTTTTAAAATAAGTTGATTTGGTTGATATAACCCAGCGAAACTTTTTGTCTGATATTCTTGTTACTTAAGTTGCCTGTATAGGGTTTTGTGGATTTTCACCTGCGCAATTAATACTTGTCAAAAATTAAGGTCTTGTGTATGCTCCTCCACTTCGTAAATCAAAGATCAGCATATGTTTTTCTCATTTGGCTCATTACTGGAATCGCAGCCGTTTCCGACGTTGCTTTTTGTGGTAGCTGTCATTTAACGTCTTTTTGGCTGAGGCACTTGCATTCATTTAATCGACAAGGCCCGGCCAGCTTTATGCTTTTCTAAGACCAAAGTAGCATCTGTTTTCCAAAGTTATTCTTTGCCGATGTATATATAATTATTTCTGCTGTTGTACTCTACTTCCTTGACGCTTCAATTGTCGGCTTTTGTAATGCTGGCTTTCCGTTGAGGGCACGTCTTTTGTCCCATATTTGCTAGTTTCTGCTTTTACCTGGAAAAAGCACCAGTCGCATCCCTTTCAATTTTTCCCAGCGGTGCCAATGTTTCCAGCACAGGTACTGAGGAAATGGTTTTCGAAGTTCATTGTTTACTTGTTTTAAATAATATTTCCTCCCCCAATGAGTAGATTCTACGATTTTCTCTTACTCTATCGAATACCTCTTGTAGTGGTGAATAGGTTTGAGAGGCGGTTTTCCATTTATACTGAGAAAATTGTGTTTTTTAGAATCCTTCGCAAGAAGTGAACAATTTGTAGTGGAACCTTATACACAGATATATTTTCAAAAAATGTTTCTTTTGTTAGCGAGTCAAAGACAGCTTTGTAGTCGATAAAGCGATTGTATTATTCCCTTTACTTTTCAAGGTTATCTTTCAGGATTTGGGGGAATGAAAAGATTTTTCCATTTCGATCTGAAGTAATAGTTCTAAAGCTGCATCAATTTGTCAAATCTGGGCTTCAATCTTTGGCTCAATATGTCAGACAGGATCTCGAAAGCGTTGTTAGAGAGATTTATTTGGTAAAAGGAAGCGTAACCACTTTCGTCCTTTTTTCTATAGATTGGGCACAGTACACTGAGGCTTTATTCAGCGGACATACTTTCAAGCTCCCAGCTGACGCAAATTAGGTTATGCGTGCATCTTGCCCACTCTTCTCCTCCAGTCTCGTACATTTCTACAGGTATATTGTCGACACTTATGGCCTTGTTGTTTCAAGGCCAGCCAATTGATTCTTTGAGCTCGTCTGGGTTGTGAAGGGGATACTTAGGAATCATGTTCGCAGTTGCTCAAAAATACAGATGAATTTCCTTTGCGTTTCCTATTAGCTTCTTAACTGAACAAATTCTGGCATAGGACATCGCGCTCTGACCTGTACAGTTCGTTGCTGTTCCTCGTAACCCCCATTCGATTATTGTGGGCTTATAAGGTATAGGCTCATCACCCTGCCCATTTCAGGTTTTAACAGTTTGAGGATTTCCCCATAATTATTGTTATTTGGGTCACTCTAAAGGACCTCGTTACCCTGACAACTGTTTCAGCATTTCACAATGCCCTATAGGTAGTTTTCGTCTGCTCCTTCAACTTGGCTTTCCTTACAACTAAGGGCTTCATGATTCTAGCTCAACTGCCTCCTGCTTTTTTACCTTTATCGCCAGAATATTAGCAGATTATTTTCCACTTTTTAATTTGATTAATCCGCAATGGCCAAAGCAGCATTTTAGGCGTGCTGGGCCATAATCTGAGATATTTCTAAAATATATAAAATCTTCTTCTTTCGTTCTTAATCTGTCTTAAATTTGGGAGTTGCAAGCATCAGTGCTTGAATTGACATGTGGCTCTCCGTAGAAATTTCTCGGACTTCAGATTGTAGGTGAGCGTTTGGGCTTAAAAGGTAGAAGAGGATCTCAGTTTCTAGGTTTTCAACAGGAAGGGCCTGTCGCATTCTTCCCTTTGCCATACACTTATTCATAAACCCACAGGTTAATTTTGGCAGTTTCCCCAAAGGGCCCACCATCCAGGACTGCCGTTCTTATATCAACACAGCGCAGTTGGTCTTAAACTTGACGTGGAGCTTACTATGAGACAATTAAAGTTAAAATATGCGTTGCTGTTGAGAATTATAACCCCCTTAAAATAAATTTCCCAATACTAAGTAGCAGACATCTTGCCACAAAAACTGCCTCGTAGCATATGCGGACTTCAAAATGCAGGATATTTAAAATCATTTCCAATGCCCTTGGTGAAGAAGTCCTAATTATGTCATTTACTTGTTTGTAGCATTCTTATGTCACACTTTCTATCTTTTGAGATTCTTCATATCACCGAAGCAAAGGTAGGAAAAGTACGCTTCTGCGTAGCCAATGTGTTTATAGTCCTTAAATATAGCACTCAACAATGGCAAGCCTTTTACCGCCATTTTTTCCTTCTAGTGGGGCTTCCTCTTTGATATTCGACTTAGGCTATTAGTCGTAACTCGTATTTTATATTAATTTGCATTTTTATTTTCATCTGCAAATCCCTAAAACACTCCCGAAATTAATTTCAAAATAAAATATTTTATTCTATTAAAAAATTTAGAATTTTCCTTTCTCTATATTAAAACCTAATATTTTAAAATACTCCAATGACTGTTAATGGTTATACATTTTGCTGTGCTTAAAACTTACCCAACTTAATGTGTCTGTTGATTTGTCTTAAGCGGAAACTAAACAGTAGTTAAATATGTGAATGTATCTTCAGTCCGCTAAAGAATATAAACGTATGAAAAAATAATTTTTATAATTTAGTTTGTATCTTCTTCATTCATTTCTTATTTACTTCAAAGGCACTTAAAACTTGATTATAAATTTTTAAGGAATATTTATGTTGACATATACGAAAATAATAAGACACATTTATTATATCTTAAGTTATAATTTATATGAAAAGCAAAAAAAAGGTGATTTTAAACAAACCTCTAATTTAAAGCTCTTGACCAACAACACGGCTACTGCAGCCTTTACTTTAAGTTTGTTTTTTTTTTTGTATCTTGGTTCATCGTGTGAAAACTAATACTAAGGATATTTGTAATGTCTGTCTTACCTGTCAAACCAATAAATCATATCCAACTTTTTTCTTTTCGTTAGTTACAAAAGTATTGAAAAACATACGTCATACGGACGGGAAAAATGGTGCAAAATTATATTTTGGTACTTTTTGTTAAATGAAACAATTTAAATGAAACAAAATTGTAATGTTCATATGGATAATAAAAATGGATGAGGAACGTTTGAGGTGAGGAACGTTTGAGTTTTAACAATTTTTGATATTATTCATATTAAAAGGTCAATAAAAAATGTTAACTTAATGGGATGTTTTAGTCCCCTTGCTCTTCTTCAACTTTTATTTCCAAAATGTATGAATTATTTGATTATTACCTTGTGTAGAATATTCGAAATATTCCCAGATGTAGGGAATCGAAAATTTTCTTAAAAATTTTTGTATGGGAGCTACCCCTTCTTCTTCCCTAACCCAAAAAGTTTTTCTTTTACAACGTAAGTTCTGATATCCAATTACTTTTTGCAGAACATTTAAAGTCAATTTCTGTTTTTGTTTCCCAGATATAGCGTATTGAAAATTTCAATTTCAATTTCTTCTTTCCTCAACCAAAAAAATTTTTATTTAAAAGCGTAAGTCTTGATGTCCAACTACTTTTTGTAGAAGCTTTGAAGTCGATAGCTGTTATATTTTCCGATATATAGCATATAAAATATTTCACCAAATTATTGTGTTATTTGTGTTCTAATGTCTAAATTAAAAAATTAAAGGTTTACATATTTTCTGCATTTGATTAAATAATTTTTTAAGATAAAATCATTTTTTTTTCAAGTTTTTCTTTTTATAAATTTGTTAAAATCTAAAACCTCCACCTCTTTCATGTTTGCAAAATTTATGGCTTTTACCTTCAAATGCATTTTTAACACTTTTTCATTTTGAAAATATTTTTTGCTAAACTGCATTAATAATTTACAATTATTGTTTGTAGGCATTCGTTCGTGTGGAGTTTGTTTCTTTTGTTGGGGTAACAAATAATATAAAATGTTTAATAATAAATAATAAACAGCTCGTTACAACATTTCATTATTATTTTGATTTATTACATTTTGAATAATGCATTAACTTTATATTAATTAAGTTTGAAAAACGAAACTAAATAAAAATGGTTTTTCGTAAAAAAATAATTTATTTTGTAAATTATAGAATAACATGTTATGATGTTTATCGCATAAATTAGGTCGATTATCATTAAGTTCATTCGTTTACTCAAAGTTTTTAAAAATTTTTGAATATCTTTACTGGATTGCGTTCGTTTACACAAAATCCAGTAAATGAGAACACAAATTGAGAGCGCAAAGTGACAGTTGTCTTACTGAGTATTTAAAAATTTTTACTGGACAAAATTTTACTAGTAAAAATTACTAGTAAAATAAAACATATGTTTTCTGATGTAAACAAAAAAATGAAATAACAAACAGCCAACAAATTGAATAACGAGAAAAATTAAAATGGTATAAAAAGTAATTTAATGTTCACAGGCGAAACAATGGAACAGCTAAGAAATATAGCTAGTACTTTAAGTTTAGGGGAAAGAGTAAATGTAACCAGACATGGCTATGTTTTGCAAAATGCAGTATTGTATCTAATAGAATCGTCATATGAAAGCAAAGATGAAGAAGATATAAGTTTGTTTTATATGTTAAAAAAGCCAGGATTTCTTCACCCTAACTTGTGTTTGAGAAAGGAAAGAGTATTACGCAATTCTGTTAAAAGCTACTTCCATGACACGGTCCCGACCTATACGGATGTTTAGTTTCGAACACATTTTAGAGTATCCAAATCAATTTTGTTGCGGCTTTTTCTTCTTAATATTTACTTTTTACTTGGGTACTCGGTGCAGTCACTTATTACCCAAAATTAAATATTCATGTTTTTTTTAATAACGCTAAGTCTTTCCCTAGCAGTATGTATTGCTCCAGGTAACGTACAAAAGAATAGTCTGAGACTCAACTTAAATTATACCGACAGACTCAGAATCACTTCCCTAGCCAATTTAAGCATATCTGTCTGGCTGGGTGTCCATATATTCGTGTGCTCAAAGTAAAGGTAGCATTTCTGAAAAAAAAATTTTGCCATAGGGAGCAAGCTCATTGTTTGTGGTGGTGATCGTAATAGATTTTAACCCCAAAACCAAGTTAACCCCACTCTCAAAAGTCAGTTTGTTTTTGCTTAAAAAAATTTAATGCATTTTTCGAGTAATCAAGTTATTGCAATATATTTTAATCTATCAGCTGTTTTAAGTAGGTAAACTTTTTGTAAAATTTTCCGTTCGCGTACTTTTTACTTAAATAATTTTAAGTGAGAGAAATTTGGTAAAATTACTCAGTATTTTCTAAGTTACTGGACTTTACTGGGAAAGTAAACGAATGAACTTATTATAAAGTCAGCACCATTGAAATTACAAAACAAAGTATCGAAATTAAGTTGTTTGAAAAAACAAAAAAAAAATGTTATTGGATTGAATGTTATTGAGTCATTATAGCTCTTCTGATTTTGTCAATAAAAACTGAACCGTGAATCTAAAAAGTAGAAGACATATCTAGAAGTAAAAACTATGAAAGGCTGAAACCCCGTTTTGTCAAGTCTAGAATGGAACAACTTGTTAAATAAAAATTGATAGAAAATTTAAAAAAATCAAATTTTTGTACTTACATTGCTAATTGAAGGAGGTAATGACGATTATAGGAGCTTAAATGTGACACTCACGCCCTTGACATCCTAAGCTGTGTTAAAGCGGTACTAGGAGTTGAGAAAAGCCATCTTTTCCGAAGGAAGTAAAATGCATGGAAAGATGGCAGTTTGATGGGGTTAAGGTATATCTAAGATAAAATGACGCTAAATAATGTAACGTACGGGTAAAATGTTAATCAAAAGACTCTCCTAATGGAATTATGTCGAATAGAAACCAAAATTGGAATTTGGTGACCAACACAGAAGAATACGGGTGCAACACCTGCAAAGATGTATAAAACTGGAGGTGCATGTCTTCATTTAGGAGGTGCATCATTTAGTCTGCAGCATGTGGGAGCATTCAAGCATATCAGATGATTGGAACCTCATCAAACTATAGCAATTTGCGCTAACTTATGCAGAATAATTCTTCTTATCAACCGCTTATAACACTACGTTCTCCTTGCAGATTCGGAAGACATTTAACGAGAGGTAACTGGTTTTTTTTGTGAAGGTTTGCGAAAAAAGTCAAACAAGATCAAACTAATGCCAGCTGATTGGCAAAGGTCCCGCTGACGGAAATAAAAACAAGTTCTAACTAAAAGTAGCATTAAGAGGTTATTTAATCGTAAAAAAACAAGTGCTTAGAGGAAACTTAAATAAAGAAATTCATATAAATTCTATCCCAGTTAAGACTTAATGAGAAAACAATTGAATTGGTTTATCACTTGACCCTATGGTTTGGAAATCTTGGGCAATGACAGATAAAATGCTCTTTCATCTTTAATTCCTCCTTATTCTTACATATTTTTTATAAGCAACCTAGTGTCAGTTAAGCTCAGCCCTGACCACATAGACCTAGCCAGTCTGTAGACATTTTTGTTCCCCCATAATAATGACCCATTGGGAGTCTCACTGTTTCCTTCTTTAATGTTACACCTAGAGCTAATCAAGGTTGGGAAAATCTCTGAAAGTCTGGCCGCACTAAGATTAAATGAAAAATTGGTATTGGGCTTAGTCATTGAGAACAATTTTATGAAAACACTACTGATAGTTATCCCTATAAGGGGTTGTTGGTTAGGATTCGATAGTTTGTATGATTAGTTGCAGTTTTATTGACGGATATAAGATGGATAAAAGCACCTAAGCCGTGGTCTTTATCATAAAAGTGAACATCAGATTGTCCTAACGACTATCCGCTGAGTGTTGTGTATTTCAAGTAGATATTCTGGCCACTTTAAGTACAACAGATATTATAGTGGAACAATTTTGAAGAGATAGTGAGGTGAATATTTATATTAAGAGTCTGGCAGCCCTTATGGCTTTATAGGCAGCCCTTATGGCTTTATAGGCAGCCCTAATGGCTTTATATTGCGTCAGTTCCAGGCTAGTAAAGGACAGTAGGAAGGCTTTTGATAGGATTATGGACTTTTTCAATGTTAGACTTTGCTGAGTTGCGGGACACTGCAGTATATTTGAAAATTAATTGCTAACGAGCTCGCTCGTAGGAGCTCTGAAACCTCTTAATCAAATTTGATGCGAAAATAATTTCTATAGTGTTTTCAAGAAAATGCTTGAAGATTTAATTTGTTAAAACATTTTACAATATTTTAAAAAAAATCTTTCTGATATAAGCACCTTTATTAAAAAAACTTATTTTAAAAATAATTTAGTCCTAGCGATGACAAAAAAATTTACAATATAAAATTTATTTTGTGTTTACTTGTACAATAAGAGTACTATTATTATTTTTAGTAAACCATCCCCAGAGCGCTTTCCTATCCCTCTTTTGTAAAGCAAATATCGCAAACTAAATCAAAAACAGTCATACTCAACAATAATCGGAACTTCAAGTCGTTTCAGTAAGCTTCATTCTAAATCGGAATCTAAACTTAACCCGGTTATACAACCATGTTTTAAAAGCAGAAAAGAAACCTCACGAAATCCCTTCACGACAGCGATCGATTTAAAACTACTTTCTGAGTCAATTAAACCATGTCTGTCTATTTGTCTGGCGGCACAGATCGCAGATCGATATTTGATTTAGAAACAAAATTTAAAAAAATTTTATATTAATTTTTGGAGAGCTGTCAATTGCCCTTAACTATATTTGAGAGATAAAAATAATTTTTATACCGTTTCTGTTGCTACAAAATTACTTAATTATCTAATTTTTGAGGAAAATAATTCAAAAACATCAAATACACTTGGAAAATCAGTACATTCAGTACCTTACTCAATCAGTTCATTTTTCAATCAATACACCAAAAAAAATGGTACAGGTACTGGCGAAATCTGTACGAATAGCCACCCTACACATTATTTTAAATTAAATACAATTTAGAGTGGATTTACATAAGTGGCCTTACTTTTCCTTCTCTTTTAATTAGCAACATAAAACTTCACTTAAAGCGGTCCAAATTAGGGGAAAATCAATCTATTGTTGTTAAAAATAATCGATAAATTTACGTCTAAAAGAAAAATTTTTTATAATTTTATTTATCTCGCAAGAGCTTAAACTAAGCTTATACCGAATAATTGGCTCTTCTTGCTTAACTTTTTGAGAAAAAAGGTCACAACCGTCACATTTTATAATAGGGGTTTTCTTAAGCAAAAATAATTTTTTGTAGAAATAATGAATCTAGTACAATTAAAAAAACTTCCATCTACCGTAAAAACCAAAAAATTAAACCAGTTCCTTAGAATATTTCACACAACTCAATCCTAAAGTCAAAATTTTCTTCAATTCAAATTTTTAAAGGCACACTTTTTACAGTCTTTAAGTGATAATTGTGAGCAGAAATTATGTTCTTGCAGGATCTACTTTTTTTTAAACAAAAGTTTTGAAGTGTTTAATTTTTAAGAAAAAATTTTTGCAAACTGGCCACACCCGTCACCATGGAATTATCCATATACAAAAAGTTTCAACAAAAAATTTTTTACCCAACTGCAGACACAGAAATACAATATTTTTATCATATTTTAGTTTAAATTCATAAAAACTTGTGTGACATTTTATTTATTTTATTTCTTAATCATTCATAAATTGATCATATGTGAAATTTCTAAAATTTATGGGCTTTTTGCTACTTAAGTAAGCTATAAATTATAAAATAAAATCTTTTTGTCTAAAAATTAAATAATAAAAAATATTTTCTAAATTTTTGTTTTCTCTGTTTTATGTTGACACGAAGGTTAAAAACAAAATATATTTAATGTGTCTTTTTTATTGAATTTTTTTGAAACTAAAACTGTTAATAAAAAATAAATAAATTATTTATACTAATTTTATGCTAATCATAAAGTGACACATGAATTAAATAAAATTTTTTAACAAAGAAATTAATGATTAAAATATTATTTATTTGCTTTTTTTGCTTTTAAACATCTTTGATGTATAATTTTTATTGGTTTTTTGAAAAGGCAATTAAATAAATTATAGTGACAGGCGTTTGTAAAAAAAGAGCAAAATTAAATTTATGCCACTAAACTTCTAAGTATACATATGGGGGATTTCATGTCAAGTGACCCAACTTTTAAAACCGATGTCTTTCGATTGGAAAGAAATTTGAACCAAAGTAAGTTCTTGCAGAGAGTAGCATAGACACAATTTTTTAACACGATCGGTCAAGAACTCTCTGAGCTAGAGGGGTTCAAAATTTGACGTTTTCGGCAAATAGGTGTTTTTTCTCATACATGTAGTTTATTACCTTTTGCTTTTAACAAAATTCGTCCCAAATATTTTCGATAGCTTTTTCTTCAATCTTCCAGAAAAAAATATTTTTAAAATTAAAAAAAATTTTTTTTTTTATTTTTTTTTATAAAATAATTATAAAAATTTTTTTTTTCCAAATGTGCCCATTTATTTTTTATTTTTTTTTGCTCAAAAGAAAGCTTAGGTCTTTTGCTTGAAGAACTTGGAGGTCGCTTAGTGGGATGCGAGTGGGATATCTATAAAAATAAATGTTTTGTAACTCAAGGCAGAGGTTTTCCAATTTTCATGTATATTCTACTTTAATTTTTTTTCCTATTTATGTAAAATTATCTCTTAAGCAAAAAAAAATTATTTTATGCTAAGAAACAAAATAATTTAACCTTTCCGACGGTATGCATTAAAGATATTAACAAAATGTGTTCAGACATTGCCATATAAAAGTGATTTTATTCCAGAGGCCTACAATTTTGTTGGTAATGCAGTGTCGAGTGTATGAGACTTTATTTGGTACTTGCATACCGTCGGAAAGGTTTAATTATTTTGTTTCTTAGCATAAAATAATTTTTTTTTTAGCTTAAGAGAAAATTTTACATAAATAGCAAAAAAATCAAACAGAATATACGCGAAAATTGGAAAACCTCTGCCTTGAGTTACAAAACATTTATTTTTATAGATATCCCACTCGCATCCCACTAAGCGACCTCCAAGTTCTTCAAGCAAAAGACCTAAGCTTTCTTTTGAGCAAAAAAAAATAAAAAAAAAATGGGCACATTTGGAAAAAAAAAATTTTTTTCTAATTATTTTTTTAAAAAAAATAAAAAAAAAATTTTTTTTAATTTTAAAAATATTTTTTTCTGGAAGATTGAAGAAAAAGCTATCGAAAGTATTTGGGACGAATTTGTTAAAAGCAAAAGGTAACAAACTACATGTATGAGAAAAAACACCTATTTGCCGAAAACGTCAAATTTTGAACCCCTCTAGCTCAGAGAGTTCTAGACCGATCGTGTTAAAAAATTGTGTCTATGCTACTCTCTGCAAGAACTTACTTTGGTCCAAATTTCTTTTCAATCGAAAAAAAAAGTTGGGTCACTTGACATGAAATCCCCCATATGTATGTATGTATGTGTAAAAATTATGTTCACATGTAGGTAAAATATTTTTATTAAAACATACACTTTTTCGACAAAAAAGGAAGTTTAAGCTCGTCACATATGATATCTTATCTCAAAAATTTTCTTAATCTTAATACCGAAATTCGTTTTGAAAATTTGTTTTATTATTGTCAGGTTAATAGTAAAACCCCTCCAAAAAGAAAAATTGTTTTAAAAAAGTCCAATACGCGAAAAATATTTTTTCTCTCAAATCAGCTCGATTTCCGTCTATAGAGTGACACACATTCGTCCAAAATCATTCAGAAATACACGAACTTGAAAGTTTTTTAAAATTTTTTTCTTTTTTATTTAATAAAATAATCAAAATAAATTATGATTTTCTGCCAATTTTAAATACGATAACGCGATCATCACTTGTATGCGTGAGCGTATATTGCGTCTTCAAATAATATGAATTATGTAAATTTCGTAATTAAGTATTTTCAGTTATTTTAATAGCAGCAATAAAATTCATTTAAAAGCTTTTATAAATTTTACATATGTAAATAGTATAATAAAAATTAATAAGCATTTTGGCTGAAATTCAAGTGGAATTACATTTGAAATCAAGTCACAATTTCCAATTTCCAGTGTTGAATTACAGTTGAAACACAGTTGAATTCAATAGCGAATCCCACAAAATTAACCATTGAATTACAGTCGAACAAAACAGTACCTTTATAGTGTAATTCCAGCCTTGAATAACGGTGTGATTCAAATTGAACCGAACTTGAATCTGAAAATTTAATTATAAAATCATCATCTTCACCGCCGCCAATGATTTTCCATCAACTCTGTGCCATAAATAACGTATGCTTCAAACAAATTTGTTGTTGTTTTTTAACAAACTTCAAACAGACTGGAAAGAGGATGGATTTTAAATGTAATTCAAGCTTGGATTCACACCGGAATTCCAACATTGGAATTCACAAAAAATTTGTGCTTATTGGGATATATTAACTAAATATTAATGCGTTTGTATTCACACACATACAAATATAACTTTTGTTTTAGCGATTGTTAATGAACAAGTTTTATTTAAAATTGCTCATATAATTTATGAGGCTAATTGATTCATTATTATTTTGATCAGATTTTTACTTAGAAAAAATTATTAAAAAAATTATTTTCCCAACACCAGCAGCAGCACTTTTCTTTCGGTACTGAGCATTGATATTAAGTATCTTCTATTTAACCCAAAGTTAACTGAAACTAGGTTATGGTAATATTTTTTGTATTCACTTACAAAAGAATATTCCTTAAAAATTTCAATTTTTAAATTAGATTGGAATATACTGCCTACCATCATTTTTTATTTATTCTTCTTATTTTCTTATCACCATACCTCTTGCCTTATCCATCAATTTTAAGATAAGTTTAAAGGCAGCATGATTTGCATTCAAGTGTTTTGTCTCGCTTTTGTTATGTTTTTAAAGTAAATTTTGATCGATTAGTCATCAGCAGCGTTGCCCAACAAGAGAGTGGGTGCTTTCTCATTATGTTTATTATTTAAAATAAACAAGTAAGAGCGCTATATTCGGCTGTACCGAATATTATATACCCTAAGCATTGGCTTTTTGCAAACCCCGACCTTTTTTTATTTTTATCCATTTTATCCATTATGAAATATATCTAATTTTTAGTAGGGCTTCGTGTCATATTTTAACGCTCTACGGGTGACTACGGGGAAGCTGTAGAGGCTTTTATCCTAATTTCTTTTTAAATATTGTATTGAAATCCCCTTAGAGTGTGGTGATAGGGGGTAAGTATGTTCTAGGAAAATGTTTGCAAGAAAAAACGAGCAAGGGTCAGTATGCATTTATGTATCTACGGTCACCGTGAAAGCTGTAGGGGGGATTTATTACAAACTCCCAAACTTTGTATGGGAGCTCCCCTAGGCGATGGAGATAGGGGGTAAGTATGTTTTAGGAATATGTTAGGGAGAAGACACTAATAGGAGTCGCTCATACACTTTATTTCTCTAAGGCCGGCTCTAGCGAAGCTATGGAAGTTTTGACGTCATTTTTGTAAGTTTTGTATGGAAACCCCCTTAGGTGATGGAGATAGGGGGTAAGTTATTTGTAAGAACATATTTGGAAGAGAGTACTAAAGGGGGTCTGTGATACATGTTATTCCTGAAAAGGGCAACACCACAGAAGTTGTTGGCATTTTTACCCTAATTTTTTAAAATTTTGTATGGCAACCCTGTTAGGGGTTAGAGATAGTGGGTAAAAATGTTTCACAAAAAAGTTTGGAAGAAAAAATTAATTGGGGTTTGTCTTACATTTGACCTTTTTAGGATCACCCTGGAAACTGTGAAAGCGTTTAAAAAAATTTTAAATCAAGCTCCAACCCTGTAAGGAGGCGGATATGGGGTGTAAGTATGTTCTACAAAAATGTTTGTAGGGAAAATTTTATGGGATTACATTGCACTTGTGTAGTGGCAAGTCCGGTTAAGTTTTAGAGGCGTTTAGGTACAAATTTTAGAGAAACAAACAAAGGTAGTCGTAGTTGATGGCTTATATATGTCAGTTATTAAAAATTCCACTTATTTTCATTTGAAATGCATGTGAATTATAAAAATTAATAAAAATGAAAGAAAAAAAGGCAAAAATAAATAAAAAAATTTTGGCCCAGCTAGGAATCGAACCCAAGCTCTCCCTGTCAAAGAAAACATTTAAAAAAAAGGTAGTGTTGGTTTTTGGCTTATACCTCGGTCAGTTATCACAGATGTTTCTAATAGCCTGATACTACTTACGGGTCTATGCGACATCGAGGCTCTTTAGACAGACAGACAGAAGAATACACGGGCACATGGACATGGCTAGATCGACTTCCCTATCTACAAGGATCCAGAATATATATTTTGTGGTGTCGCAGATGGATATTAAAGAAATTACAAGCGGAATGGCAAACTTATATATACCCTTATCACTTATGTAAAGGGTATAACAATTCACTATCCCCCTGTGTTGTTGTTAGTTTGTTATGGTTTTTTAGGTACTCATATTATATACATACATGCAATAGCATGTTCACACGGTGACCAAAACTCGAAGTTCGCTCTCTTACTCTCGGTTCGCAACCACACTGAATGGTTCACAATACAAACTTTTATCTTGTGCGAATAAGTTTTTATTATCTCAAATTTTCTAAATAAAAAAAAAGCAAACGGAAAAAATAAAAAGCAATTGTTAAAGTAAAACAAAAACAATGGTGTGAACACCAAGGTTCTACATTCAGAGAGGCAACCTAGTGGTTCATATTGCTGTGTGAACATGCAAACAGTGTTCGTCCCCCAGAGACACTTTTGGCTAACATGATTCATCAGTAAGATGTTAAACACGTTAAACAATTCGTTTGTTTGTTTGCATGGTGTACATGCCCGGTGAATTTTATTATAATTTTTATTTTAGCTTATTTAGTTCAATAAAAAACTTATCACAATAATAAGGAACCAATTAACTTTAGACACTATATGGAAATAATAAAATATATTGCAGATTAATAAAAAATATTGCTATAAATTATTGGTTTTCTTAGGCGTTCGTAAGTATGTATGTACGAATGTAAGTAATAAATTAAATATTTCACTAATTTGTAATGTTGACAGGACAATTTGTTTTCCCAAACATTGTTTATAGCAAAACACACCTTTTTATTCAACAAATATTTTTTTATTTTATGTTTACTCCTAATTATTTATAAAACACCTACCTGCAAATTCAAATCAAATAAAAAAGAAAAACAATGACAATAGTACCAAATCATTTAAAATTAAATTTTTTAATATTTTTCTATATTTTGACAGCTTATACAAAATTTATGTGTCTATTGTTTTGAAAAGTAATAAATTTATAAAAATATAAATAACTGTCATTTTGACAACACCCCATTGACACTTTGTTGCCATTAACACAAGACTTTTTGCTGCATTTGTTGTCTTAACAAAAATTTTTGGTTTTCTATTTGAAATAGAAACCAAAACCGAAAAAGAGAGAAAAAAAGTCGTTTCCTGCCAAAAGAAATAATAAAACAATTCATAGTGTTGTTATTGTTATTGTTGTTGTTTTTTGCATAACAAATGATCAAACATCAAATATTGTATTTTTAACACCATAAATAAATAATAATCATTGTTTATTTGTTTCTAAAATTTTCAATAGTTACTCTGCATATGTTTGTACAAGTGTACATATGTATGTGTGAATGTATGTTTGTATATGAATATGAATATTTTTTCTTATTTGTATCTATAATCAGACTGTCAAAAATTCAAATGATTTATTTATTTGTATTTTTGTTTAAAGCTGTTAAGCAAATACATATTTACTGTAATGCCAACATGGCAACATACCGTTTAGTTTGCATAGATGCTTTACGCCTGAAACTGAAAATAATTCATAAATATAAATCATACGCAAGTGGCCTGATAAGTTGAGATTTTAGTTAATCAAGTATTACTCGGACATGTCATATACATATGATAACCCTTATTGCATGCCAAGGTCCAAGGACCTTATAAAAGACTATTAAAATTCTTTCGGATCCAGAAAATAGTAGCAATAACGGGGTATGTATCACTAATTTGAGCTCAAAATGGCATCACATTCTCTTGGCATAAGCCAACTGTCTTCTCTTAACAATACCAAACAGGTATTCAAAGTCTAGAAAGAAGTAAGGCAGGTCGCTTTGGAGCGTTTTGAAAAAAGCATAGAATATGATCTTTATTCACCAGTACACCGAAAAAATTAAAGCCATCATTGGTTAGCCGCCCTGCTACCTGGGCATGTTCCGCTGTTTAAAAATGTTCCTGCAAGAAATCTACAATACTCTTTAGAGAAGATAGTAAGTAGACTTTATCTCCCTCGGATTGAAAGATCTCTACATAATCTTGGAGATAACATTTAAATCCATTTCTTCACACCTACTGTAGGGCTGAAGCCAAGCAAAAATATATATATCCTTTGCATATGTTGGATGGATTGTAGAAAGGAGAGAAGCAGTAACCAGAGGCACAATACAAAGTAATTGTATATTGAAGCAGACGGTATGGTGATTTTGGTCAAGAAAAAGCTAGTGCAATCAGAGTTGTGTATATCTTCTTTATTAGCGTCAGAAAACTGGTTGGATGCTTTTGGGAGCCTAACACTCAAAGGCTTGAATTTAAATCCAGCAAATACGGCTTAGTATTATTTATCTTGGAGAAATCCTTGAAAGTAAACTGTCGTGAAAGGGAAACAATTAGAAAATGCTCAAAAGGGGCTTAAATGCGTACTAGTCATGCCAAAAATCCTTAGAAAAGAGCTAGGCCTTGCAACTAAAGGTGGCGATCTGTAAGATACATTCTGCTATGTGGTGGTATGATATAGTGGAGAAGTTTTAAAAAACTTCCTATTTAAACTTAAAAATGTGCTTCATTTGGCATTTGGTGCCATGAGAAGTACATCTCAAGTAGCCAAGATCTCATTCTGCACGAAGTGTCTTTTAAGTACTGGGTAATAGAAAATGCAGCAAGAAGCTTGGTTAGAATAAGAGAATCAGAATTGGAAACTTTCTAAATACTGGCCAAACTAGGATATTTTAGAAGAATTGTCTTGGGGATCTTAGGTTAGTCCAGGAATCTAAGACGAGCTGTATGGTCCCGGAGGTTAGTATTTAAAGAACATAGACGATAATAATCCCTGATTGCCATAACTGGGCAATGCCCAGATAGGGCTAGGACGAGCAAATAAAATAATGACATTTTAGTTTCAATTCATTTCAGTCCGTACAGGACGAGCCTCCAGAGTAACATTTGCTTTCCAATGAAACTAAGTTTTATGGCGCAATTGTCTTGTTGTCCCAAATCGAGTTGCTACAGTTTAAGCCAAATGCTTAAGACTTGGCGTGAGATCCGGTATTTTTTTCATGCATTAAGGATATTTGCTCTTGTGTAATAAAACATTTAAGTACAGGGTGTCTGATGGCAGATTTATTTTTTTAAACTTAAACAAAAAACGAAAAAACAAACCCAAGATTTTGTTAAGAGCATTGAACGAAATACACAATCAAATTGCGAATTTTATTTTTAAAAAAGTATGTCGCCCAGACTTATTCCGTAGAGTTTAAAACATGTGGCGTTCTGCGCCACATGTTTCAGTAAACTTGGTTCAAGTGAGCTAATTTCTTAAAGAATATTTTCCTTTAAAGCCACAAAAGATTAGAGATTGTCATTATAAACCCTTTCTGTGAGGCAGCCCCATAAAACAAAATCCATTAGAGTTAGATCGGGCGACCCGGTGGCAAACATCGAAGCTCTGTGGAAACCACGTGCGTGACGAGTACGATAGATGAGCTCGTTATCATATGTTAGTAGTTATCACCGTTGACATTTGTCGTCTGGCTCTGACAATTTTCGAAAAAAGGGGCCATTTATCTCATGCGTGGATAATGCACCCACAAAGAGTCACCCTGGGGTAACATAATAGTTTTTGATGTTTGAAATAAGGGTTGCGGGTTTTTGGAGCCCAGTAAAGGCAGTTTTGCTTCTTGGTTTGGCCGGTTAAATGAATATAAGCCTCGTCGCTCCAGAAAATGGGACTTACAGTGATTTCTCACTCTCCAACAACGTTTTTAAAAAAAATATTTGCGTAAATCAAAATCACTTTCTTTCAGCTCTTGATCGATTTGAGTTTTAAAAGGATGGAGCTTTAGATATTTTTTTTTTTTAATTTCATAAGCCATCGCTTTTTGATATTTTAGTGAGGTTGCTCTTTACTATATTGAAAGTCGCAGATTTTTACTTAATCTGCTTTCAACCAGTTCAGTGTTTTCTGGAGTCCTTAAAGACCGTTTGAGCCCTGGCCGTGGGACATTCATAGCCGAGGCAGTTGGGCGGAATCTTTGCACCCACGAAAGAGTAAAATTCACATTTAGCCCATCACGCCGAAAACCGAAGTTTGAATAAAACTATTGATGAGCGATGCTCACTCAACCAAAATAGACAAAAAATTAAAAAATTTAAATAATTGTTAGTCTACTTTAGTAAACTTTACTGAATATAGTCTAAGAGCTGAAAAAAAAGAACGATAAATACATTCCCAAATATCTGCCTTTAAAAGTCCGCCATAACCAGTTACTTTAATTAATATAGAATTCCCGAACTTTTAAAACAACTCACGCACAAACCCTAACAAGATCTAACGAGCTTTCGTTATGACAGTCTAAATGCGACAATATATTTTCTACAAGTCTATGCGGAGGAAGACTTTTTAATCATCGAACAAAATTTAAATATTAACAGAAATGTAAATTTCAGTTGGTTTTTGATTATGATTAAGTGTTAAAATATCTTGAAATATATCATTATTATTATAACAAGTTTTTTTAAGTATAAATTTTTAATTGTTGATTTCTTAACAATTTTTTTATCGATACCCGTCTAACCGTTGGGCATATTTTGTCATAAATATTATTTATTGTTTTCAATTTTGCTTTGTTAAAGATATTGTGGTGGTACTTTTTTTCTGTTAATGAATTTATATTTTTTGCAAAACAATTTTTTACAAATGGTAGACACAACAGGAATTTAATGATTGATTATTTTACTTTAGCAAAAGGAAAAGAAATACTTATAGTGGAAAAAATTAATTGCTTTGAAAGGCGACATTTAAAATGATATGCAGTGTACTTCTTTCCTTTTTGGATATAAAAAAATGAGATACATTAATGATTACAATATTATCCAATAATTTACAATATTATATCATAAGTTTCATCCTTTTAAAATAAAAACGTTCAACAACTGAAAAAAAGTGACTTTGATTTACGCAAAAATTTTTGCGAAACGATCTAAATGCAATTTTTTTGAGTGATAAGGCTCATTTTCACTTAAACGGCCATGTCAACTAACAAAACTGCCGTAACTGGTCTCCACAAACCCGCAACCCTCGATTAAAACATCAAAAGCCATTGCATCGCTCCAGAGTAACTGTTTGGTGTGCCTTATCGACGCATGAAATAATTGGACCATTTTTTTTCGAAAGTTCCTGAGGCCAGGCAACGAATGTCAATGGTGGAAAATTATCGACACATGGTTAAGGAATTATTATTGCGAAAACTGTGAGCTCACCCGTCGCAGCCTTAGCACACGTTGTTTCATTTGAATAACCCAACATTACACACAACCGGAGCTTCGATTAATTTTCTTCAAGAAAAATTCCCCAAAAACTGATTGGTCGCTTTGGGGACATCCCATGGCCACCGAGATCACACGATTTAACTTGGATTTTTTTATGAGGCTACCTTTAAAGAGAGGGTATATAATGATAGTCCTCAATCCCTTGTGGCTTTAAACGGAAATATTCATCGAGAAATCAGCTCAATTGAACCAAGTTTACTGCTGCGTATGGTGCCGAACAATAGGCTCCTTTTGAACAGTGTGTTCAACTCAACGGAACACTTCTGGTCGACATACTCCTCAAAAAATTAAAAACATTTTTCCATTTTATACTTCAATGCCCTTTTAAAATTTATGTCAATGTTTATTTAATTTGAAAATATAAATCTGCCACCAGACACCCTTTATGTATATATGTATTACTTAAGTTATTAAGGCTTACAAAATTTAAACGTTTTTTTTTTAATTTTATAGAAAAACAATAACTGAAGTATTTTTTTAAAAAGCATAAGTAGAAAGTAACTTTGTAATAACTTCTTAAAAAAAAATAGACAGAATAATCTAAACCTACCAATAAGTGCTTTATAAGAAAAAGGGAACAAAACTGTAAATTATATAAATTTTTCCTAAATCGACTTAAGCTATTTTGTTTTTTTGCCACAGAAACAAACAAAAAAATTCAAAACTCGGTAGTTAATACCACACAAGTTATATATATGATGGTTACTTTATAATTTTTACAAAAGCTCTAAGAACAATAAAAAATAAAATAAAATAAAATAAAATAAAATAAAATAAAATAAAATAAAATAAAATAAAATAAAATAAAATAAAATAAAATAAAATAAAATAAAATAAAATAAAATAAAATAAAATAAAATAAAATAAAATAAAATAAAATAAAATAAAATAAAATAAAATAAAATAAAATAAAATAAAATAAAATAAAATAAAATAAAATAAAATAAAATAAAATAAAATAAAATAAAATAAAATTAAATAAAATAAAATAAAATAAAATAAAATAAAATAAAATAAAATAAAATAAAATAAAATAAAATAGAATAAAATAAAACAAAATAAAATAAAATAAAATAAAATAAAATAAAATAAAATAAAATAAAATAAAATAAAATAGAATAAAATAAAATAAAATAAAATAAAATAAAATAAAATAAAACAAAACAAAATAAAATAAAATAAAATAAAATAAAATAAAATAAAATAAAATAAAATAAAATAAACAAAATAAAATAAAATAAAATAAAATAAAATAAAATAAAATAAAATAAAATAAAATAAAATAAAATAAAATAAAATAAAATAAAATAAAATAAAATAAAATAAAATAAAATAAAATAAAATAAAATAAAATAAAATAAAATAAAATAAAATAAAATAAAATAAAATAAAATAAAATAAAATAAAATAAAATAAAATAAAATAAAATAAAATAAAATAAAATAAAATAAAATAAAATTAAATAAAATAAAATAAAATAAAATAAAATAAAATAAAATAAAATAAAATAAAATAAAATAAAATAAAATAAAATAAAATAAAATAAAATAAAATAAAATAAAATAAAATAAAATAAAATAAAATAAAATAAAATAAAATAAAATAAAATAAAATAAAATAAAATAAAATAAAATAAAATAAAATAAAATAAAATAAAATAAAATAAAATAAAATAAAATAAAATAAAATAAAATAAAATAAAATAAAATAAAATAAAATAAAATAAAATAAAATAAAATAAAATAAAATAAAATAAAATAAAATAAAATAAAATAAAATAAAATAAAATAAAATAAAATAAAATAAAATAAAATAAAATAAAATAAAATAAAATAAAATAAAATAAAATAAAATAAAATAAAATAAAATAAAATAAAATAAAATAAAATAAAATAAAATAAAATAAAATAAAATAAAATAAAATAAAATAAAATAAAATAAAATAAAATAAAATAAAATAAAATAAAATAAAATAAAATAAAATAAAATAAAATAAAATAAAATAGAATAAAATAAAATAAAATAAAATAAAATAAAATAAAATAAAATAAAATAAAATAAAATAAAATAAAATAAAATAAAATAAAATAAAATAAAATAAAATAAAATAAAATAAAATAAAATAAAATAAAATAAAATAAAATAAAATAAAATAAAATAAAATAAAATAAAATAAAATAAAATAAAATAAAATAAAATAAAATAAAATAAAATAAAATAAAATAAAATAAAATAAAATCAAATAAAATAAAATTAAAAATAATAAAATAAAATTTTTAAAATAAATATGATTTTACCCAAATATTATGCAAATTGTACAAAATATTATATAAAAATCAAGCAGGGTTGCCATAATTATTTTTCCAAAAACTTTTACTGGGTAAACAGTTTTACCTGAATAAAGTTTTATATTTAAACAGAAAAACTAATTAAATAAATAATTGACTGATTGATTTTTTACTCAAAATACAATGCAAATTTAAAAAAAAAAAAATTAACAAGTTGCTAACAGTAAATAATACACCTGCTACAAACAAAAGTGTGTAAAACATTTTCGTATTTAATCACAAAAAGCTCCATTTAATTACAGTTATTAAAATGTCAAAATATGGCTTAACAATATAGAAAAAACAATTTGCTTTAAATTATATTCAACAAAAAAAAAACAAAAAAAAATGTAAAATAAATGTGAAAAAAATTCTCAGAAAATTAAAGTGTTGGCATAAATAACCCATAATTAAGTATTCATGTTTTAAACAGCTTTAACAAAACAAAAAATTTAACTAAACATGTTTAAACTAGACTAAAAGCAATTATGATTAGCATATAAATGCTATTTATTTTCAAGTTAAACAAATTTATAATACTTTTTAGACGGCTGGACTAATATAATGACTAGTTGTCAATATATCAACGTTTGAGTGTGTATGTATGTGTAAACAGGTAAAGTCACAGATTTGACTTACAATAGCAAAACAAATTAACGAATTTGGCGCTATAAGTTTTTAACTAAAATTTTTAAGCTTTTTTGTACTCTTTAGTGTAAATACAAGGTGAGCCAAAAGAAATCAACGTATTAGAGGATGCTGCTATTTTAGCAAGGCGAATTCATAGAAGGTGGTCTCGAGAAATCAGCTGACTATTTTTTGCTCGTGCAATTTTCCTCGCAATGTGTCAAAAGTTTGTCTATGTGCTTCTTCTTGATTTAAAAGAAATAACGCGTCGGTTAGATTATTAAACTAAAAATTTAAAAAAGTGTTCTTAATTAACAAATAGTAAAACCAAATGATGCGTTCTTGTGCTTTGTGCAAAAAAAACACTGTAAAATTAATTTTATTCTCCTTTTTCTTCTGCAAATAATTTGTGTTTTGTTCAATGATGCCATATATAAATAATTTGTGTTTTTTTTTCAATGATGCCATATTTGTGTTTGATATTTTAGGTACGACTGTTTCGCCTGCGTCCACCTTGTGTGAATTCGCGTTGCTATTTTAGCAAATGGCGGCCAATGTCAAATCTGTTTTGATATTTGCGAACTAAACAGATGTAGAATACAAGTAAACAAGCCATAAAGCGATACACTCCCTAAGAACGCGGAGTTATTGTGTCTATTTTTGCGTAACATTTCGTCTGTGGTGCTTGCGCAGCGCGAATTCCGTCGCCGATTCCCCGGTCGTCCGGCACCGACTGCGCAGACACGGTGACTTTTGGCCACCAACTCTAAAAATTACCGGACCATTCGAGACGCTGTAAAGAATGGCCGTGCCTCGCAACTAACCAATCAGCCGGTCGACCCCAAAGGTGAATTTTGGTCTAAACCTTGCGCATGGTCCCGTACGTCCACCCCAGTGAGTACGTGAACAAGCGAAACTATCGAGGAGCCATCACACTCGCTCAAAGTGACTGCACAGTGTGCGGTTTACACTAGAGAAGCCACCGGGACATTTTTTCCAGGACGCCATTAGCCAAACGACAACAGTGGACGGTGAGCGCTATAGGACAATGCCAGCCAAGTTTTTTGCCGCAATTAAAAGAATTAGCACCGAAGGATATGTAGTTCAAACAGGAGGGAGCAACGGCATACACTGCACGAGCCCCAACCGATATTCTAAAGGTGGCGTTCCAAGGCCGCCTCATTTCTCTTTTTGGCGGTTTACATTCGGCTGCAAGATCGCCCGATTTAACCGTTCCAGCCTTTTTTCGTGGGGTTTTTTTAAGTCCCGTATTTACGTGAACAGAGTTGAGACCCTGGAAGTCCTCAAGGACAACGAGTGAGAGAATCTGTCACCCGAAGTTTCCGCCGAAGGGATGAAAAATGCCAGAAAACAAGCCCTTATAGCAGTCAATTGTGACGGCACCCGTTTGACCGATATTATCTTCTAAACTTAAACAATAAAATTTTAAAGGTTCAAATAAGCATAATTAACAAACAGAATTGAAGGTTTTCATTTAAAAAAAGAACCAGAGGCGAACAACATCGGATGACTTCTTTTTGCACACCTTGTATTTATTATAAGATTTTGATTTTAGTTTAATATATCTTAAATACATAACAATTTGCGTTTACTAAAGCCCCCATATTTTCTGTTTTATAGCGTTGAAGAAAATTGCACAAATTTTTTTTTTTGATCTGCATAAATAAACTGAAAACCCATGCACAACTCTTTATTTTTTTTTAATTTATTATAAACAATATTTGTGTTAAACTTAGCACATTGTATATAATTAAACTACATAAATCAATCATTGTGCGGCCAACATGTTTTTTGTCATAGATTAAAAGTAAAAATGTTTATATAATAGATCAGTTGTAAATACAGAGTGAAATGAAATAACTCATACAGTTTTTAAATTTCAAACCGTTAACCATCTATCGTCAACTAAGTTTTTTTTTCGTTTTTCCCCATATTATTTTGTAAAGAGGTATCGGTTAAATTGAAGTGAACGGAGTGATAAACTCAATTCCCATTTGGTCATGGCAAAATTATCGGAGCGCAAAATAATACAAAACTGAGCTTAATCAGAAAGTCGAGTGTGAATGCGAATAAATACCGATTGTTGGCGGGTTTTTTTTATACCATGTGACCTACTACTTCTTTACGGATGAACCCTGTTCTTCAATTACTCATGCGTGCAGTTAGTCCTTTTGTAATCCCTGTGCCCTTCCTTTACTGGGTTCGAGCAAGTTGGGATTTTTTAAAAACAATAACGTGGCGAAACGAACAATCGAAACAAGGGATCCGTTTTTCTTTAGGAAGACCAATTTAAGTTTGCGGCTAACTTCTTTCCTTTCATAAGGTTATGAACTTAATGGTGGGAGATATAGAGGTATAAAATAATATCGCTTCGTGTAAAGTCTTTAGAAATATGTTGAGATCTAATGACCCAGGCAGTCAAGTTAAAGTTATCATTGCTACACAAGGGACTACAGACGCATCAGTCTCCCCTCATTTATCTCGAAGACTTTGGAAAATATCCAGTATTTTGACGTCAAGGACAACATGGCTTCTGGTTAGCCTTGTGACAGCGAGTTTGCCCATGCAAAGAGAAAATAACTAAAGACTGCAATTCACTCAGCTTTCTCGCGAATTAAGAAAGCTCTTCATTGCGGTTAATACGCAATGGGAGCTCTTCTGAACATTGCAGGCAATCCTAGTAATGTTGCCGCTGGGGCGATCATTAAAAACGTGGCTCGTACGGAAACTGCCTAGCCGATTATAAATTAGGTGCCTACTCCCCTGGAGCGCGGGCTTATATGTGAGGAATAGGGATATGCAAAAACAGTGAGAGTATCTCTGATCTAAACTCCCAAAAAAAAGGTAATCTCACCACTTCTGTGGGCACTGGGTGACTGCGCTACTTAACCATTTATGCGGACTGCACAGAGTTATTTAAAGGAATGAGGTGGCGGAGAAGCTGGCGAAGTCCAGGGGACATCTGCCTATAAAAAGAGTAATGTATTTGGTGCTCCAATTCAGATTCATAATGGAGCTATATACTCTGAGGTGCGGGCCACAGTCACAAAAGTATGGGTAAATATCCCTTCGTGTAGAGTGTCCAGTATACACTGAAAAAATTATTAGCGTAAAATCAACTGGAAATCTATTTAAAATAACTGGATATTCATTTAAAAACCGTCCAACAAGATATTCATTAAAATTAAACAAATATTTCATTTAAATTCAGACATCAAAAAATTAACTTACGTATTCGTCTAAAATTAACTAATTTTTTTTGTAATTTACAGCAAAACACAAAGTATCAGAAAAAAAATAACAAAATTAAATATTACTAAAAAATAACTGACAAAATTAACTTCAACTGAAAATCAGTATTTTTGTTTTTTTGAGGCTTTGAATAACCCTTCAAATCAGTTAAAAAAAATATTGTATTCAAATTTAACTGTTTTTTCATTTAAAAACAACTTAACGGAAAACTTCCTAAATAACTTACAGTCAGTTACTGTAATAATTTTTTGAGTGTAATGTGGGGACCTTATGACCCGGAGGAAACAATTTTTCTTCAGTCTTTGCAAGAAAGTGATTGTAGACTTCTAGTAGGAATAATTGTTGGACAGCGGTTTATGCCAAAAGAGCAGGGCGTCTGATCAGCGATGACTGCAGGTTCTGTAGTATACCGGGAAATACGGAAGCTCTCGAGCGTAATCTGTGTCAGGGTCTATCGTTTTTTCGCTCCCGAACAAGTTGTCTATGATATTATTTGTTTTAACTCCTGGAGGAAATATCCGGGCTTGGTGATAAAAGGCTGATGGCATTTCCAAAAGGGTCTGGATTTTATTACATCGAATTATTGAGGCTGGTTTAATTTTTTTATTTTTACTAACACTTAGGGCCCAAAGGATCTATGTGAGATCTCCAGGGTCAACCAATTAAATTTTACCTAACGAAACTTACGTAGCCTATGCCACAGGCATGACTACGTTTTATCTACCTTTAGAAAGAAGCAATTGCTAACTCTTAATAGGGTTGAAAATTGTTGAAATAAAGAATATTTAACTAAAGTTTTTAGTGCAGATAATAAAATTTAATCAAAAAGAAGTTTTACTGAAACTCTCAACAAAAAATTGTTATATTAAACAGATTTGTAATTAAATAAAAAAAAATCCGTATTTCTCACAATTAAGTAGAAAAATCATCATATAAGTATCGTGAAAGTCACTAATTTGCAGGTTTGATTGTCCTTAAAGGCTCTACTTGTTCTGTTTCTTTCTATCCTACCCTTTTGCTTTATTTTTCTATAAATTATTCAATTGGATATAAACGGTGTTTATTTTATATAACCTTGAACTTTTTTATATCTGTAAAGTTAAGCATATTCCATCTAAGGTTTTCTGAGCCAAGAGAAACATAAGCAGATAGAGGAAGAAAATTTTTGACCACAGTTTCCAAACAATAATAACAATCCCGATGTTTAAACTTGCTTATACTAACCTTCCACTTAACAGACATTTATAAAACCAGATTTGAATTTCGTTTCTGTGTTCCACTGTACTTTTAACGTTTTAACTTAAATAAATTTAAGTAGAGACTAAACAACATTTTCAGTTTATTGGCATAAAAATTTAACTTTAAGTTATTACACTTTTAACTGGTAAGTATAGTAAATGCCTTAACGACTTTGTTTTTCAGTTTCTATGTCATTAAAGTTAACAGTATGTTTGTGCGCATGCGTGTGTGCTTATTTTAAGAGCGGGCATTCGTAACTGAGTAAGTGCAGTGCAGCAAAGCATACTGTATTGTATACACTTTAAATCATTTTTCAGCTGTTTATTGACATTTTGTGCGTAAATTACTAAAGCGTCAACACTTACAGACACACACTTACGATGACCATCCTTTTTGATTTCTCTATATGGGTATGACGCGTACGTTGTTAAATGCAGCTTCATACGCCTGCCTGTCATATAACGTGCTGTCAATCTGATTTATTTTAGTTTTAGCTTTGTAAAACTTAAATGCATGTTGCAGGTTGTTTGCGTCTTTAAAATTTATGTAGACAAAATGACAGTAAACATTAAATGTTTTATATTATTTTGGTTGTCAATGATTTACGTGTTAATATCAAGTTTGAAATTTCTGAAACTGCATTTTTATGAGCAAAATCAAAAGAAAATCGAAAACTGTTTTTTTTAGTTGATTGACATTGTAATTAAAGATTTATACTTATGTATGTGATTTATTTGGTTTTTTTCAATCTCAAATTTGTGTTTATAAAAATTATACTGATAACATGGGATTGAATCTATTTTAATTTTCGAATTAAAAAAAAAACATTATGTACCAGCAAACATCGGAAACTCAAGCAAAGTGCACCATCTTGATGGTATTAAAATAGTTTTTTTTTTTAAATTGAGTGCTTTTGAAATTTTGGATTTTTAACGTTTTTTTTTTCAAAAAAAATATTTTTGAGTTTTATTTTTTGACAGAAATAATTGTTATAGATAAATACTTTAAAAAAATAATAAAAAAAACGATTATTGTTATCATAATTAAAATATAAAAAATTAATATTTTTTGACCAAAAATTAAAATCAAAAAAAAAAATAATTTTTTTTAACCAAAAAATTAAAAATTAAAAAGTAATTACTTTTTGACAAAAACTATAAAAATTAATAAATAATTTTGAACTATTTTCTTAAGATTAATTTTTCTGCTATAATTTTTACCATTCCTGCTTATTATAATTAAAACGTTTTCTTTATCAAAATATAAGTAATTATGGCCAATAAAATCTCCACCTTAAAATTATAACACCTTGGCAATAAATATTTTTACTTTTAATTTTTTTACAATAAAAACCTTTTAGCTTTAAAACCTAAAACCTCATTCTACTCGTATCTACATACATACATACATATGTAATTAACAAATAAAAAATTTATTATTATTATTAAATCAATCTAAAATCAACAAAGTCATAAATATTTTATTTTATTGTTAAAAAACTATGCGTCTATAAAAGTTTAATTATTCAAAAACAAAATAAACCAATTAAGTTTTTGTACAAATAACACCATAAAAATATTTATATATTGAATTTATATTTTAAGTATGTTTTGATTTTAAGACAATTTTAAAAACAATTTAAATGATAATTAAAACAAATTTTGAACAATACAAATCGTAAGGTTAATAACATATTTATGAAAATCTCATTGATAGAATGGTTGAGTAATGAAACCAGGAAGAAGCTCTAGACTGAACAGTGGATCAGTTATAACAAAAATATATTTTATTGGGTTTTTTTAGAAACCGAAATGGGTCCTTATGTCGCCAATAATAGCATTTGTTTATTTAAATAATTTAAATAAATTTTTTTAATCAAATTAATTTGTTTTATTTTAAACAAAACCTTAAGGTAATAATTTAAGGTATTAATTATATAAAAATAACGTTTGCTTAATAATTTTGGAGCGTTTCTCAAACTAAGTCTAAGGATTTAATGTCCATATACCTAGAAAGCATTCTATGTTAACATAAAATTTTGTATGTATTTATTATTTAATGCCATCAACTTCTGTGCTAAATATGTATTTATGTACATATAAGGGCGGTGGACTTTCCTCCCAAAATAAGCATTTCGCGATACAACTGCTGCGAAATTTGCGTTTATTTATCACCTTATGCCATCCAAAATGTACCCTGGGCGCTACATAAATCCCCTTTACTCCCTTTTAACTTGTACATTAGGAATTTGTAATATACGATGAAATTTACCAAATTTATGTACGATGGGAAATAACTTTAAACGATTCTATTCTGGTGTTACTATCTTGGGGCTTATTGGCAGAAAAATTTCGTTTTTCTTAACAGGAAAATATGAAGTTCCCATCTGGTTTAAAAACCGAGAGGCAGGAGTTGTTGAGACGCAATTAAACCCAACCATGCACCTAATATTCGGTACAATTAAATTGACCTCTTGCAATCGCTTCCTATTCTAAACAAATTCGTTCCACCAACTCAGATAAAAACTGCACTGAAAAGGAGAATTTTGCAAGATCGGAAGGAATCTACATTTTCTAACTCATCATTTAGTGCCAAATAGAATCATTATTAGTTAAAGACTCCAAGTCCAGCATTAAGCACTGCTTCCTCTTTGCCTGATTCAAACTGTGGCATTAAAACAAAGTAAATATCGTTTTGATCCAATTCTTAGCTAAATAAAAGTCTCCTCATTACCAATCCAACCAACAGCACCCCTGGCTTCAACCTTCCCAGATCCCCTTGGGCGTCTTGTTAGGTATAGGACCCTGCATGGCCAATGGTGGCAGATGTTATGTCGGGGGGGTTTCGGTTTTTTAGATCGCTTGCAACTGCTGCCAATTGGGGCAAGCTATAGGCGAGATCATTTTTAACTGCCCTTAATACTACGTTTAATTACAACTTGCAAATATTCACAACTTGGCGAAAGTTCCCTTTTTCTGCTCATAATTTTACAAATGGTCATTGTAAAACCAGGTATTTTTCTTAAAAAAAATAAAATAAATTTCGAACAAATATTGCTATCAAAAGATGATAACAAGTAAGCACGCCTTTTTTAAGTAGAAGTTAATGCTGTCAACATTCTTGTATTAGGTCAATTCCATATAAAATGGCCCAATTAATAGAAAATCGATTTTTTCTTTATTAAAAAAATCGATGAGTTTACGCCAAAAAAAAAGAAAAAGACCAAACTATAAATAAATTTGTTTCTATATTGTTTTTATTCATTTCGCTGAAAAATTGGCTACTGTTTTTCCACGTTCAGATAAAAATATCACACCCGTAACATTTTACAAAAGGTTTTTTCTTGAGAAAAAAATAGTTTTTTGTGCATACAATAAATTAAATACGATTAAAAACACTTTAAACTACCGTAAAATCAACAAATTTAACCCATTCTCAAGAATATTTCACACAACTGGATCTTAAAGTCTAAATTCTCTTTAATTGAAATCTGTAAGGTCACACCCGTCACAGTCTTCAAGTGATCATTTTGAGCAGAAACTATGTTCTTGCAGTGTCTACTTACTTCTTATCATTTAAAAGCATACCATCCTTGGAAATCAACCACTTTTTTAAACAAAAATTTTTAATTGTTTGAGTAACAAGCAAAAATGTGAACAAAATGCTCACACCCGTCACAATGGAATTGCACATTATCATATATAGCTTTCGTAGCAGACGTTAGCCGAAAATTAAGTTCACTTAACTCCTGAAAGTCACCCCAACCTGTGGTCGGGCTTGACCGACTATAACTTTCTTATATGTAATATTTCGCTGAAGTGTAGAAGCTTTTTAGTTTTTTGATTAAACAACAATAAAAAAAATTTACCAAAAATTATTAGTCAAACATTTTTCATATCCATCAAAACGAAAAAAAAAAATGTTTAAATAAAAATGAGTCTAAAACAAAAATCGTTCCACCACCAATATTATCATTTAAATAATGACTTTTTAACACACAAATGATTCACAAACTACAAAAAGAAAAAAAAAGTTTTGTTTGCCTTTGGATACAAAAACCGAAAATACAAGTTATACAAGTATCAAACATGTCAATAAAATCAAATAATTTACATATTTATTTTCATTGTTTAAAAACAATCATCGTAAACCCCCAAAAGTATTATTACGACGCGAACACACACTGTCAAAAAAATTATTATTGACCACATCTAAATGTTGATAATTTTATAATTTTGATTGCTAATAATAGTATAAAATTATTTTATAACTGCAATAAAATATAGTATTAAAATATACATATTTGCAAAATCCCAAAATGAAATGAACAACACACGCAATCAATATTTCCGATTATAAAGATTAGAGTGTTTAAAATTTATATCAACGGAAAAGTTTTGATTATCATACCGCAAAATCAAAATAATCATATTAAATTATAGTTTTGTTTTACATACACAAGTGCAAATAGAGGGTTTATAATTACATTTGAATAAACCAAGCAAATTTTACAAAATGCCAAATTATTTTTGGTTTCAAATTGTTTTTGATTTGAGATTATTGAATTACGAGAATTAATTTAAAATGTTTGGCATAATTGGCAAATAATTGATTGACAATGTAAGCACGTTTGTACATATGTAAGTATGTTTGTAGATAACACAAACTGTGGGCATATTTTATCGACACTGTGTTTTGTATTATATCAAAGCCTAAAAGTATACTATAGCAACATAAGTAAACCACATGCATGTATGGGGACAATTATGAGAGTAATTTTTAATGAAAGAAGACAAATATTCTGAACTACATATTATAAAATTCAGTTTAACCAGTGACTTTGAAATTAAAATTACTAAAATTTTTACCACTCTAACAGCTCAACCAAATATTTTTTAAAACAAAATTCGTAAAATATTTAAAAACCTTAAACTTGCAAAGTTTTCAATCACATAACTGACATATTAGGTGAATATAAAAAGTGTAAAAAAAGTACTTTAGGTGCAAGCAAGACTTTTAATAAATTTTGTTCAAAGGCTTTTTGAAAGAGTATTAAAAAAATATTTAAAACTGAAATTTTTGTACCAAATTTTCGATAACGTATAACCAGCATAAAAAAGTTGGTTTTTGTCCTAGTTGGGCTTTAGAAGGTAGAGATTCTTAAAGAGTAGGTTCTTGAAACGTGTTTACTCTTTTGTTCATTCCATTTAAATCAACTACAAAAGGAAAAGAAACTGTTATCACTGTTATTTTTGACCTTTGAAAATCTAGTGACTTTTGCCGAATTAGTGGCTTAAACAAATTTTTCTTTTTTTTTGCGATTTGCAATAAATCAATAGAAAAGTGGAGACCTAAAAAAAAAAAGGTAGGACATAAACTTAAGCCAGAAAAAGAATTTGGGGATAGAAATTTACATAAATTCGGTAATATGGAAGAATTCCCTTCACTTGACTTATATTACACTTTTGAAATAAGCCCAATGTGTATAACATTAAATTAAATATAGAATTCTGGCCTTTTCTGTAACCTCCAGATGTGCTTGTACATTTGAATGGCACACTCATCGTCTTTCCTTGCCCAGGTTTCCTTAGTTTTAAAATCTCTATACTTTTTTCCCTACTCGGATCACCCAAATCACTTCACCTAGTAATCACTATTCACCGTCTTGCATTGTAGCACTGCCCTATCTTAAGTTCTTTTGGACATAATTGCTCTTATTGACCCTAAGACATCGCCCGTTGGACCTGCTTGTATTTTACACTAGAGCGAATATGCGTCCATTGCTCAAATTTCATATTATAGGGAAGTGTTGTGGTATGAAAAGTGGAAAAAAATCTCGATCTTCATGTTTTTTAGCCTTGACTTTTGCTTGTGGTATATGAACGGTAAATTTCACTGTTTCATATTTATCCCAAATTTCTCTAAAATGCGCTGAAAATTAATGTAGGAAGCAGAGAAGGCGTGTTTTAATATGCTGCATATTTAAAATAGTCATTTCCCTACCTTTTTTTATTTAAGACGCTAGTTACACCTTCTGTAGGTCTCCTATGTTGCGTTTCCTGTTCCTTGCTGGCAACCATACCACCTAAGATTAGGTAAGTTATTGTTTGACTTGAATTTTAGGACTTTTAGGGTGCGCGGATGATTTCAATCGGGTTACTCTGGACAAGGAGCTATCATAAAATGCTCGCTAGGGGAACATGGCAGACGAGACTATCAGGGCCTTCTCGGCCTCTCAGAGACTCTTCGGTAGGACATGGGGCCTATGACCTAGTAAAATGTATTGGTAGCTTGACACCATTATAAATCCCATGATAACCCTATATGGTGGCCTTAAGTTTAGCACGTTGGGGCTAGGAAAGTTCTAAGGCGCATTCAGCGCCTTGTATGTATTGGTATTACTAGTGCTATAGGGGCTCTGATTGGAATAGCCCTGCTCTTTTTGTCTGCAACCGACAGTGCATGCTTAGGCAAGAGTGAGGACTTAGGTGGGTATATAAGGATAGCAAAAGATCTATTTTATGATTTTATTTCTAGGGATGTGAACAAGGTTCCAAGGATACCAATCTTTGCTAGACACTTTGATGTGAAAATATTTGAGCGTACTACTTGGACCAATTGTCCTGGAGCCAGAGGAGGCGTCTTAGGTTCAAAGCACTTAAATGGCAACATTGGTGCTGGAATAGTACGCTTTGAGAGAATGTGGGGGGACCCCAATATAAATTCTTTCTGGCAGCCAAACGGCCTTAGGTCCCTTGTGGCTTATGAAATTAGATCCGCACTGGCGAAGAGGTGTTTGGACACTTTCAATAGGCCCGGTGCGTGCAATTACGTAACGCTGGTATAGGTTTTTTGTCATGTGGCTAACAAGCGTGCCGTCCGTTTTGCCACCTGCAGGGCAAATAGCCCTCTTGTCGGTCCGAAGCCGTTTTGCAGCATTTCTTGCATCTGCTCCCATGGGAAGTTGGCTACTCTAATGAACGCCTAAATTGCTGCCAACTGGAGTGGGGTTCGGGGACAGCGACCTGCCAAGAGATTTTTGACTCTAGTTTTAGTTTTTAAGTTTTAGCTGTAAGTTTTTAAATTTTACCGGATTTAATGCTTGTTGTTGTGTTGTCATATATTTTATACCAGTAAAAATCTGTAAGATATACATACATAAATATATATTTATATGTGAATGTGTATGTATATCCTTTTCCCATATTAATTTACAACTTATTACTTAAGGCCAAGCAACTGGCTAATGTTTTAAATTTCTGTCTCCATTTAGTTTAATAGCATGACAGTTAATAGTCGCTTAAATTAAAACAAAACTAATATCGAAATGAAAAAAGTTTAAAGTGAATATAATTTATTTAATCGCATTGCAAAGAAACATGAAATAGCGCCTTCGGACAAACAACTTAAAAAATGTTGACATAAATTTAGTTTGATTTATGATTGCATTTAAAACGCAATAAATGTAAAATCCAATATTGAGAGAAATTTCAGTCGCAAATATTTGCAAGTAATTTACAGATAAACATATGAGTTCTACTTAAACATAAAGACAGACGGATAAACAAGGCATTGAGAGGTAACAAGTTAGAGTGCTTTATTCGGCTGTGCCGAATCTTATATACCCTTTACAATGTGTAAGCCTTTTGTCCTAATTTTTGAAAATTTTGTATGGCAACTCCTTTATCGGGTGTAGATATTGGCTAAGAATGTTCTGGGGAAATATTTTCAAATAAAAATGAGTTGGGGTCAGTCCTATATTTGACCTATGCACGGGCACTGTGGAAGCTTTAGAAGGGGATTTATTACAATTTTCCAAACTATGTATGGGAGTCCCCTTAGGTGACAGAGTTAGGGGGCAATTTTGTTTAAGAAATATGGTTGGGAAGGGGAAACTAATGGGGGCTGGCCGTACGCTTTATTTCTCTTACGCCGATTCAAAAGAAGTTATGGGGGTTTTTTTATGATTTTAATAAATTTTGTATGGCAACCCCCTTAGGTGATGAAGACAAGGGGTAGGTATGTTCTAGAAATATATTTAGGAGGGAAAACTAACGGAGGGTCTGTAATACATTTTATTTCTCCAAGGACGTTTTCGGGGAAGTTGTAGGGGTTTTTACCCTAATTTTTTATGGCAACCCTGTTAGCGGCTGGGGATAAGAAGTAAGTGTGTTTTACAAAGATGTTTGAAAGGAAAAATTAATTGGGGTCCGTCTTAGATTTGACCTTTGTAGAAGCACCCTGGAAGACGTGGGGACGATTTAAAAAAAAAATTTTAAATAAACCTTGTATGGCAACCCTGTAAGTAGGTAGGATATAAACATGTTTCACAAAAATGTTCCTGAGGCAAAATTAATGGCACCGGTCTTACATTTGATCCATGTGGAGGCTTCGGGGTAGTTGTAGAGGTTTTTATGTGCAAATTTAAGAGAAATAAACAGAGGTAGTCGTGGTTGCTGGGTTATATGTCTGTCAGATATCCGAAAATTTTGCTGAATTTGTATAGCATTATTTTTGCAGGCATAGCTGATGCTCTGATACCACAACTGTGTCTGAAAAACAGAAAGGGCATTTAGAAATTTTGTTTCAACAGATTAACAGACAGACGTTCAAACGGACATTTCTTAATCAACTTTCCTATCTATAATAATCCAGAATTTATATAATTTTTGGGGTCGCAAATAGACACTTAAAAAAATTACAAACAGAATGACAAACTTATGTGTACCCCTGTTAGTAACGTGAAGGGTATAAAAATAATAAAGTAAAGAAGCAAGAGTAGCCTTAGGAAAAGACTAAATGCACAATTTTGGACAGTTACTGTGGTCACACATAAAACAACCTTGTCATACTAATGTTGTTGTTGTTGTTGTTGTTGTTATTGTGGTCATTGTTGCTGGTAAGTGACATGACACAGCCATCGTGCAATACTTAAGTGAAAATATTGCATGCAGCAGTTGTCATGATATAATATGAATGTTCCTATTAAAATGCTGTTTAAATGTTTTGCTTTTCAAGTATTAATTCCGATATGAGTATGAGCATATTTATGTAAGTATTTGTACTTTATTGCAGGCAGCAGCATAAAATATTGTTAGTAAACTTTATCTCTTATTTCTTATTGCTGTTTTGCCTCCACTGATATTGCTGTTGCTGTTCGTCGTTCATGCCCATATTGCTATAGCCTTGAGACATTCAACTTTTAAGTGATTTAAGTGAAATGTCGAAAGATGCAACTGTAAACATGCGGCAAATGTTTAATTTCCGAAAAAGTAAAAACATCAAGCTAAGGATTTATTTGAACATGAACGAACACGTTTTTTTTTTTAATTTTCTTTGAACTGCCTACTTTCATTATATTCACTAACACCCATCGCCTTTGGCGTAGTGGTAGAATATTACTTAAACCGCTCCATATATCTCATTCATTTGTGTATAAAAGTTATTACGAACATATTGTGAGCGTTTAATTTTTGTTAAATTATCGTTTTCCAAGCTGATAAGTAAACATGATTTAGCACTGTTGTTGCATAGTTAAGTGCTTCACTTTAAATAAATACAAAAACATTTAACATGCAGTAGCCAACTCTTAGTGTCACCTTATTAAGAGGACTCTTTTTAGAAATAAAAAAAAAATCTATTACTACCCCGATGACAAAGCGACAGAAAAATATGGTTTTAAAAGAACCAACAGGCTGTGAGCAAATAATTAGAGCGACAAGCCTAAACCTAACCACGAGGAAAGTTCCTAGGATTTCTTTAAAAATATAGTCAAAACGAAACACTATTTTACAATAAGTTTAAAAACTAAAGATGGTTCAAAGATTCTCCAATCCAAGTTTAAACAGGGTAAAGAAGATATTCTTCTTAGAGAAGACAAAGACATAATGAAAAGTTAAGAAATTATTTTATTCAGCTCTTCGATGGCGAGCTTAGTACAGCAGATATTTAAGAAAATAAATCAGAAAATGGAAACCAAAATAATAAGGAAATTTTTCTTAGCACTGTGCAAGATAAATTTATACAAGATGGCAAGGAAAAGGGCACAAATGGGCAGTTCAAATGTGACGGGTGTTACCATTTCGTTTACTTTTTTGCTTATAACTCAAACAGTTAAAAGTTTTTGTTTAAAGGAAAGTATTTTTTAAAGCGATTAATAGTAAGTAGACACTGCAAGAGCATAATTTTTAGTAACAATTATCATTTGAAAACTGTGACGGGTGTGATCTTACAAATTTGAAATAACGATAATTTTAACTTTAAGATCTAGTTGTGCTAAACATGTTTCAGAACAATTGATTTTTACGATACACCTTAAACACTTTAAAGTTTTGAATCGTATTTCATTAATTTTTTCTTCAAATAAACTATTTTTACTTAAAAAAAATCTTTTGTAAAATGTGACGCGTGTGACATTTTTATCAAAACGTACAAAAAAAAACAAAAATTTAATTTATTTTTTTTTTTTTTTTTTGATATTTCAATTATTTTCATTTTCTTTTAGACGTAAATTCTTCGATTTTTTATAATAAAGAAAAAATCGATTTTTTCATGATTTAAGCCGTTTAAGGTGGAATTTACCAACAACATTTATATTAAAAAACTAGCAATTTTGTGAGTGTAAAAAAGTTTATGCTGTAAAATCATCAGGCTTCAAAATTGTTCTAACATTAACAATTTTGAAGCCTGAAAATAAAATAAAAATTTAAATTCATCTTAGCACTGTGAAAGATTTTTAACTCTAATGCAGTGGGTTACGATTGGATAGTTCCAAAGTGTTTAAAATATATGTGTGAGGAAGGCAATATATTACTTCCCCTGATTTTAAATATTGACATGGAGAAATGTTACACAGAAAGAAAATTTATCCAAAATCTTACTTGAAATTTGTAAGTTCAATCCGTTCCTAGAGTTTCTTAAATCAAGCCTATTTGGACAACTTCAAAAAGTCAAACAAAAATCAAACTTGCTTTTTTTGAATTTATTTTAACGTTTAAAAAACAAAGTGCTTTGGTAGCCTAGATGATAGCGGAAAGTCCCAGGTACAAATCCTAGCTACAGGCAAGTACAGAAAAAAGGTTTTTTAAATTATAAAACTCTACTTCTTCTAGCTTCGTTAGTCAAAAGAACATTAGTTTTAATTTTTGTCTTAATACCATTCACGCTTAAATCAATCTTATTAAGCTTACATCAAATACGGTTTCGAACCCAAGTCAATTTTTTTTTGGCTTAAATGTGGCTAAAAGTAGGAGATTGGTACTAGGTAAATCATAACGGTGACTCCGCTACGGCTTGATTTAAGTAAATATTACTTGGTTTAATTTTTGTGTTTACCATTACAAGTGATTGGCAAATGTCAATGAATCCAATCCATAGACTAGTATCTCTGACTAACGTTGCTGTAAAATCTTATTTAAATAATATTACATATCGACTGCAGAAAAAATAAGTGCATAAGCTGTGGAAAAACCAATGCAGGTTTTGGCAAAATCTAGGAACCTAAAGTTTAATATTTTAAATACGCTTGCTATGAAATTCGGCAGTAAAACTTATTCCAACTTAGTAGTTCTTGAGAAAAAAAAATACTGCAGTGTCGTGGCCACAATTATGGGAAGTCCATTAAACGAAGATGACAAACCGCGTTTTTTTACAAAATATGCTGAAATTTTACCCACAAAGAGAGTCAGACAACGCGATACATTGAGTTCTGTCCTATTTAACGTAAAAATTAATGATGTTCCTAAACAATAAGAAAAAGCAATAACACCAATGCAGGTAAAAGGCTGAAAATTGCAACCCAAAAATTTCCTCTTACTATGCGGGTGATGTGCCTGATAGATGGGAAAGCGAATAAAGGATTTCGAATGAATAAAATAAAAGCCAAAACGATGGCTATAAGCGGTAAGAACTTAATTAATATTACATTCATTTTCGACCATAAATTTAAAAAATTTTAAGAATTTCGTTACTATGCACAGTAGGTAATTTTAGATATCTGCCTGGCAAAAGCTAATTTGAACCAAACGGTTGAGAGGATTAGCTGATTTTGTAGACTTATACTTAAGAAGATTCCCTCTTCATTTTACTAAATCACTCACTAACGTTGACGCTTACGATATGTCACGCGAGAGATTTATATTTTAGATTCTTCGTATATCACTGTGAGTGCTTCAGACTAAATTCATCAGAGTACTGATCACTTTTTGGACGCTCGTTGTCAACAAATTTTTAAAGGGGAATTAAATTAACTTTCTGGCGATGATTATCAAAGGAATGCCCTTGGATACGACCAGCCATTTGACGGAAACTGCAATGGCGAGGATAAATCGTGAGAAGACAAACTAAATTCTCTTCAGCAGGACAACAAAATCTGGTTCACGAACAACGCCGAGAGTAAAAATACCTATGTGGTAATAAGGGAATAAAAAAAATTTCAAAAAACCTGTTAATGTGGTAGCTTTTTTAAAGAAAAGGAGCAGAATTTCGATTTGAAACGCTTAAACCGAGAACTAGGCATTAATGGATCCCATATTCTTCTAATAACTGTACTTAATGGCTACACAAATTACTTATAGCAGCCGAAATGACCGTTGATCTTGCCCTGTCTTCCTGGCGTGAGAATTTTCAGGTGAATATCTTTAATAATGATCAGGCGGTGATTAAGGCTATACCCGCAAACCTCGCATGCTCCATTAATCATCTAAGCATCCAAGAAATAAATTAGTAAATTATATACGGTAAAGGATGGGCATTTACAAGGTTCAAGGATACAGGAGAATTGAGGAAAATAAAATGACTGACGAATTGAAAACACAGTAGGTTTATTTTCCCATGGAAAGGGCAGTGGACGTTTAAGCTCTACTTCAGCTTTTCAATAAAAGTATGAACTGCGCTGTGTGAGTCAGGAATATTGAGGAAAGAGTACTTTCTGTAGAGTTTCAAGGATTATGTAAAGATATTTTTTACATTGAGGCGATGGGATGGAAGAGATGGTAGCAGTTCATTGCTTAAGAGCGGTTCACAGCAAAAGAATGGGGCAACTGGGCAGAGATGATCGTAGGTTCAGTGGTATAACAGGGGATGAGAAGACAAATGTTTTGTGTTACTTTCCAGTGCAAAACAAATTTTCTGGGCTCCCATCTATTTATCTGATATAAATATTAAAAAGGCAAAATCTCTAAATATCCAGTGCGATGTTTTTGGAAATGGTATTCTTACATTTACAACATGTGATGAAAAATGAAATAAACTCTTATGTATAGCCTAGTGATCAATAGTCTACTTTAAATCTATTTAACTGCATACATAAACGAGCTCTTATCGGTACTGTTGGGGTCTCGGGTAACTTAAACGTCGTCACAATTTTGGATGTGTTTTACTTTTGAAATGGAACAAAATATATTTAAATAAAAATATAGCAACATGTTCCTGAAACCCGGAGTTTTTTTGTTTAATATGCGTCATTCAAATACTCTACATTAATGCTTTGAGTCGTTCTTCAGCCGTGAAGTTCGTAAAGGGGTCTCTTCCTAAATACGAAAATGGGTATTTGCAGCAAGGTTAGGGGATTTTAGTTGTATAAAGCAAAGGCATACTATATTACAAACCAACAATTGAACCAACATTCAACCACTTCACCATGTAGGGCAAAAGTCCAAGCAAATAAAAACTCTTTAAAGTTTATACCATCAATTTTATCATCGTCATCAACTTAGTTCATCTGCTCATGAATGTTCATTCACTACAATGCTCATTGTCCATTTATTAGCTGTTGAATTTATTGCTCCACTTGTCATTAATTCTGCACATAATGCTTAAGTTTGTTCATTTGCTTTTTTCGCTTGTCATCTGTAATATTGTTGCCTGCAAATTGTTAAGCTTAAGTCCGATTAAAAGTTCTTAAAATTTATGCGATAAATATGTTAATGTTGACATATAAAATGCAACCATAATGTTAAATCTTAAGGCACTACTGTTGTGCACCTCCTAATATTGGGGTTTTTCTTTTCTTAACTTTTCTTCTTATAAATAGTTAACCAATCCTTAGGACATTTTATTGCCTGTCATCTGTAAATACATACGTTTTTTGAAAGGTTCAATTTATATGCATCATGTGTTTTGGATATTTGGCATGTTATTCCTTAGTTAAATGTAGGCATGCCATTGCATGCAATGTAAACACACAAATGTGATGCATGTGTAAGACTGTTTTTTAACAATGATTAAGACATAATCTCATTCATGTAAGACAGTTTATTTCGGCATAAGTTTTTCTTTTATGGTCGGACATGCAATCAAGTCTGAAAACGTATAAATAAAAGGTAACAAGCAAACTAACATACATACATAATAACAAGGAACAAATAACTGGCTAAAACCATTTAAAGATTTTTCGTGCACTGATTTGGTGAAAAGAAATTGTATTAATTTAAAGTCATTAAGATATTAAGCCTAAAACAATGAGTTTGATTGATTAAAATAATATGGACTTCCGGCTTAAAACATTTTTAATATAAAAATGCAATAAAACCTTATTAAAATAATAAAAAAAAATTTTTGATGTCATAATTCTGGATATACGATAAGTTTGACTTGGTTATGTAAGATAAGATTAGATTGAAAGGAGAAGACCGCATAGAATGGCCTTAAATCTCACAGGACCTAAGCCAAGGCCAGTGATTGGCTATTCATGCACTCCTTCGTTTTCTTCTTTTATTATCCAACCGTTATTTGAATATATATGTATGTGTTATCAGACAATTTTGCGTTCGTAAATATGTGAGTTACATCAAACATAAAACATCCTCCCTGCATACCATGCGCTCGAAATTCTCCGCAGCTCCCCTCCAATAGAGGTGTGCTTATAAGTCTGCACGCTCATCTTGTTTAATTCAGTCTTCCTTATATAAAAAATGCCCCTCAAGACCTCATTTTGGTTACCCTAGTGGTAAGTGCATGAGGGGGTAGTGGGTTCGATTCCCACCAGGGACCCTGGTAAGTCTGATTCAGTCTTCTGTTATTCCTTTCCTATCCTTTTCTAAATTTATTTCTTCCTTTCATCTCCATCCTATCTATTTGCCTCTCAGGTTACACACAGAGACCGAATCAAGCGGACCCAAGTAAGTTTTTCTTTACCGGCTGCCTGTTCTACCTAACCTGACCTAACGTACCTCAAAAAAAATGTCCTTTGTTTTTCCAGATGTCTCGTTCTTGGCTTTAATAGCAACGAAAGGTTTTGGTTAACTTCTTGTTGTCTACTAATCCTAATCCCCAGAGTATTAAACCATTCAGTATCGACCACATCTTAATGATCAGGCGCGCATATGACTAAAACCAGGCCATATTTTGTGTAGTCATATATCTAAGTATTCCCGCACATAATTTCCCTTATCGACACTAAGCTATCTTTTCTGATTTAACCTTATGTTGGGTCTGCGTGTGCCCTTAGCCAGACGAAAATTGTGCGATTTTCGGGACCTCGGCTAATAGATTGTTATTTTAGCCCGGAAGATGAAAGTATATATTGTCTTTCAGGCCTTAAAAATGCATGTCTAGTCACGTTTCCCCCACCTTGCATATAACAAGACATCTCTTCGTTCATTTACCCAAAGTTGCATCCAACTGGAACTGCCGATCTAATAGAAGGGCGGGGCAATTGATCTTTACCTTTACTGGTAGTATACGATAGGAAAACTTTTCTTTAGCTATTCCCCTCCCCTCCTGCAAAACACTTTACTATTTGCAAGATGAATCCGTTCCCCCGTTTGTCACAAGTTCCACCTCGTAGTACACGCAGGTTCTTATATGCTGAATACTAAAAGCCTTCTTCTTCATTTAAGCCCCACTTACCCCAAGGCAATAGGTTCGTGGGTCCTTTTATATGATCGCAATATTGTGATTTCTGTCTACTAAGCAACATTGGTGGGCCTTCATTGCCCTCTCCTCTAAATTATGCTTTCAAATTATTTTTTGACCCAGGATAACTCTTAGCTACTTTCTCCAATCTTACATCCTTATTGTCCTGCCCACGAAATGAAACTCATCGTAGTACGTGATATTCATTTTCCTAGTGGACTGAGCCCAGTCATACGTATTAAGGGCGTACTCCGCTCTTCTAAGAAACTGATTCTTTTTGGATTTTAGAGACGAGTTAGGGATATTAATTTTGTGCAGGTGGAGATGAGGGGTGATTTTTAGCCTGTATTGAGCTCCTCAAAAGCTTGACCAGCTTACCTGGTGTGATTAAAGAAGTCGTCAGTTGAAATTTAACTTGATACTCTTATGCTACCCAAATATAAAAAGGGCAGAAGTTTTGGGCATTGAAGGCTTGGATTGAGAATTTTCTGTTGCATGGGCAATTGACTATTTCTTCCTTTGTCTTGCTTTTTTTATTCTGTGAACTGTCTCTGTGGTTTCTTCCTCTCCCATATCGAGGCGTTTAACATGTAAGATTGACACTGTGCAAGTGGAGTTATATTGTCTTCATAGTTAAGACCAACGCAATGCTTGGCAGGTCACAAAAGTCTGGTGAAGTATATATACGACAACTTGTATTTCTGTACAACTCTGAAACTTTTACCCAAGCATGTGGGTTAAGCTTAATATATTTTAAAACCAGTTTGTTCTTACATAATATTTTATATAAAGTTTAAACTTAATACAATTATTAACCCCTCTCAACACCAAACACACATTATCTTAATATCCTGACCACTCACTACTTACCCTATTCTAAATTAAGGTCGTTGTTACAATTCACAAACCATAGCATTTAACCATATATCATTTGATTACTTTAACCTGTGCACATACTTAATGAATGTGCCAGGTATTTGCATCAATACTTTGGTTTTTAATTTTCTCAATACAGCAGATTTCACAGTCTATTTTGACAATACCCAGCCCAAATGGCATTGCAAATGTAGTTGCGTTTTGAAAATAAAAACTCTTTTAAAAATTGTGGTTTCTAACATGACTCTTGTTGATTTGTATGCTACCAGAAAGACAGACATACAAAAGTATTTTTGGTTTAAACATGCTAAACTTTGCTCAATATTGTACTGAACGTATTTCATTTGCAAAGTACACAAATATCTACATGCATACCTTCAATAATGAATTAGTAACCAATGGCAATGGAAGAAATGTTTGATTAGTAGCGACTGTTTACTCAATCAAATGCAAACATGTGCATATGTGTAGGTGGACATAAGATTGATGCTGAATTTTAGCCACAATTTTCGCTTGATATCCGTGCATGGTAGCAGAACTACGTGACACGATAATACAAAATGTATTTCAACCCACACATGAAATGCTAGTAACAGAAGTTGTTTTAATAGCAGAAATGTAAAGGAGCTAAGGTTAACTTTAACCTGAAACTTGAAGAAAAAAAACATAAATACTTGAAAGCCATTTTAAAACACCGATATTAAATGTTTTTTAAAGGTAATTTATGTTTGCAATATTTTCTTCAAGACAATATAACAATAATATGAAATTTTGATGAATTTATTTTTAAGAGTCATTTGAAAAAATCCCATAAAACCTGAATCACAACGACGTTAAAATTGAGCTGCTTTTTTGTGCTAATTATTCATTCAAAAAATATCAATCATACGCGCAGTATAATGAAAATTGCGGCGAATTAAAAGTTATTAGTTCTAGCGTATACGTAATATTAAATATTTAAATTTAAAAATGTTTTGGCGGAATCATTGACTGAACATAAACTGAATCTTTATTCTATTAGAAACCTATTTTAAATATTGTCTTGAAAATAATAATATTAAGAAGACGTTGCCTATATATCTCTAATCTAATGTAGCTGTAATCCTGTGTCTGCCCATAGGGGCTACTATAATAACAAGCTGTCAGATAACTGCGCTATGCTGATATGACACTCCTTTACTTCCCACAAAAAGGCAAGACTAAGAAAAAATTATATACTGAAATACCATGGTAAGGTAGCTCAGATCAGATTTCGCGAGTTCGCTGATAAAAACCAACTTCCTTGCCGATGTGGCAGGTCCTTCAAAGGAACGGCGGCAGGATGGGGAAGTACTTCGCAGTTCAATCATTATAAGTGGAATGGTTAAGGAGGCGATAAGAAACTTTCAACTTGCAACAGAACTAGATAGCATCTCGTATCAACTCAGTTGGTAGGGACTTTAATTGACGAAACTAAAATCGGGCAGTGGCAGTTACACGAACCCTTAGGCTTTTTTATCTATTAGCCTTACTTCCTTCCTGCTCTAGATCATAAAGCGGATAGTCAAAAACTTGGTTAAGAAGAGAATACAACATGACTGGTTCAATCTTAAAAGACATGCATTATAAGCGGAAGATCTTTGGAAATAGCTATAAGCGAAGTAGCACACTATATTGAAAAATATTTTAATGAAAAAATCTATACTCTCGCAGTATGCACTGATATTGAAGGAGCTTTTAATAATGTATAAACCAACACGCCTTTCCAATTTTTGGACCAGTTTCAAATTGAACCGGAACTTAGAGACTGTTGCAAGCTTGAAAACAGAAAAATAACATGCGGATAAAAACAAAGAATGACAAAAGAACTTTATTCCTAACTTTGCAACAGAAAACGAGAATGCTGGTTGGCAGGGAGACTTAAAGATGGTCCTTGAAGTTACGCGGCCCCAACAAATTGGTCATTCATCTTCTTGCCTTTTTAAGCTGCAAGAAAGCTTTTTATCTCATAATTCAAAATGATATATAAATAACTTTGGTAAGCAAATGCGCCCCAGGAAGCATCTATCCCTTAATAAAGACTCAACATGAGAACACAAATACCAGAAAATCTAATGGCAATAGCACCAGTGTAATATTTGCAGCCAAGACAAGATTAAAGCAGAGATGTTTTGTTTACTACTTTTTTTGTGGCAGGAGACGAGATACTTGAATAAACAACAGCGGTAATAAACTTATCCCATATAGAATGGTGGTGGGTAAGAGGACCTTGATTAAGCAGATGACGTAATGTTAATTCCTTTAGAAGATATTAAACAGACAGACTCTCAAGTATAGTAGAAACATGTGGACCCCGCATTAATACAAACAAGACAAAGATCTGATAACTAAAGGCGACCATTTACCAATTTTCGGGATCAAAAACACGACAATCTAGAATTCAACATGTATTAATTACTTGAAGCTGATAAAGACGTAAAAACCATAACGAAAAAGCCAGATCTGCGTTCGTAAAACTACGAAACATAAGGAGCAGTCACGGACGACCGAAATTTCGGTAGTCAATGTATGGCTGAAGCCCATACGGCTGAATGGTTCCGAAACAACTCTTGTTAGCACAAACACTAAAGGAAAACGTTCAAACTTCACCAGCAGATGCTTACAAAGTATCAATAAAATTTGTTGGCCGAGGACAATCTCAAATAATTAACTATTCGCTACTTAGGGAGTATAACAGTATCAAGTTAAGGTTCTACTGACGACATTTTAAATCCCACCAGGAAAGCTGGTTAAGATTTCGGGTAGCTCAAGACAGGATAAAATACCCTTAATCCCCACCCACACAAAATAAATATCCCTAACTCGTCTATAAAATCCGAAAAGAATCAGTTTCTTAGAAGAGCGGAGTACGCATATATTGCGCATGACTGGGCTCAGTCAACTAGGAAAATGAAAATCACGTACTATGACGAGTTTCGCGAATACGATGTAAACAAAGAGATAAAATAAAGAAAAGCTGAGGGGACAAATTGTACAACGAAATCTCCCAAGCCACCTTAGGATGGAACCCGCAAGATAGAAGAAAAGGCTGACCCAAACAAACATGGGAAAGAACCGTATGTAGCGAAACCGAAAAATTTTCAACCAATTAAAATATACATATAGAAAAAGAAAAAAATTTAGGTTCTTCGTAAATAATCTTATAAAACATGATAAATTAAAAACACATATCAAGACTTCAGTAAACTTACTTATCCTTTACTTCTTTCAAATTGTATAAAGGAATATTTAAGAACTTTATACTAAATACGGCAACATTTATTAAACTTAAAAATGTCTTCAAAACTCTACACAGCAATAGGATCAACCCAGAAACTATCTTCTTCTTATCTTTCCTATCAAAAGATATGGCATTACCGCCTAAGCAGTAAACAGCTTAGGTGAAAATAGTTACTAACTTAAATACAGTGCTGCTAAAGGTTCTACACATCCACCCATGACAGTTCTGAAACCTCTTAATTCTTAAACTGAGCTCATATATTATATTCCTTTATAGCGCTGCCTTCAGACCAAACAGGCAATTACTTTCAAATTTGCAACAAGAACAATAAACGAAAAATTATCGAAGCTCAAAATCAAAGTCCCTTAGTTAAGACGAATGAATGATGTGTTTACAAATGTACAAAGTACACAAACAATGTAATCAAATACAAACACATATGTCCAAATATCAAAAACAAATACAAATACATTGACACATATTAAATTGTTATGACGACCATTACTACCACTTTTGATGCAGTTCCCAGTTGATAAATATTGTTTTAACATGCTAAACAAAACACAGTTGGGCTGGTAGTAAAAATGAACTGAATTTGCATTTTTAAGTTTTCAATTCTTGCACATTAATCTCGAAATAATTTTATGAATGTTTGGCATCTGTATCTATATCTGACTAAGCAGACATGCCTGAATTGCTTAATTCTAAAGAGTATTTTTGTTGTTAAAAATAGTTTTCAAATGTAAACATACATTCTCAAAAGCAATACAATCTTGACGAAATGCAATTGAATAATTTGATTTGTTAGAAATGCCAGTGGCCATAAAACAGTGTTTGTTGGAAGGAGTTTTGTAGGCAACAATGGTATTTCCTTTGATAAGGTTACATTTAATTCATTAAACTTCAATTTGTATTATTACTGTTGTGGTAGCATTAGAAATTTGGTAAATAGTTAATATTAATTAATATTAATAGTTAATAAGACTAAAGTATTTAGTTTATTAATGAAAACAGTTAATTTAATGTTGTCAATAAATAGTGCACCCCAAATTTCCCCCTATTTTTTTCTAACCCAAAAGCCTTACAACGTAAAAGGCAGCCCAACATATAGGATGAAAATCCTCAACTTGGCAACAGTGACCTAACCTAAACTAGTGTTATATCCACTCTCAAATATTAGCTTTGAGGCAGCTGCTGAGCATAGCTTAAATGTATTCATAATCGCCTTTAAAAATTAAACAGAAAAAGTACTCCACTATGTCCCTTTCACTGTTGATCATCCTAGTTTTAGAACCCACCTTTTCATTACAAAAACAAATTACAATATTTTATTACAAATCAACAAACCTGTAAAAAATACCAAAAATTATAAAATTCCAAGAACTTTAAACGCTTTATTTATTACTTTTTGTTTTTTATCTGGCAACACTAGTAAGGGCACTGTGCCACTGTAAGAAACTTTTACAATTATTTTTATGGCTCTTTCTGTTGATCATACGTATACTTTAGGCACCTTGTAAAATTACAAAAATTTAAAAAAAACAGCCTCAATTAAAGTTTATATATTTTGCCATCATAAAACTTAATTAAATATATATGGAAATAAAATTGTTATAAATAATGAGAAATTACTGAGCAACTACCAATTTTCACATAAATTTCATGATTGTAAAACGTAAAAAGTTTTTTGCTTTCAAGTTTAAAAAGCCACACACATATTTACTAAAGTACATATATATCTAAAAATATACTCAGTCATTTACTTAGGTTACTACCTTAAAGGTAAAATTATGGCAAACTATAAAGTTTAAATGTGAATTTAAATTGAATTTTTATGTCTTTAAAACATGATACAGAGTGTCTGGTGGAAAGTTTGTATTTTGAAACTTAAATAAAAAACGTAGTAATTAGCACAAAGTTTAATTAAGAGCATTGAACGATAGAATAAAAATGCGAATTTAATTTTTTTTAAGAGTATATCACCCAGATGTCTTCCGTCGAGTTGAACACACTGGCAAAAATGGGGCCTTGTGTTCTAAGTCACATGCTCCAGTAAATTTGTCTCAATTGAGCTGATTTCTCGACGAATATTTTCCCCCCAAGAGATAAAAGATTTATTTTCTCTTCCAGGTAGCCCCATAAAAAATCCATGGGAGTTAGATCGGGCGACCTCGGTGGCCATGTAATATCCCCAAGCGACTGGTCAGTTTTTGGGGAATATTTTCCCGGAGCAAATTCATCGAAGCTCTGGCTGTGCGTGCAGTTGTCCTGGTGAACTACGTGTGCAAAATGTACGATAGATTAGCTTGCAGGTTTGTCAAAAAGAATTCCTAAATCATGCGTCCATAATTTTCACTAATGAAATTCGTCACCTGTTCTCGAAAACTTTCGAGAAAAAAGGGTCCAATTATCTCATGCGTGAACAAGGCACACCAAACAGTTACACTGGAAAAATTCAATGGTTTTTGATGTTTAAATCGTTGCAGGTTTTTGAAGACCAGTAACTGCAGTTTTGCTTGTTGACGTGGCCGGTTACGAAAAAATGAACCTCGTCATTTCAACACATGGGATTTGCAGTGCAAAACCCTCCCAATTGCGTAAATCAAAGCCACTTTCTTTCAGTTCTCGAACGATTTGAATTTTAAAAGGATGGAACTTAAGAACCTTTTTAAAATTTTATGAATAATTGCCCTTAGAAGTCCCTGCGAGGCTGCTCTTTTTCGTATTAAAAGTTGGGAATTTTTCCGCAAACTCCTTTCAACCAGTTCAATGTTGTCAGGAGAGCCTGCAAATCGACTGGGCCTTGGGCTTGAGATATTCATAGCCCAAACAGTTGCGCGGAATCGCTGCACCTACGAGCGAATAAAATTTACACTCAGTCCGTCACGTATTCGCCAATTACCGAACTTTTAACAAATTTGTCTACAAGCAATTACGTATACATCATTTCTCTTAAAAAATGTCTCCACAGCGAACACGCGATGCTCACTTGACCACAGCGACATCGTGACTGACAAATCCGCATAATCGATATTTCCAACGGCGCCATCTTCCCTTCGCATCGCTTATTACTTTTCGAAATAATCGTATTTTAAATATAAATTTGCCACCAGACACCCTGTACATTAAGGCATACACTTGCGCTTTAACACAATAAATTCACTTAAGTGAACGTGACTGAAGCCTGGCAAATAAACTAATCATGTAAATTTTTCTTATTATATTTAGCGCTTTTTTTCTTCACTTTATTATCAGTCTCACAAACTTACCAACATTATTATGCATCCTTCATTTATGCTCCTGAGTAGTTCATCATATGTATGTACAACAATATAAAAACCTCTGTGTGTGTATGTAAATATATTTGTACTTTATTGCAATTAAATAAATGTGTTATTAAATACCTTAATTTATAATAAAGTTTAATTTTATTAAAAGATGCATATTTAAGTTTGAGTAGGAAAGGCTTTGCTCTGTTGTTGATACATATTTACATATGTTGTCTTGTCGTAAAGGTTAATAATTTAGTTTTAGTCTCATGATAAACATTTACAGTTTAAAGCTTATATTGGCAAGATGTTAAGATTGATAATTGGGTAGGAACTTGAGGTGAGCTTTGCATATGGAAAGGCAAAACAAAAAAGCTTTAAGCAAAACTGCAGCTTTTTTTGAAGAATCTGTAAACAAGCTTCATTTTTGGCATTTGCTTTTCAAAAACAATTAAAATTTTAATTGAGACAATCAAATATTTAATTAAAAATTTCAAATTTTTTGATCAATGAGTTAATTAAAAAAAAAATGGCAATAACTTTTTCTCCATGCAAACAGTGCAAATTGCAATTGAAATTAATACATATAAAACTGCACGAAAAACTCTTGTAAACATGATCACACAAGCTCATTAAAAGTTATTTTGTGTTTTTCCTATTTATGTGCAACGCCTCCTTTCAACTCTAATTCATGTTTAGTAAAATCAAGTATTAGGCCCATATGAATTAAGCCTTGAAAAAAGTTTGATTCCAAAAATTCACTAATGTTTCTTCTTTAAAACCGGTTCTTACAACAAGCTGGGTTTAAAGCAACGTGTTTTTGTGCCTTATCTAAAACTGGTTCATTTCACCTTTTTTTGTTTCAAACTTATCAGTTTTCTATATGATTAAATTGCGACTTATTTGGGCCAGTAGGTTACTTAAAATAATTGCAGATTTTTTCTTTTCAACCACTTCTTTAAGTTAACTTAAAACGTATTAATTTAATTTCACTTACTAATCATAAATGTGTATTTTTTTTTTCTTGCATATGACAATGGAACCGGTTGCCAATTCGAAATATAATTTATAGGGTAAATTGTGACACCTCAGCTAAGTAAAGGAATTTCTACAATTAAAAGTATTTAGCTTAAAAATTGTACAAGCTATAGATTAAACCGTCAGAGTTTCTGCTGTTACGTGTCATAAATTTGAATATCATGTTTGAAATTAAATATTCGTGTACTTCCTTTCGCCGTTTTTTACATTTAACTCAACTTTGGGTTTTATTACAGCTAAACAGCATGTCTTCTACTCACACACAATTTCGAATGTGTGTTAAAGTCACTTGTCATTTTAAAGCAGAAAACAAATATGTTATGTTTACCATAGATAAAAACAGCTGATATATTATCAACCACGTTTAAGTGGTCTTAATTTAATGTTCAATAAAATAAACTATTGAAAAAACAACATGGCATTGCCAATTTTACTTTCGCCAATTTGTTAAGAATACAAAAATAATAAATAATCTATCTGCCAATATCAAATTTAGTTTTATTTTCCCCTACTTTTATACCATTTAAAATTAGATCTTTTATTCAACATTCATTACCTTCACACAGAGTGGCATAGACAGAGCAAAACGAAAAATATAACAGATGGAGCTGCTGTCTTATCAACAATTTCTGCAATTTCAATAAAATTCGTATAGCCAATAACAACAATAAGAACAACTACCAGAAAAGTCAGCGCCAACAAGCAGTTACATTTAATATGCCACAGAAATAACAACAATTTTTTTTATGATGCCCAGCGGCATGTTCAAATTGAAAAACGCATTTGCGTGATAAATTGCAATATTTAACACTTTACTCAAATGCCGCGCTTGAAGCCTTGAATTTTGTTTTTTTCCTTGTATTTTTTATTTATAGAATAGCATATAGTTAGTCACTCCATAGTCTACTTAACCCTAGAGTACGAACCATATTTTTTGTACGTTGTAACGAATGATCGTCGATTCGACGATGTATTATTTAACTGCCTATAACTATGGCTTAAAACCAAATACACTTTCTCAATAAATGTAATTAATCATTTTGGCTCCTTATAAGTCTATATAAAGAACTCGTTTAGTTTAATTCATATAAGAAAACAATTTATTTAATATTTGTTATACTTCATTGTATGTTGCACATATTTTGGAGATCATAAAAATAGGAACGAAAAATTATAGTAAGCAAAACTAAAAAATCAAAAAAAGAGTAAAAACTCAAAAAACACATTCTATACTTTAAAAAAAATAGTAAACAAAAAGTTTTAAATATCACTTTGAGCAAGAGTCACAAAGCTCAACTTTGTGCTCTCCGCAGATTGGTTTTTCGCATTTATCACACATTGATTTTGTCATCCGGCGTTTTTGGTAAGGGCATAATCTACACATACTTCGTTTGTTTTCTTTTTTGTCTTCTCTAATCAGTTGGTCATTGTTGTCGCTATTATATGGAGTAACAATATTTGAAATGTGTGCTCTTGTTTTGCTTATCAACGTTGGCACGTTATACACGTTAGTACTAACCTTCGACGATTCGACGAGTACAAAACAAAAAAAAGCAATGTTCCAGCAAAGCGTATTAAAAAACATTACTACTTACAGCAAATGTATATCACCTAGTAACAGCACACAAAATTTGAGAGTGTTACACATGCTCATTTAAAAGTAAGTTAGAAAAATGTGAGCGGTACTCGTCGAATCGTCGATCATTCGTACTCTAGGGTTAATAACAAGTCAAAACAACAACAAAATTTGCAATAAAAAAAACAACAACAACTTGCTGATCCATTATGTAGTAGATTTAAAGGTATTTTGAACAGTTTAATAAGGGTGACCAATAAATTATTTTAGAAAAATACGAAAGAGAAGCTTTGAGACTTATGTATTTAAAAGTAGTACTTTATTGGAGCTGCCACCTTTTTTTAAAATTTACTCTTTATTACTGAATCTTCACCTCTGCAAACTAACAAAATTATTCAAATCTTATTGTCCAAACTCACTGTTGGACAAATACATTTTTTCTTTATGTTTTTATATGATGTATACCTAATACTTACCTATCTATGAATTACATTTGAATTATACTTATAATGAATTATACATACCTACAAATGAATTGTATTTATTCTACAATACTTACCTTTTATTACTTACCTTATAATGTTTACCGTATAATACTTACCTTATAATACTTACCTTAAAACCCTAACTTTATAAAACTTATTTGAATGTAACGTTGCCCACACTGGTTAGCTTTCCAAGCGGTTGGCGGGTTTCGTAAAAAACCCGAGGTTCCTTGGCACTCTGAAATGACAAAAATACTCACTTCCGTTTTACAACTGGTGCTCGCAACGTTGTGCTTACTCTCTATTCTAAGGTGAATATAACAAAATAAACCTCTAAATTTGAAAAGAAAAACTCTAACTCTTCTCATTTTTATTAATTTTCTTTTCCCCACGTTACTCACAATTATATTTACTGCTGAGTAAATATAATATTCTAAGCAATTGTAGTTAACCACCCAGAATCTCTCCCAACAGTTTGGTTACCTACAATTACTTAGGTTTATTTGTTTGCGCCTCCAGCAGATAAATACATGGTCCTTCGAAAGCCTAAAATTACTTGGTCACGTTAAAGAAATTGCGCTCACAACAACCATCAACTTCAAACTCAACAAGAAGTACATGCAAATAATGAGGTAAATTCCAATTATCTTAAAATAGAAGTCAACAGTTAAAAGACAAACGTGAGTAAGTAAAGTACCTAAATAGTGAAGAAGTAAAATCCTAAACCTAAATAAAAAAGGAAAAAATAAAGCCTATATAAAAAAAAAATAAATAATAATAAAAATTTAAAGAAACAAGTTTAATGTATGTATGTATGAAAAGTGTGCATTAAATATAAGGAAAAATATATACAACCAAAAGAGTATCGAAAGTTTAAAAAGCGGGAAAAAATTCATGGGGTTAAATTGTGCACAGTAAAAGGAAAAGAATACTGGTTTAAAACCTTTGTACATATGTATGTATATAAATATACATACATAGTTTAAATTTTATAGGTATAAAGTGATCTAGAAAAATCCGTAAAGAACCGTTACACCCCCAAAAAATTCCAAAAAGGTTTTTAAAAGAAAAGTATTTAACTTAAAACGAAACGAATGTATACAAATGTGTTAAATATACGTACGTGTCTACATATGTAAATTCAAGTGCATATGTCCCAGCCTTTTAGTGCATATATAAAAATAAAGCATACAGAAAAAAGTACCGCTAAGATTTTGGTAAAAATATAAATACTTAACAAGAAAGAGCATAGTGATAAAAACATACATACATACATTCTTGGTGCATACAACATTTTTTTTATTCTCCCAACAACAGAAGTTACATGAAATTACACACCATATACAGACTTACAGGTATTTATTTGCACATTTAATGTTTCATTAATTTTTTTAAAACGTAAGAGGAAATATTGCAAAAAATATAAGAAAAAAATTAACTTTTGTAATTCTACATCCATACTTACGTTCTCTTTGAAGATTTTATTTGATAACTTAAGAGATAAGTTACAGTTCCCCTCCATACAGTCCGCTAAAGAAAAAAAAAGAGAAAAAGAAATAGATCAAAACAAAAAGAAAAAATTACCTGTTCTCTTAAATATTTCAACCCTTATTTACTTTTACAATCAGTGTTGCCAGAATAGTTATTTCGTTTTCACACATCAACAGCAAAATTATATACTAGAATTTTAGTGACTCAAGGAAAGTGGTTTGGTTTCGTTATAAACACACACTTAGAAACTTAGCTATGTAAAATCAATTGAAAGTGCTACTTAAAATAACTGAACATTTATTTCAAAACCGTACAGCAATAGGTATATTCAAAATTAACAAAACGTTCGTATAAATTAAAACACTAATAAATTAACTTCCACAAACTTCAAAAATTAACCCGATTTTCCTTTGTGTAGTTGCAATTAACTTCTACAAAGCACTTAAAATAGCCAATTTTGGTTTAACTTTTGCAACTTTTCTACAAAACGCCAAGTTACAGGGAAAAATTAATGTTATATTGTGGTTGCGTACTTATACACGTCGTTTGAGATTTTGCTACAAAATAACTGTCAAAATTAACTCCCACTAAAATCAGTATCTTAAAGCAGTTACTGGTTGAATAACTCTTTAAACCAGTTAGAGAATTTATTATATCATATTATACATTTTAATATTATAAAGCCTATCATAAGTAAAGTTCTACGTAGAAATCGGCAACACTGATCATCAAAACTCAATAACACAGCAAGGTTAACTCTTTTATATGTGTACATATGTATGCATACATTTAAAGTTTGAAATATAAACACAAAATAAACCCAGGGCCGGAAAGTCCAATAGAATTTATTTTGTTAATAAATAAAGATAAAGTTTGGGACAAAAATAAATCTTTAACTTACACTTATTTCTCAATTTGTACAATCAAACTCATTCCTAATATACTCCTTTGGCTAATCACTCATTCAGTCACATCAGAGCTTTGGTTAGTCATAAATTCGTAAAAATTTTAATAGGGTTTAATATCCCTTTAATACAAATTTGGTAAAGTTTAAACTGAAAATTTTGGCTACTCAAATAAATTTTAGCTAGATAACAAAATTAAATAAATTTAATTTAAATAAATCTGTGCGGAAATTAAGGTTGTTGACCTCACATTTGAAAGATTACAACCTCCCAATCCTGAATACATAGTTTCAATTCAGGGTTACCATTGGTGTTTTTTCATTACCCAAATATTAGTAGAAAAATAATATCCTGCCAATCTAACAACATTTCCAAAATACGGCAAAGTTCTCGATAGTGGCCCATTCTGTACCCTTTACACTATTGTTTAACCCAAAATAGACTCGACAAATAGGAAAATTATTCAATTATGGCTACCGACCCTAAAACCTCTTCTGGCCCCCCAATCAAAGAACGATTTGTGTTCGATTGTGAACATTTGCTTCAGTTCTGTGAGAAATTCAATACTACTCACGTTGAAGATCACACCGAATCAGTTCTTGAAGTGAAAATAAAAGATTTAGATTCAAGATGGGCCAAGGCTGAATCCTCTTACGAAAAAGTGATGTTAGCTCAAGCAGAAACTGTGAAACCCGAATTTAAAGAGGAGGCAAAGGCAAATTTTGATGCATGCGTAGAAGCATACTATCACTGCACATCCCAAATTCTTGAACTAATGAAAACATTCAGGCTAGAATCTTCTAATATACAACCCTTTAATGCATCAACCCGCAACTCATTACCCCAACAAGCTATGGCCCAAAACTTTGCACAGAATGATTTTAATGATTGCATTAAGCTTCCGCCCTGTGATACAGAAATATTTACAGGTAGTTATGAACAATGGCCCTCGTTCCGTGACATGTTCACGGCAGTATATATAAATCATTCCAAACTTTCCCCAGTCACGAAACTGTATCACCTTAGGAGTAAAACTAGAGGAGAAGCAGGTGATATAGTAAAACGTTACCCATTGTCTCATGATAACTTTGATCTCGCCTGGAATGCTCTAAAGACACGATATGAGAATAAACGCGTCCTGGTTGATAACCAGATTGGCATACTCTTTGACATTCAAGCGGCCAAGAATGAGGATAGTGAATCAATAAGGAAAATTCAATCAACAGTCAATGATTGCTTGGCGACTCTTAGGACACTCGGTATTAACGTTGAAAGCTGGGACCCCATTCTAATTAGGTTAATCTCAACGAAACTTCCAAATTTAACATTGTCACTTTGGGAACAATCGCTTACATCTCCCCGTGAGCTTCCAAAGTGGTCCCAAATGTCACAGTTCCTGATCAGTAGATATGAGGCCGTAGAACGTCTCACAAGCATAAGGAATACGAAGGATTCTTTTAGTTTAGCTAGCTCACTTGACAGGCAATCTAGCGTGCAAACATATGCTTCTCATGAGAGCATAAACTTTCCAAATTGTAAACTCTGCAGCGAGAATCACTCATTGAGAAAATGTCCCAAGTTTAAAGCCTTCAGTGTTCAACAAAGAGTAGACTACGTTTTCAAGAATAAATATTGCAATAATTGTTTAGCCTCATCCCATCTCAAGGCAAACTGCAGCAGTGAACACAAGTGCCTATATTGCAAGAAATCTCACCACACGTTACTGCATATGAGGCAAAGACCCTTTGGCACAGCGCAAAACCCTGAAAATTCTCAACTTAGCGAAAATTCCAATAGTCGTAGAGTATCTACTGAAACCCCGTTAGCAACAGTGTCCCAGCCGATTAGAAACAGAGCTCAGGATGAACTTCCCCACACCTCAAAGCAAGTTCAATCGAACTATTCTACTAGTAGTGAAAATATCTTGTTGCGCACAGCAATAACCCAAATAGAACACAGGGGGGAACTTTTTACAGTTAGAGCCCTAATAGATCCTGGGTCTCAAAGAACTTTTTTAACTGAGAAGGTGCGAAACCGCCTTCAGCTTCCCTATGAAAACTCTCAGTTTGAAATTGTTGGAATCGGTGGGAAAAAACAATGTGCAAATAAGGAATGTGAGTTTGTGTTATATGCGAAAAGGCATGATTTACGCATTCCCGTTAAAGCCATTGTGCTGCCTAAAGTCACAAAACAGCTCCCGGCTCACAGTTTCGATGTAACAATTTCAAGGGAACTCGCAGAGTTAGATCTGGCCGACCCAAATTTTAATAAAGCCTCTCAAATAGATCTGATTCTTGGTAATGATTATGAACACTTTCTCAACATTGAAGGCATGAAGAGGAATATATGTGGTCAAACTTCAGCGTACAACACGATTTTCGGTTGGGTTTTAAGTGGGCCCATAAAGACTCAAGCCGTTCGAGCTTTTACGACCTCGGTAGTTCCATCCGAAGCTACCACACTCAACGATACCTTAAAGAAGTTTTGGGAGCAGGAGGAGATCCCGGTAGCCCGGCCAAAATCAGCTGAGGAGGAGTTTTGCGAAAAGTTTTATACCCAAACCACTACAAGAAACGAAAATGGTAGGTACGTTGTAAGACTACCATTTAGGGAAGAATTTCCTGAGGAAAAATATCTCGGTACATCCCGGTTCATAGCTTTAGCTCAGTACTCTAGCATGGAAAAAACTCTGGCCAGAAACCCGGAACTTCAAGCTCAGTATAGGGAAGTTTTAGGGGAATATATAACCCTCGATCATATGGAAGAAGTTTCATCGAACGAAATAAGTTTTCAAGGTAAATACAGCTCTTTTTATTTGCCACATCATGCAGTTGTTCGCCCAGAACACAAGACCACAAAAGTAAGGGTGGTTTTCAATGCCTCAAGAAGAACAAAGTCACAGTATTCGCTCAATGATGTTCTATACACAGGCCCAACTCTCCAAAACGATTTGATATCGATAATTCTCAATTGGAGAAAATATCAATATGTTTTCAGTGGCGATATACAAAAAATGTATCGCCAGATATTAGTGCACCCATCTGATAGATCTTACCAACGCATTTTGTATCAACCTAACGATGACGGCCCTACGAAAGATTACGAACTGAAGACCGTAACTTTCGGAGTAAATTGTGCCCCATACCTTGCGATTCGGACCCTACTACGACTCGCTTCCGATTCCGAGTCCAGATTCCCTAAGGCAGCGGACATTTTACGTACCCAAACTTATGTAGATGACATACTGACTGGTGGCTATTCCCTAGAAGAGACCCTATCTGCCCAAACTCAGCTTATAGAAACACTAAAATCAGCAGGGTTCCCCTTAAAAAAGATAACTGCAAATTATCAAAAACTTCTCGTGCACTTGCCAAAAGAGGACCTTTATGATTCAGATTTTCTTCGCTTTCTCGAAACAAGTTCGACCAAAACGCTAGGCATTCGGTGGAATGCACTCACTGACACATTCACATACAAATTATCCCCAATTGATCAATCCAAGAGTGTCACAAAGCGTCAGATCCTTTCAACCGTTGCCAAACTGTTTGATCCCGCTGGATGGCTCGTTCCCGTCATTATTCGAGCAAAAACGATATTGCAACAGCTATGGTTGGAAGGCCTAGGTTGGGATGAAGAAGTTTCATCTGAATCTCTTAATAATTGGAACACTCTCCTACAGGATCTTTCGCACATAGAAAATATCTCGATTCCTCGTTGGTTACAATATGTGCCATCAGGTACGGTTCATATTCATGGGTTTTCAGATGCTTCTAAGGCGGCATATTGCGCCACTCTATATATTCAATGTCGAAACAGAAACAATACTTTCACTAATCTACTGGTGGCAAAGAGTAAAGTCGCCCCTATACAGACCGTTTGTCTCCCAAGATTAGAACTTAATGGCGCAGTGTTGCTTGCGAATTTAGCTAAATATGTCATAACATCCCTACATCTTAACATTGAGGAGATCCACTTGTGGACTGATTCGACGATCGTTCTTGGATGGCTATCGAAACACCCTTCGTCTTGGGAAACGTATGTAGCCAATCGAGTCAGCCAGATTCATAGTTTGGTCCCGAACGCAACATGGAGACACGTTTCAACTCACGACAACCCAGCGGATCTTGGAACCCGTGGCTGTAGGCCTCAAGATCTTGTCAATAGCTCGCTTTGGTGGCACGGACCTTCATGGCTGCACAGATCTCCGGCCGATTGGCCCAAAAGAAGTAATCTGAAACCTATCGAAACTCCTAGTAATGAAGTTCAAACGTTACATGCAGAAGTTGAGGAAAAGGAACTTCTAAATCGATTCTCGTCGTATACACGAGCCCTTCGAGTAATGTGTTACGTTTTCAGATTCCTGAAAAAATGTAGAAAAAACTCAAAGCCAAATGAAGAATACCCGGCTAATGGAAACTTAACGCAGAAGGAAATGACATATGCAAAGTGGCAACTTATCACCCTCGCTCAAAAAACATTTTATCACGAAGAATATCAAATGTTACTAGAGTCACAACCTCTACCCAATAAGAGTCCGTTGAAGAACTTGAACCCATTTCTGGACTCAAACTCGATTTTGCGAGTAAATGGACGATTAACCCAATCGTCTCTGCCATATAGTGAGCGATACCCGGTGATAATACCCGGCAACTCCCGATTTTGCCAATTGTACCTAACTCATCTGCATCATTTTTTGGCTCATGCCGAATGTTCCCAAATGTGCAGAATGGCACAATCAGAATTTTACATTGCTCGACTTAAACCCAGAGTAAAGAAGATAATACGCCACTGTAAGACCTGTATAGTTCACAAGCAGCAACCGTGTTCACAAATTATGGCCCCGTTACCCCCCGACAGATGTAATTTGTCTTTACCATTTCAAATAACTGGGATTGACTTTGCGGGACCCTTCGATTTAAAGACCTCACCCTTACGAAAATCGCCCACGATAAAAGGATATGTCAGTGTTTTCGTGTGCTTCAGTACCAAGGCCATCCACTTAGAGGCGTGTTCGGACTTATCCTCTGCGGCATTTCAGGCGGCATTCGCTCGTTTCGTTGGGAGGCGGGGGCTCCCCCAAAGGGTTATATCTGACAATGGCAGGAACTTTTTAGGAGCCAGTCGAGAGCTCGAACGCGAGTTTGCGGCATTTATACAAACCTCAGCACAAGATGTATCTCAGAAGTATTTAACTCACGGGTTTGAATGGAAGTTTATTCCACCCTATGCACCACATATGGGCGGCTTATGGGAAGCCGCTGTAAAAAGTTTTAAGTTTCACTTTAAGCGAGTTGCAGGAGCTCAAAGGTTTACTTTCGAAGAAATTTGTACCGTCTTAGCACGAATTGAAGGTGTTCTCAACTCTCGACCACTCTCTGCGCTATCTGAAGACCCGTCAGACGTAACCGCACTTACTCCTGGTCATTTCCTACGAGGAGCCCCCTTAATGGCGTTCCCAGAACAAAACTTTCAGAATCTGTCAATGGTAAATAGATGGGAAAAGCTAAAAGCCATTCACCACCAGTTCTCAATCCGATGGAAAGAAGATTATCTAAAAACTTTGCACAAGCGATACAAGTGGCAAGGCTCCGCTCCCAATATTCAAGTGGGGGATCTTGTAGTCGTCATGGATGACCTACTGCCACCTCACGAGTGGCGGTTGGGAAGAGTTCAGAGGGTATATCCGGGGAGTGATGCAAACATACGCATCGCAGACGTGCGTGTGTCCTCGGGGGTAATCACTAGACCTATTGCGAAACTATGCTACCTTCCCTTACTTGACGATAGATCCTCTTAACTGATATAACCTACTTTGCCTGTTACCCTACCCGCTCCCTAATGGGACCTGGTATATTTGTAGTTTATTTGAAATGCATACATAGACATATATATTTGTTACAGCTTTAACCCAAGTCGCTTGCACCCATCACTTTACTAACAAACCCATATGTTTATGCTTTTTATTTGTCTCTAGATCCCACCAAACTCACGAGAAGCATCGCTCAAGTCGCCACCGTAAGCCGACACCGGGTCGTCATCATAGGGCTGACGTTTTTACGTGTATGGTGTGCAAGAAACCCCATCCGTTACGCTTTTGTCGAAAATTCCTGGATATGAGCCCAAATAGAAGGAAGTCAGTGGTGGAAAACTATCACTACTGTTCAAACTGTTTGGCACGAAGTCACACAATAAGATCGTGCACTTCTATGGATACGTGTAAGAAATGCGACTCGCTACACCATACACTACTTCACCCCACCCGAATTAACCTGCGTACCAGCAACACACATCGTCATCGTACTCGACTGTCAACCACCAGCCATCCAAGACAATCAGCAAAACAGCCAACACGCAGTAAACCAGCATCTTCATCAAGACCCCAAAAAAACCGACGACCAAACCCAGCACCACAGCAACAACAATCTGAAGTTTCCACAAGACCAGACGCCAAAATTCTCGCTGAGGCGATCAAGTCTTTGGCACAAGTTCTTTGTGGCCCCGAGAAACCGGCATCTGTTGCCTGAGGCCAAGGCCGGCGGCATGTCCAAACTCACTGTTGGACAAATACATTTTTTCTTTATGTTTTTATATGATGTATACCTAATACTTACCTATCTATGAATTACATTTGAATTATACTTATAATGAATTATACATACCTACAAATGAATTGTATTTATTCTACAATACTTACCTTTTATTACTTACCTTATAATGTTTACCGTATAATACTTACCTTATAATACTTACCTTAAAACCCTAACTTTATAAAACTTATTTGAATGTAACGTTGCCCACACTGGTTAGCTTTCCAAGCGGTTGGCGGGTTTCGTAAAAAACCCGAGGTTCCTTGGCACTCTGAAATGACAAAAATACTCACTTCCGTTTTACAACTGGTGCTCGCAACGTTGTGCTTACTCTCTATTCTAAGGTGAATATAACAAAATAAACCTCTAAATTTGAAAAGAAAAACTCTAACTCTTCTCATTTTTATTAATTTTCTTTTCCCCACGTTACTCACAATTATATTTACTGCTGAGTAAATATAATATTCTAAGCAATTGTAGTTAACCACCCAGAATCTCTCCCAACAGTTTGGTTACCTACAATTACTTAGGTTTATTTGTTTGCGCCTCCAGCAGATAAATACACTTATAATTTAATAAATAATATTTGACCAGTGACCAGAGCCAAACTCAAATTTAAGTTTTCAAATTAAGGTGTTCAACAACTCCAATGGTTTTATCTGAGAACAACAGTACCCCTCCTGTCTAACCTAATGTGTACACCAGGCTGTAAGATATTTTCAGCATGCGGACTTAGATAAGTTTCCAGCTTATTTAAATACTTCTTTAAGTAGCTTAGGATTCTTTTACTCAGGAGCTTTTCCTTTAACCTTTACCAATCCATGAGTTTCTTTGATGATACTCTGGTGACTTCGGAATGCAGTTTTTGTCGTTCAAGATCAGAATCAGCATGTTTTTAAGAAAATATTTCGAATCATTTCAAGGTAAGTAGTTTGAGCAAGTCAGCTTCAGAAGCATTTGTTGGTTATTTAATTAAAGCCAGCACCTTTTTAGCATTTTAGTATTCGATAGCCCGGGCGGTAATTCACTTACGTTAGTATTGGAAGTGAACACGTTCTTCAAATGACTTGCAAGGCCATCACATTTTTATTTGTCTTTTTTTGTCCAGGACTTTCATGGACTACGTAGTGGTAGTTTTGCGATAACGAGTCTTCTAAGATATTGGGCAATTCGCAAAAGAAAATAATTCGTTTAAGGATTTAAGTCTAGGCTTCCAAGGTTTCCTTAAGGGATGCCATTTTGTATACCTTCAGCAAGTCTTTCCATCGATTTGTACACTGTTTAAGCTTAGTTTCAATTTTTGTCTGGAATATAGCCTTTTTCCAATTTTTTAAGCTTTAAATTTTTTAGATAAAAGCTGCTCTAAATCAAAGGTTAAAAAAAAAACATATTTTTTAGGGTCAATAGTGCATTACCTACTCCTTCAAAGCTGAGAACCCTCAGGAAAACATATTCACTAATAGTCAGGCGGTGATGAAATTAATCGTCACAACCTTTACGAGCCACTCAACCATTTAGGCATGCAAAAAAACCATTGCCTGTTCCATAAAACAAGTTCACATCCACTGAGTTGAAGGGACAGGGGCATTGAAGAGAATGAGAAAGCAGACGAAATGGAGAGGGTTGACTCCTCTGAAAAGGGCAATGGACATTCATGCTCAACCACCGTTAAAAAATAAGGGTAAATACTCCGCTGTAAGAGCCCGAATCACGGAAATCTGGGTAAATACTTACCACTTCGTGTAGACACTTTAGAAATATAGAAGGACTTTAGGCCGCGGTTGCAACGAGGTTTCTTCTGTCTTTGCAAAAGAGCGCTTGTAGACTCCTATTGGGGACTAAAGAAGGTCACTGCCGGACAACGGTTCATGCCAAAATATCAGGAGAACTGGGTAGTGAAAATTTTAGGTTCTGTGATGACTTAGGTCCTAGCGTTCTTGCATTCCAAAGCGAGATGTCCCAAGCCTTATTCGCTTCAAAACCTACTCAAACAATTTTTTGGAATATTAAAGGCATTTCGCGTAAAAAAATCGATCGGAAGTAGAATCAATATTATCTTATCTTAGATTCCCAGGAGTAGGACTTATATGGGAGTTCAATTCATCTAACTACTAAACTCTAATGGGGTGTAGTTTCTTCTATCTAATAATAATAAAACCCAAAGGGCCTTTGTGAGGTTACTTATGACCAGTCGATCATTTTAAAAAAATTACTTTCTGTCGTCTTTGTTTTTAATGTACCACGTTTTGTAGGCAGGCAGCAGGCATTCGCCCAGTCAAATACAAAAGCAGCATTCGTTACGTTAACCAGCAACTACAAGTAACCTAGTAACAGCCAACAATACTAACTAAAGTTAAACATAAATTTTGTTTTGCGAGATATAACTTACATGCGGTGTTTAATGGCATAATTTAAAGCTGCAAGTTTTGTCATAAATTTTCAAAGTGATTACCACAAGAGTGGTCTGTTGTTTTCAATTGAAATACGAAGTAAATTAGTAAATAGTGTTATAGCGTGTTGGTAAAAATGGCAACAACAAAAAATTGAAAAAAGTATTTTACACTAAATAAAATATTACTAAAATACAGGATGTCTGGTGGAAAATTTAAATTTTTAAATGAAATGCGGAGGGAGGGTGGCACCGCTGGGGATTATCGATTATGCGGATTTGTTGGTCACGATGTTGCAGTGGCCGAGTGAGCAACACTCATCGACAATTTTATTCAAAGTTAGGTGGTTATGTGATGGACTGAGCGTAAATTTAATTCGATTGTAAATGCAGAAACTCCACGCAACTGCTTCGGCTCTGAATGTCTAACGGTCAGGGCCCAGTCGATCTTTGAGGACTCCCAAAAACATTGAACTGGTTGAATACAGTCAACGTGAAAATCCACTAGGACTTTCAAGAGCGATTATTCGTGAAATTTTAAAAAAGGATATAAAGTTTCACCCTTTTAAAATTCAAATCGTTCAAAACGAAAAGGTAATGACTTTTATTAACGCAAAAATTTTTGAGAAACGATGTTGGGGCGTTTTTACTCAGCAAGTCTCATTTTTTGGAGCGACAAAGCTCATATTCACTTAAACGGTCATGTCAACAAGCAAAACTGCCGTTAGTGGTCTCTAAGAGCCCGCAACCTTTGACTGAAGCATTGTATTGTCCCAGGGTAACTGTTTGGTGTGCCTTATCCACAAACATAAAATGGTAAGTTTAATCATAACTATGCATGAGTTTTCCGCCAAAAACTTACTACAGATATAGTATGGTTATAGTAGTCAAAGTAGTGATCTTTTTAACCATACAATGATGAAATTGTTCGTGATCATATTCCCGTGACCATTCTCAACCATAGTTTTTCTCTGCGTGTATAAATATTAAGATCTTATAATTAAAAAGAAGGTATTGTTGTTCTTATAATGACATTATTTCTTAAAGCACTGATTTTTTTTTCTCAGTAAAATTTTTGACATCTTAGGGCTTGCTGTAAATTGTACACAAAACTTCAGTGTTATGGTCCATGATACAAATAACCAGGTAGACTCGTCGGCCCAGCTAATTAGAGCCAAAATGTCAAAGTTAGTTGTTTTTGTTTGTTTACATTAGGTAGGTACGCGCAAGTGCACAGCTAAATATGTGCTACCTGTCAATTTGTTTGGAATTTGTTTGACAGTTAAAAAATATTATGTTCTCCCTGTAAAAATGAAACAACGAAAATTATTACACATCGTTATTTTCCTTGAGCTGTTGTTTGACACTTTAAGTGACTCATAGATTAAAAGAGAAATAAGCAAAAATCCTATCTCTACTACACAAGGACCATTTTATCAGGTGGGATTAGTGCTACAAAAACAACTAAATCATCATACGAATGCCAAAAACAGATAACAAAAACTCACAAATTCTTTCTCGTTATTTTTGAGGTTTACTTAGAATACTACAGTTGTTGTTTGTAACAAAAGAAAAAAGAACATAAACAAAAACAAAATTTGACATTAAAATCACGAAATACCGTTTCTCAGTCGATTAACTGTGGCCACCTGATACACATGCGCCTTGCTACTACGTTAACTGTTTTGAATTTTAACATACTAGTTCATACTGCTTGCTTAAATGTGAAACATTTTTCTTTAAAAAACTAACAAAATATTAATTTAATTAATTACTGTGCATATTAAATAATTTCAAAACCTTTCCATAAAACATTTTCGAACACGCTATTGCTTTATTATCAAGCCATCAAATAGCTGACCATATCAGAAGATCAAACATGATTCAGGAAGCTTATCACTAACTCATCTACAACTTATTTGCAAACCTTTAATTAAGGCTCATGACTTTCTTAGACTCTGCTTCTTTGCTTTTTTACTTAAGGTTGCTCGTGTAGGAAATACATTTACATTAATTTGTTGTTCGAAAATGCGCTATTTATAAAATGAAAATAATTTTTTATTGTAAATAAGTTTTATTTGTTTTACACATGACTTTAATTTGTATAAAAAAAATTGTTGAATATGGTATTCAAACATCTAAGATGGTTAAAAATTTATAATTTTTAAGCTTTTCACTTTGCTGTTTAGCCCTTACAAGAACGTGTCATTATATTCAGCCATAATTATTATACTTGTTGTTGGTTTAATTCTCTTAATATGTGGCAGCTGGCGGCAAACAAATAATAACATATTGCAAGTCGATTTTCCTGACTGACGATATTACCACCTAAGTTGTAGTGGATTATAATTAAGCCTTCTCCTTCCTCTTTGTTTTAACTTCAATAGAAAAAATTGTGTTTAGAAAGGTAAAGGCTGTAGATGGCTTTTTTACCCTCTTTGTTGAATTTAATTATAGTTTATCGTTAGGAAAATTATATAAATACTCCAGTGTTTATAAAAATTAATGACTAGAAGTAGAACCATAATTTTCTCAAGAAAGTGCAAATGATTTTAAGACAGAGCATCCTTTAAAGTCATATTTAAAAAAAATATTGCAAAAGATCTATTAAATTTATTTTTACCTTTTAAATCGTGCTTATATCATAGTACAAATAAGTCATATAATTAAGATTTTTAACCAAGAATTTGTTATGCATCATGCACAGCTCTAGTATTATATTTAGTTTTCTTTTTTTTTAAACTGCCTGGTCTGAAGTATCGAAAAAATTATATAAACTAATTACTAAACAGACATGCTAGCAAACTGACATGAACACAACGGAGATAACTAACAACATAACAGAACGATAGCGCTTAAGATAAACTTAAATAAAAAGGCGTTAGAAAATTAAATGAACAACTATGAAAAATAATACTGAAACTACAACAGAAAATTTTCATATGACATGAACATGAACTAAAAAATAAACTGGAATGAAAGCATAGAAGCTAAAATATAATTTACAGTGTAGAACACAATTAAAACCACAAAACGATATCTACATATCTTTTTTATCTATATTCACTAAGAAGCACCGTCAATGGCTGACTGATTGAATAACTGATCAAATTAAAGACTGACAGACTTACTATCCTACTGGCTGTTTAAAAAATGGATCATGATCAGGGCAACCCCAAATATGTAAAATGTTACTATTCATTCATTTCAGAACTTTTGCGAAATTTTGACATCGATTGGTTTGGGCATGTTTTTGCATAATTGGCATAAAACAGCATGTTTTCAAATATTTTCCTAATTTTTTTTGTAAACAAGTTTTCAAGGCATTTTTTTGAATTTTTTTTATTTCATTTAAAAAAGCGAAACAAAAAAATTGTTCATTTCTTCTTCTCTTAAGTTTTTGTTCTTTATTTAATTATTTAATTTAAAGCGAAACTCCTTATTATTATCATCTATTTCAGAACCTTTGCAAACTTTTGGCCTTAAATTTTTAGGGAATATTTTTGCATATTTTGCATATAAGAGCATATTTTGGCATACGCTTTCAAAGAGCATTTTTTTTTTGTATAATACTTTTTTTAAACATTTTTTGAATTTTATATTAAATTTAAAAATTTAATTTGAAAGTTATTTGTAAGACAAAAAAGAAAAAATTTTATTTTGATATGCATTTAATAGGTAACGAAAAATATGGATACGTTTTGATACCTTTTTCCCTTTTTTAAAACTATGAATCTAGCAATATGAAATTAGGGACAATTGACCCACAAAGAGTTATGAAATCGACTTAGTGGGCAAAAGGTACTTTTTCCACATTTTTGGTGCTTTTCAACATTAAAAAAATAAGAAATTAAAGACAGTTAACCATATAGAGGTCAGAAGTCCATCAAGTGGACAAAAAGTACATTTTTTGATGCTGTTTATAATTTTTTGATGATATAAGTCTAAAAGTATGAAATTAAGGACTATCTACCCATATAGAGGGAAGTCAACTTTGTAAACAAAAAGTATTTTTTCCACATTTTTGGTACTTTTTTCCCCCTTTTAAAGATTATGATTCTAGAAATTGTGCACTATTTTTTCATACAAGGTCAAAAGTCAACTATGTAAACAAAAGGTACTTTTTTTAAATTTTGGGTACTTTTCAGGATATGTTGAATCAAGAAATTGTAAATTGAGGACAATTTACCCACATGTAGGTAAAATACGGAAGTCAGCTTAGTAAACAAAAATTACTTTCTTTTTTATTTTTGGTACACAGAAAGAAATATTAAGTTTAAAAATCAAGAATTTGTTTCTTGAATTTATCCAAAATTGTACTTGAATTTTATAGATACGATCTGTACTTGGATTTTCTTAAATCAAGCCTAGCCGTGAAAACTTAAAAAAATCAAGCAAAAAAAAACTTTGTTGTTCACCAAATAGCAGCTGGTGAATTTTTCTTATCAAAAAGAATTAATTGGTTGAAATATAAAAAATATATTAGTACGCACTGCGCGGAAAACCAATCGCTAAAAACTCCCGGAGACATAGATGATTGTCTGAGCGTCCTAAATGAAAACATTAAAAAAGCCGTTGAACATGCGTCTTCTACCTACCGCCAGGCTAGGTACAACAAAATTTTCTCTGAAGATGTGGAAAAGCTCGTATCTGAAAAAAGAAAAGCCCGCAGGGAATGGCAAAAACATAGATCGCCCCAACTTAAAACTAAGCTGAAAGAATGTACAACCCAACTAAAAAGCTTGTTGGAGGCTCACAGAATGGCATCACTGAAAGAGTACCTGGAAGGTCTAGACGCGACTCCTCAGACAAATTATTCCTTATGGCGATCAGCCAGACGTCTTAAAAGACCTGTTATCGCAAAACCACCACTGCGCAATCTGAGAGGATCCTGGGCTAGAAATGATGAAGAAAAATGCGATCTGTTCGCAAATCACTTCAAAAACGTATTCGCTCCCAATTCATGCACTGACGTGAGGGAATTACCGCCTGTTGTTGCAAGACGTCCTCTAGAAATACGTTTCCGATTTGCAGATGTTGTAGAGGCTATCGCTAACCTTAACGGTAAAAAAGCTCCTGGCGTTGACAAAATAAGCAACAAAATGCTCATAGAACTGCCTCTTACTGCTAAAAGAATCATTCTTTTTATTTTTAACGCGATAATTCGGCTTGAACATTTTCCGCCTATATGGAAAGTTGCCTTAGTAAAGATGATTCCTAAGCCTGGCAAAGATCCCTCGAAGGTAGAATCTTATAGGCCCATAAGTTTGTTACCCACAATGTCAAAATTGTTCGAAAAACTGTTAAAAAACAAGCTAAATCCGATCCTGAATGACAACAACTGCATTCCAAATCACCAATTCGGCTTTAGAAGTCAACATAGTACCATCGAACAAACTCACAGGTTGGTACAGGTTATAAGAAAAGCCTTTGAGGAAAAGAAGTACTGCTCCGGGCTTTTTATCGATGTCTCACAAGCTTTCGACAAAGTATGGCATGAAGGCCTTCTAAACAAACTAAAGCTCAACCTTCCAGCTAATATTTTCAACCTTTTAGAAAAATACATAACAGGCCGACAATTTATGATCAAAGAGGGAAACCAAATAAGTTGTTCCCAACCAATAGAGGCTGGTGTCCCTCAAGGAAGTATACTAGGTCCAATTTTGTACTTGCTTTACACGGCAGATATGCCAACCAATAGTTTCACACACACGTCGACATTTGCTGACGACACTGCTTTTCTTAGTATTCACAAAGACCCTAAAGAGGCTTCGAACCAGCTGCAACAACACGTAACCCAAGTCGAGAAATGGGCAAAGTTATGGGGAATAAAGATAAATGAACAAAAATGTACCCACGTAACTTTTACTTTACGCAAAGAAACGTGCCCTCCAATCACTATCAACAACCATAATGTGCCTCAACGATCTGAGACAAAATATCTTGGTATTCACCTGGATCACCGCCTTACATGGAAGCCTCATATAGATGCTAAGCTGACGCAAATGAAACTTAAAGCTGCTCAAATCCACTGGCTAATTAGTAGAAACTCTGTGCTACGTCTTGATTGTAAGCTTCTAATCTACAACTCGATTTTAAAACCAATTTGGTGCTACGGTATACAATTATGGGGCACTGCTTCCGCCTCTAACATCGAAAAAATACAACGCCGTCAAAATAAAATCCTAAGAATGATAACTGGTGCTCCGTGGTATGTGAAAAACAGCAACATCCATAAGGATCTAGAAGTTCCACTAGTTAAAAGCGAAATCCTGAAATATGTGGACAAGTATTTAAATAAGCTGGAAACGCATCCAAATCCGCTCGCTCGAAGTATCTTGCAACATAGTAGACACTCCCGACTGAAAAAGAGGGATACTATTGCGCTTAGATGAAGATAACTATTTTATTATGAGAACTTAAATTTTAGTCTGGCACTGGCTGGGCTAATATTAATTACTTAGTCTTAAGATTTGAATACTTATTGTTAGTTCGCTTAAGCGAAGATCCAATAATAAAATATATGAAAAAAAAAAAAAAAGTATTTAGTTTTGAGTAACCCCGTTGGAAAAAACAATATTGTCTTTCACAATATTTCCAGGACATTTCCTATTCTGTGACAAAAAGTATTAGCCATTTTTTTTAATATGATGTAAAATACATTTTTTTCACGACAACATTATTTAATTAAATCAACGACAAGATTTGAACACAGCCGCTGTGTTGGCCTTCAAGGTCATTTGTGCGATATTTGTCAACGATTTTAAAGACAAAGTCTGCTAATGTGCTAGTCATGAAATATATTTTGAAAGCGTGGCCAATTGGGAAAGCGCTCACGTTAGCTCAATATTAAGTATATTAATTTTGTGTGCTTTTTTGCAGAAAAGTCTTGAGGCAAATAAAGGCATTTGATTTCAATGAAGACTAAAACTATAGAAATAGTGATCGATCGACTAAAATCTCTGCTGCTTTAGAATGTCGCAATATGTCCACCTTTTCTTACTTTTTAGGGGTTTTTTATATATTTTTGTTTGCGACGTTCAATACAAAATTCCTGGTATTACTATTGTTATTAATATTCTTTGTTTGCCTTTTCGATTTTGTTTATTATTTAAACATATAAAAAGTGTTAAATTTTATTATTTTTTAAATTTTTATTAAAAGTTTTTTAATAAATTATAAATAGTAGTTGTCTCTGCTTGTGTGTTTACATATTCTTAGTTGTTAATTTTTAATAATTCGCAAGTTTTGTTTTAAATATCCCCTTTAGAAATATAACAATACTATTCTGTCATAATCTAAAAGAAGTTCTTCTTTGTAGCCTACAAATAAATGTCAATAGACACACACACACACACACTCAAAAACATTTCTAACTCTTGTGACAGTTGACAGGTGTATATCTCATATACGTACATATGTACATGTGATATTCAGAATAGAAATGACAGCTTAACAACACCTTTAACAAAATATTTTTTGTTAAGTTTTAGGGTATTTTCTAAAGAAAATTTAGATTGGAACGGTTGGATTTTAAACAAAAAAAGTAAACAAAATGTCTTAAAAATATTATACCGAGCATTTTTGTATTTAATATAATAGTTGGTTGAAATAAAGACAAACATTTGTAAAAAATTTTAAGAAGGCAAAGTGATATTCGAGCCATTTATAGCCCAAAAATGCTTATTCCGAGAGGACATTTATATGGGAGCTTTATCAAAAATTGAGTCGATCGATCATCACCACATACAAAGTAGGCTTTATGCCAGTGCCAAACAAAACTTTTCTGGATGGACGGACGGACATACTAAAATCGATCGGTTTGCTTAAAAGTGGATGTTAGACCATTATTTTTGGGTGTAACAACCCAAATGCAATATGTATAAAAAGAATTAAGGCTGATCTTAAAAATATTTTTCAAAACACTATCTTAAAGTCAAAATTTTTTCAAATTTAGGTTTATAGGTCACACCCGTAACAGTATTTTAGTGGTTTTACCAGCAGAAATCGTCCCAAAAGAAATCTCCCTGTTGGAAGATGCTCTTCTTTTTGCAAATGGCAGCCAATGTCAAATCTGTTTTGACACTTTTGAACTAGACAAATGTAGAATACAAGTGAATAAGCTCTGGAGCGGTTTCCTCCCCAAGAACGCGGAATAGTCGTGTCTATTTTTTGCGTAACAATTTATCCGTGGTGTTGGCGCAGCGCGGATTCCGTCACCGATTTCCCGGTTGCCCGGCACCGACTGCGCAGAAGACGCTGCCAAGAGTGGCTGGCCCTGAAGCGCCCGCTTGGACGAGAATATCGCCGCTATTGGCGAGGATGTCGAACCCTCACCAGAAACATCGACAAGACGATAGTTCCTAAGGTGAGTTTTAGCTAAAGACCTGCGCATGTTGCCGTACAAAGTCCAGTCCGTTCATCAGCTGCTGCCTGCCTACCGAGGCCGAACTGGACGACCAAAATCATAATGAGCGATAGCGCTCGATTCCTACTCAGCGGGTACGTGAACAAGCAACACTGTTGCTTTTGGGGCACCGAAAATTTACGAGTGATGCACGAGAAGCCATTACACTTGTTAAAAGTGACTGCATGGGGCGCTTTTCACGCTAAAGGAGTCATCGGGCCATTTTTTTCGAAGACGCCGCTGGTCAAACGACAACAATGGACGGTACGCGCTATAGGAACATGTTATCCGAGTATTTTCTGCCACAATTAAACGAACTAGGACTGGAGGACATGTGGTTCTAGCAGAATGGAGCAACGGCACACACTGCGCGAGCCACAACCGATATTCTGACTGAAGGCGGCATTCCTGGGCAACCTCATCTCTCGTTTTGACAATTTGCATTGGCCCACAAGATCGCCCAATTTAACCGTTCCAGGCTTTTTTGTGGGCGTTTTTTAAGTCCCATGTTTACGTGAACAAGCTCAAGACCCTGGAAGCCTTTAAGGACAACATTCGAGAAGAGTGCGAGAATTTGTCGCCCGAAGTTCATGCCGAAATGATAAAAAATGCCATGAAACGAGCTTCTATTTGGCTGATATCCTGACTTGACCTTTTAAATTTTAAAGTTTCAAATAAACATAGTCGAAAAACAGAATTAAAGTTCTTCATTTAGAAAATATACGAGAGCCAAACAACATCGGATGACTTCTTTGGGCCCACCTTATATATAATAACATTTCCTCTCTGAATTGCAGATCTAGAAAAAAATTTTTAATTTAAAACTAAGTTTAAGCCAGTCACTTTCAAACTTAATAGTGACTGATTTGCAGAATTAATAGTAACTAAATTACAGAGTTACTAATTTAACCTGTTTTTATTCTAAAAACATTTGTTACATAACAAGACTTTTTAAGAAACAATGGTCTGTTTGGGTTTTTCACAAGAGTTCGAGAACTTTTTTATAAAACCGGAAAACTTTTTGCCTTTAAAAAGTTTAAATATACAGTTTTTTGAGTCAGTCTAATTTTGCTAAAACTATTTTTGTTTTGTTATTAAGTTTCATATCCTCCTTTTATGAGTTGAGCTGACTATTGTAAAAGTTGTCAGTTTCATAACAGCACAGCAACAACAAGAAAATGACAGTTATTTGAAGAAGAGAAAGTACATTTAACCTTTTTCTTTTAGAACAAGTGTATACTGCAGAAGGTTGATGTCAAATAAAAGTAGTTTTCTATGGCATTGCTACAAATTCCTTTTGAAGTACACACATACCCATGTACATATGTATGTATGTATGTCTGTTTGTGTACATATAAATACAGTACTGTGCAATTTGAAAGCGATTAACCCTTTTACCAAACCCCGTACAAATTGTGTTTTTTCTTTAATTTTTTAATTTTTGTGTAAAAATTTCATGTTTTTTCTGAAAATGGGGTCATTTTGTTGCTAAATTATAACCCAAAACTTTCATAGTTTTTGTAGTTATTTACCTAATTTATATTTGTAAGCACTGACGCACATCAATACATGTCTGCCTTCAATCATTTTCCTTTTTTTTAATAATGAGTTAAAATAAGAACATGTTGTTAAATTGTTATAACAGCTTTTTCCAATTTTTTTTTATTAAAACAATTTTTGCGGAAAAATTGCCATAACTTTTGTAACACCCTGTATGGGTGAACAAAACTCCTTACTTAACCACGTCCTTGTAATTCACTTTTATTATTTAGCACTATTATATCACTATCACTCTTATCTATAATCATAAGTTTTATTTTATTTAAATCTTTAAGTCGGCATTTGAGTTAATGTATTCAAAACTAATTTTGCTTCTATCCTAAGATTTTCAAACATTTTAAGTCTAACGCTACACAATCTGTCAAATAATCAGCAACTTTAACCTTAACTGTCATTCACTTACTTTAAAGCACCATAATATATTTCAATTCGATTTAGCTTTTTTTAATATCGAATAAATGATCAAACTACATGCTACAGTGATTCTCAACATTGAAACACATAAAGTGCCTAAACATAGTTTTTTAACTTCAAATGCCGTTTTTTTTATAAAAATTATTTTTCAATTTATTTTATAAGAAAAATTAAATTGCTTTGGCGTTGAAATCAATGGAATACATGCAAAATAAGCTCTGGTCAACAGCCACTCTAATGCAAATTGAATTTTTTCAAACTGAAACAGTAAGGTAAAACTTGCTGCTTTAAGCAAGAAGCTGCCTATTTATATTTGTTAAATGATTTCTTATAACTATCAATAAACATTTAAATAAAGTTTAAGAAACACTTTTTTTAAGCAAAAACCCAAAAAAGTGCAGCTAAAAACAATAAATTACAAACTATGCCATATACGCGTGAAATATTTTTTTTCTAATACCAGACACTTGCAACATGTCAACAGCATAACAAATGCCACAAATTAATTTAAAAGCAAGCACATACACACACATATACATATATTTTTACACAAATACAGCCAGAATGACAACATTTAAAAATGCTCAATTGCCCGTTAGGCGCAATTCCAGCACACCATTTGTATGTGTCGTTTAGAGAAAAATTCTATAATATTTCATTTTTGCATTTAGTGCAAACAAAAATAACACCGAAAGGCTTATTTTTCAATTAAATAGTCGAAAATGTATATCAGGCAAAAGCACAGAAACAAAAACAGTATGTACATAAGTCCAGTTAAGTAGATTTTAAAGGTGCAATTTAACATTAAAATACAAAAAAAAACATTTTAAACTTTTGTGCAAGTTATTTAACGATTTTGTTTTCTATAACAGAGATAGAAGATTAACCACTTTTTAATTGGAAAAAAAAACCTTGAGTACCTAAGCCCTTAGGAATATACAATCCATTACAAATTTTTTTCAAAATATGGGAGCGAGCTCGGGCAAAAGAGAATGGATCTTGACTCCATATAGGAAAGAGAATTAGGAAAAACCAATATCTGTATTATACCCTTTACATAAGTGATAAGGAAATATATATCAGTTTGTCATTTCGTTTGTAATTTCTTTATTATCCATTTGCGATCCAAAAAAGCATATATATTCTGGATCCTTATAGACAGGGAAGTCTATTTAGTCATGTCTTTCTGACCGTCTTTTTCTGTTATGGTTAAATTCAACTTTCTAAAGCGCTCCGATATCCGTAAGTCGTATCAAACTATAAAAATATCTGCGAGAAAATCGCTGCAAAAATTCCAGCAAAATCGCTGAAAAACTGACCGAGATATAGCCAAAAACCAAGACTACCTCTGTTTATTTCTCTAAAATTTGTACATAAAAACGCCTACAACTGCCCCGGGGTTGCCCCGTACAATGTGCAATGTAAGACCTATTTCAATTAACTTTTCCCCACGAACATTTTTTTTGGAACAAACTACACCCTATATCTGCCCCCTAGCAGGGTTGCCAACCAAAGTTTTATTTTTTTTTTAAATCGATCCCATACCTTCCAGGATTCTTTTACAGAAGTAAAATGTAAGACCGATCCCAATTACTTTGTTCTCCCAAACATTTTTGTTTAAGATACTTACCCTCTATCTGCAGCCTCTAGCATGGTTGCCATACAAAATTTGAAAAAATAGGGTTAAACACCTACAACTTCTACGGAGTCGCCCTTTGAAGAATAAAATGTATCACAGAGCCCCATTAGTTTTTCCTCTCAAACGTATCCCTAGACAATACTTACCCCCTTCACCATCACCTTATGGGATTTCCATACAAAATTTACAAAAATGTGTAACAAAGCCCAAAACTTCCTCAGAGTCGGCCTTAAAGAAAAAAAAGTTTACGACCATATTCCATTAGTTTCTCCTCCCAAACATATTCCTAGAACATACTTTCCCGCTATATCCGCGCCTTAAGAGGGTTGCCATACAATTTAAAAAAAAATATAAGGTAAAAACCTCTGCAACTTCCCCGGACTCACCCCGAGAGAAATAAAATGTATTACAGACCCTCATTAATTTTCATTCCCAAGCAATTTCCTAGAACATATTTTTCTCCTACCTATATCACCTAAGGGGGTTTCCATACAAAATTTTCAAAAATTAGAGTAAAAGTCGCTATACAATTTGAAACAATTAGGGTAAACCCCTCTACAGCTGCCCCAATCACCCTTAGAGAGTTAAAATATGATACCGACCCTTGTTTAAGAACTAAAAATATTTCATAAATAAAAATCGGATAAAAATAAAAAAAGGTTCAAGGTTTTAAAAGTCCAATGTGAAGGGTATCTAAGATTCGGCACAGCCGAATATAGCGCTTTTACTTGTTCTTTAGTAAGAAGTACAAAACTGCTAATTTTTATTAAAAATAAAAAAGTAAGAACGCTTTATTCGGCTGTGCCGAATCTTATATACCTTTCGTATTGATATTTTTGTGTAACCAGTCATCTGATCTGGCCAAGCTATTTTCGTATCACAATTATTAGAATAAAATTATTTTTGCCGGGTCTAGTAGCTAGCTCAGTTTTTGAAATTAAAAACTTCACAAATTTTTAGCGTTTTTATGTGTCATGCTACTTCCAAGGTCCTATTCAAAAATGTTTTCCCTTTAGTAGTTTCGAGGTCATAGCTCTAACAGTTTTCGGAATTACCATGTCTTATTTGAAGTCGATAGCTGTTATAGTTTCTGAGATATATCGAATTAAAAATTTCATAAAATTTGTTAAATTGTATGGGAGCCTATCCAATATTTGGCATTGTTGCACAATCCCTTTTTTTTAATTTTTTTAAATATTTTCATTCGAAAAATTTGTCTTTAAAGAAAAAATAATTAATAAAGATTTTAAATAAGGAAATAATAAAAAATAAAGAAGCAAAGAATTACCTAAAACTTTTTGTAGTTCATCACTTTTTGTTAATATTTTTATTATTAAATGTTATAAAAACAAGATTTCTTTATTTCCTATTAAAAATCTCCAGAAACTTTTCAACACATTCTTAGTTTGTTTTATGTTCTCAGCAAAAAAAAAACAGATTTATGGCCAAACAATGCATTTGTGTGGCACAAAAAAAAAAGATTTTAAAAATGTTGTAAAAAAAACAAAAACGGGCAAAACGTATTTTTCTTCCGTTTCCTCTTCCTCTTGTGTGTGAAAACAAAAAAGAATTTACGTTTTGTTCAAGTTGAATTGATTGTTGAAAAGTGTCAAAGATTTCCGCTTGACTTTGTTATGTGTATGTGTGTGTATCGGCACAATGAATATCCTTCTTGTGTTATTTTGTTAAACTTTAGCTTTATTATTGTTGTATATTTTTTTGCTCTTCCGCTCTGTCGCTCTCTATCTAACCGTCATTTCTTGTGTATGTGAATGGGTGTGTGTGTATCTGTCGTATCTGTATGCACAAATATCAATTGGTGTTAGTTTTAACTGTTGTTTATGGTGTTATTTGTTACAAATTGTTTGCTGCTATTGCTGTTGTTTTTATTATTGTTGCTGCCGAGCTGCAATTGTTTCATTATATTTGTTGTTTTTGAATGTTGTTTTTGTTGTTTAGTTTAAGTTTTGTTTGCTGTTGACATTTAACAAATTGTGGGTCTTTATTTTATGTCAATAAAAACCAATTTTTATAAAGTTGGTTATTTATCTCTGTTTCTTTTTGTAAGTGTTTTAGTTCACTTAGGAGAAATTCCTTTTTTGTTTAAGCATTTTATTGCGTTAAGTTAAAAATAAATAATATTTTTTGTAAATTTAAAAACTAAAAACCAAAGATTTATAACACTTTCTTTTTATTCGGCTTTAATTTAAATATTAAAATTGTGATAGTTAAGAATTGAAATTTAAGAAATACATATATTAGGTTATTCTGATACTAGCCGATTGTAATGCTACGAGTTCTCGTCAGCAAATTTTTAATGAAAATTTCCATTCTTAGCTATCACAATTTCATTAATGAACTTATAGCCGAATAAACAGAACTTATTATAAGATATCGTAAAGCTCAAATAAATAACTATAAAATGTGTTACAAACACATGGTTCAATATGCAAAAATGAATAGAAATATATTGAAAGCAATCTCGTTAATCGAATAACAGGATAATTCAAAAAATAAAAATAAAAAATAAATAAATTTCGTATCATCCGATGGATGGCCAAAACAAAATAAAAATATAATTAACAATTGAAGTAACTAGTGAAAAAAGCAAATAAGTAGAATGAGATTAAGAAAACAAAGATTTATATGGGGATTTAGTTTGAACTGCTTAAGCAACATAAAAATATAAATATAATTCCAGTATTCTATTTCTAGTTAAAATTTATATAAATAGAACTAATTAACATGCAACTTGCAGTAGTACCAAATAGAAAGAGTGCTGAGGAAAAATCGTAGCTGATTTTGAAATTGCATTACACTCGGCTACCCAGCAAAAACTTCACTTGCAAACTTTTTTGTAATGACTTCCTTAATTCATTATTTTGTAGTCTTAATTGCTACTTTCCTTCTATTTGTTATATAATTTATAATGACTTATTAAAAGCACGTTATTATTGTAAATCAAATCTATTTGGATTACTTCAACAAATCAAGCAGAACAAAACTTGTTGTTTTAATATTTTATTTAACATTTAGAAACAAAGTGTCTCGTTGGCCTAGAGGTAGTGCGCTGATCCTTGAGCGCGGAAAGTCCCTGGTTCGAACCTCATGTACGATAAGTACACAAAATAAAATTTTCCCAGCAAAAACTTTACATTACATTTTTTCCTTCTTGTTTAATTAAAATATCTTAAATACCAATCAATATATAACACACATTTAGTCTGTATACATTTTGCCGCCTGTTATCTTTTCAAACACATTAATTATCTCGAGTATGTAACATTCTACAAATAAAAAATAACTTATTTTTTATCTTTATATTTGATCTTATTATTAAGAGATTTAAAAATGTTGACTAGAAAAGATAATGTCAATCTACACAAAAGTTTCTACATTATTGCTCTGTCAGTCTAAATGTCCATTTACAATTTAACGAGTGTTGGATATTAAATATGTGGAAGTAAAAGGTTTAAGTTGGCACTGAAAGTAATTAGTTGTGTTAGTAGAGGATGTTTCAATAGCTTAAAACTTTCCTCTTATAATTATGCCTCTTTTTTAGAAGATTTAAAAATGTGGTTCTCTTGACATTAAACAAGTGCTTTCATTATACTCAATTGTAATGTTTTCTTCAAGCCAACGAACAAGCAACAAGGGGCCATCCAGGTCCGTAAAACTTATAAACGTTAATAGGAACAGTGGTCTTCTTTTTCACGTAAAGAACATTTAATTCTTAAATTTTAAAAATTGAGACCTCAATTTTCTTTCTTTCTCTAAATTTAATCATTTTAATTTATTTTAGTTTTTATATTTTTTAAAAACTTTTTCCAGTGTACTTTATTTTGAATATCGGCTACTGGTTCAATTTAAAAATAAATAAATCTAACGACGTTGCTCGTAGCACCTTGGACATAAACATTTTATATTATTTTCATGCACTTAAATTAATCTTAGCAGCATTTGCATTACACACACAGATATTTATATGCATTTGGAAAACTTTTTGCATACATACAAATATATAGGAATCTTAACAAAAAAAATCCAGCCTTGTTTATTTGTAAGTAAGATCAGGCTCCAGAAAAAATGGCCCCAATAAAAAATTTCCTGAATTAAAAAAGTTTCAAAGATAAAATGACCCAAAGAAAAATTAGAAATGGCCCCAAAAGTATATACATATTTAAGGCGACATTTCTGAAATGTTAAAATTTTTAAAGTAAAAATAGTTAAAAAATTAAAAATGATCTAAAAAACGAAATTTTTAGTTATAATAGCTTATTTTGAAAGGGTATCAATTTATTTTGTGCTTAGAACAAAGTGATTTTTTTAAATATGCTTAGGCTTTGCGTAAAAATTATTTTGGATTGCCGGCCTTTATCCGGGGGCAATGGCTTTTACTTTAATGGATGCGAACCGGGCTTTACAGTAGCCTTCGGCAGGGCGTAAAGTTTTAAAACTGTGATGGTTTTATACAGAGGCTTGCCTTGAAAAAGTTTTGTTGTATTTGCGGTTCGAATCCAGTAGAGCTTAATTTTATTTCCCGGATGTCTACGACAGATTTTTTTAGCGAAATCTAAGTTTAACGTTTCTTTCTCTAATGCATTTCCAAGATGAATTTCGCGTACTAAAGTAATTTATTTTACGTTTGGGTGCCTTATTTTATTGAGGCTATTTTCCATTAAACCATATTTCATAATATTAAAAAATTTTGATATAAAAAAAATTCTTAAACATTTAAAAAATTTGGTGATAATCCAAAAAATTAAAAATCACCTTAAATTTATGAATAAAGATTGACCCCAAAAACAGCAGAAATGTCACTTAATTTTCATGTTGTTTTTTAATTTAAAAATTCGCGTCCAGTTTTTTTTAACTTTGGGGCTTTTATTTGTTTGGGCAATTTTTATTTTCCCTTTAAATAATTTTTTTGCCACTTTTGCTGTTCTATTTGCACTATTTTTTATATGTATATGAAATCGGAGTGATTTTCAATTCTTGAAATTGGTGCCGTTTTTCATGTAGTGGTTTGGGGCCATTTTTAAAAAGCTTAAAATTCATGCATAGACGCTAAAGTATTTTTTTCTTGTTCTTATCAAAGTTTAATTGGGACCAATTCAAACATGAAATACAATTTATTATGCCTCTAATTTGCATAAATATTAAATGAATGCAAAAATTAAACAAAACAAAAAACAGCAAAAAGATTTATTGCAGTTGTTCAATGAATTAACTGGACAACCGGTATAGTTTTAATTTATTTCGTTTAAAGTGATAAAAAATAAAATTCGATTTAGTAGCTTTTCAGAGACGTTGGCCTAAAGAAGGATAAACAAGTAAGATCACTATATTCGGGAATCTTAGATACCCTTCACATAGTTCTTTCAAAACGCCGAACTTTTTATTTATTTTTATCCGTTTCTTTATTTATGAAATATTTCTAATTTTTAAAGAGGGGCCGGTGTCAAATTTAAACTCTCTATGGTGACTAGGGAAACTGTGAGGGTTTTAACCCTATTTTTTCAAATTTTGTATGGCAACCCCTAATGAAAATGTTTGAAAGGAAAAATGAGTTTGGGGCAGTCCTTCATTTGGCCTATCCACTGGCACCCTGGAAGCTGTGGTTTGGCTAAAAAACAAAAAGTAACAATAAACATATGAAAGATTTTTTGTTAGGCTTTTTTTTAAATTTAATACTCGTATAACAAAATTCAAAAAATGTTTTAAAAACGGGGTTTGTAAAAAATATGCTTTAAAAAAAAGTAAGTTGTCATATACAAAAATATGCCCTAACAAATTGATTTCAAAATTTCCAAAAATTCTAAAATGGATGGTAATAATGATGGGGTTCCCTTAAAAAAAAATTATTAAATAAAAAAACCAAAAAAACACAAACGGCGACATTAAAAACTCGGAAGATATGTTGTTAGGTTTTTCGAATTAAACATAAAGAGTTCGAACAGTATTTTAAAAACAGGTTCCGGTGGTATTTCAAATACAAAATACAGTTTTTTAGTATCTTTTATTTAAAACACAAAATAGATTTATAACCACTTTGTTTAACAGATTGTAAAACAAGAATTTCCTTTTATGAACACTAAATTTTTAAAAGTATCTTCGGATAAGCAGCCTCTTGTTGGAGAATATATAAATCCTGCTAATGAAAACAATTTTTCTACAGGTCCTGATGAACACAATCTGGTGTTAAATTTTATGAAAACATTTCGTCAAGACTGTAAAGCTCCTTACTTTTGCCATTTAGGAAGCTAACTAACTCCAAATACTTAAGAGCAAATAGTTAATTGAAATCAGTAAAATCGGCCAACGAGAAGCTGAGAAATAAGGATAAGCCTGTGATTTTTTAGAACAAAATCTATGCATATATCCCTATGTACCTTAGTTGCCACAAAATTTGGTATGGAGACTTTGAAGGCGGAAAAATTAACTTTGGGAGAGCAGCAAGGACAATGATAGCCCTCTTACGATTCCATAAATTTTGTCAAATTTTTTATGCGCTTTATTTCGAAAGCTATTACAGCTAATAACTTGAAAACTTCTACAAAACAAATTAAGAATAATGTTTACAGTTTGGAAAAAAAATTAATTGGAGCAAGGGTAATGGTGGCCCAATGGCTAGGTTAGGTAACACACCTGGAAACGATGTACAGCTTACGCCAGTTTCTTTGGAGTCTTTTTACAATTACCCTATAAATGACTGTCAAAAAAGCCTTTAATGAGCCCATCATAAGTATTATGGATATGGGAATAAGTAGTTTAATTAAGAAGCCCTATTGAAATAGGAAAGTTATCGAAGGTAAAACTGCCTTATTTTCTCATAAATTGAATGGCAAAATAAACAAAAAGAAATTTAAAATTCTATTTATAGCTCGCATGAGCGTTGTGACATGAGTCATACCACACGTCTATTTTTTTCAGATTATTGAATAATTTACAAATCAGCCATAGATATACAAAAGTGATTAATAAAAACAAGTAAGAACGTTTTATTCGGCTATGTCAAATCTTATTTACCCTTCAGATTTATCTTTTCGTAACTCCCATCTAATCTATTCAAGTTGTTTTCGTACCGCAAAGATTATGATAAAAATACTTTGTGCCGGCCCGGCACGTTACAAATATTTAATTTTGCATGAATTTTTTTATTTTTCTGGCATTCTACCGTTCAATTACAAAAGGGAAATCCAAAGGGCGAATTTTTTGAATTCGCCTTGCTGTTATCTTGTTTAGTGTTCCCTAGGAAATTGTAAATTTTTTCAATTTTGGTTATGGCAAATTTTTATATTGCAAAAACATGTATTTTGCAAAAATGTATTTTGACATCATAAGTATTTGAAATACAAAATACATTATAAAGTGGTATTTCAAATACAAATATAAAATACGTATTTGTTTTTCAAATACTGCCCAACCCTGACAACATTATAGGTTTGTGCGTCGCATTAAAGATATATAATTTTGCATATTTTTGGTTGCCCTGTTTGTTATCTTTCTTTTTTATTAAATTATTTATTTTAAAACGAAAACGATTACGGGTAATTCTGATTGGAAAAAACTCGATCCCCGACTAAATTAGTTGAACATTTTTTAAGCACCATTTTGGTTTTTCTTATTTTTTTTGGCAATTTTAATTTGTTATTTCGTGAACGCAACTAAATTTTTATTGCTGCGTTTTTGGATTCTTTAGTCTAAGCTCCTATCATTCGAATTTTTTAGGTAAGTATGTATGTATGCATTCCTAATTTTTTATGCCTATTTTTGACTTTTTGCCACATATTTTATGCACATAAACCCTATTTTAAGAGCATGTTTTTGGTTGCCCTAATAACAAGTCAGTGAGTCAGTAATGTTACTGTTGTATAGATATATACATATGTATGAATTACTAAAGAATGCAGCCACTTCATATTGTTAAGGTTTCAGAATGTAACCAGATTTAATGAAAACATGAGCATTCATGTTAAGACAATCAAAAAAACTTGTAAAATATTTTTGCAATAAACTCTTGCTGTTTTTGGTAGCTGCATTATTTAACCCAAAAAGCAATAGAATTTTTTTCCTCGACATTGCCGTGAAAATTTTTTGTATTACACTGTTAGATGTTGTTAAAGTGTCAATCACTTCTATAATTATTGCACATGTTGACAATAAATCAACTGAGTAATTGCCTTCTAGTGATCATGATTACATGTCATTTATTATCGTCTTGTATTGGTGTTTATATTGGTTGGATGCTGGCATTGCAACAAACAACTTTTTCGTGCTTATGGCAAATTTTGCTGTACGATTTATTTAAAAAAAGTTTCGGAAGTAGTATGGAGTATAATTATACCCTTTACATAAGTAATAAGGGTATATATAAGTTTGTCATTCCGTTTGTAATTTCTTTATTATCCATTTGGGACCCCATAAAGTATATATATTCTGGATCCTTATAGATAGGGAAGCCGATTTAGCGATGTCCGTCTGTACGTCTGTACGTCTGTCCGTGCTATGGATAGTCGCCAGAAAATCGGTATGTAATAATAAAAAAACAACAAAAAAAAAACAGAATCAGTCATGTTGATATTATTGAACCACACCCAAAACGAAAATTTTATAAGTACTAGTATTCATACATATAACAGGGTTGTCACAAAAGCTTAATATAAACATTTTTAAAATTGCTCCTACGGCTTCCAGGGTTCACCTACGAAGGTAAAATGTAAGACCGACCCGAATTATTTTATCCATCCAGACATTTTTGTGAAACATACATACCCTTTATCTCCAGCCCCTAACATGGTTGCCATACAAAATTTTAAAAAATAAGGTAAAAACCGCTAAAACTTCCCCGGAGTCGCCCCTAGAGGATAAAAATGTATCACATACTTCCATTCTTTTTTCCTTCCAAAGGTATTCCTATAGTATACTTACCCCCTATCTCCACGCCCTAAGGGGGTTGCCATACAAAATTTACAAAAATGAAGTTAAAATGCCCACAACTTCTTCAAAGTTGGCCTTAGAGCAATAAAAGGTACGACCGACCCCCATTAGTTTCTTCTCCCAAACATATTCCTACAACATGCCTACCCCTTTCTCCACGCCCTAAGGGGATTGCCATACAAAATTTATAAAAATTATGTTAAAATGCCCACAACTACTTCAGAGTCGGACTTAGAGCAATAAAGTGTACAACCGACCCCAATTAGTTTGCCCTCCCAAACATATTCCTAAAATACACTTACCCCCTATCACCACGCCCTAAGGGGGTCTTCAGAGTCGGCCTTAGAGCAATTAAGTGTACGACCGACCCCCATTAGTTTCCCCTCCCAAACATATTCCTAGAACATACTTACCCCCTATCTCCATGTTCAAAGGGGGTTGCCATACAAAATTTACAAAAATGATATGAAAACGCCCACAACTCTTCAGAGTTAGTCTTAGAGCAATAAAGTGTACGATCGAACCCCATTAGCTTCTTCTCCCAAACATATTCCTAGAACATACTTATCCTACCCCTTATCTCCGCGCTCAGAGGGTTGCCATACAAAATTTAAAAAAATTAGGATAAAAACCCCTTCAACTTCCCCGTAGTCACCCGTGGAGCGTTAGAAAATGACACCGACCCCTATTTAAAAATTAGCAATACAGTGAACTCGCGGAAACGTGAACTAATTTTTACCAAGGGTGTTCATGTTTTCGATTTTGTTCACGTTTCTGATTGGATATGTTTTAACTATTTTCTAACGAATTTAATTTTTTTTATCAATTTATTGTTACTAGTTCTAAAACATCCAAATCTAGTCAAAACTTAACAACGCTTTAACCCGAAAAAACCAATTTAAAAATTTTAAAACCTAAGTTTTTTGGGTAATACATAATTGTCTTATTAATCTGACCGCAAAAATCAACATTTTGCAAATTAAACTATGTATATCGCTTATAGATCCTTTTATTGAATAATTTGGGGACTCCAAAAACTAATAAAATTAATGTAAACAAAGAAAAAACCTCAGAAAAAACTGTTCACGTTTTAAAGCTTTCAATGTTTGTTCACGTTTTAGAGTAGTTAATGTTAAATAAAAAGTGTTCACGTTTCTGGATGTTCACGATTCTGGATATTCAAGTTTCCGCGAGTTCACTGTATTTCATAAGTAAAAAAATGGATAAAAATAAAAAAAGTTTGGGATTTCGAAAGGCCAATTTGAAGGGTATTAAAGATTCGGCAGAGCCGAATATAGCGCTCTAACTTGTTTTATTACAATTTTATAACAGTTTTAAATTTAAATCAGGTAGCAATCGAAAAAAACTTTTTACAAAAAAAAACATCATTAGTGTAGGTACAGGTATTGCCCGATTTTACGTTGCTGCATGTGAAATAAATCTTTGGTTAAATATTTTTACCAGAAAATTATCTTTAAATCCGAATTTCTTCTCCAAACTTTCTTCTTTTTCATTATAAATTTTCTCTACAAATCACTACAAATAAAACACCAAAACGTAATGAAATTAATTTGTAAAAGCCAAAACAACATTTAATAAATAAAAAACTACACAAAAATCTCCTCAAATAAAGCATCAGCAATAAATAAAACTATTTATGAGTGTACACGATTTCAATTAATGATTTTGATTAAACGATCAACGTTAACAACTTCATATAAATAATTTAAGCACGATAACTGCCAAAGAAACTTATGCTGCAAATGTATTTGGTGAGTCGCCACAATAAAATTGTAGCCAACAATGAATTTGAACGTTACACACAAAAAACTACAAAAAAAATTTTTCAAACAAAACCTTGTTCAAAATAATTTATTTTTTTAGTCAATTTATTTAATAGTCTCTAATAATATTTTTATTTGATTTTTAAATCAAACAAAATTTTCGCCTAGACAAATAAAATATTTAACCAGCTCAGCAAAATTTTTTAACAGAAACTAAAATTCTTGCAAAATTGTTTGTCTAAATTTACAATTTTCGTTGTAGGTCCTCAGCCAGACAAAATATTTACTGATTCTCTGAAATTTGTTACTGATTCTACAACTCAGTTTTTTCTGTGTAAAGTTAGTAGGAACAGCAAAAGCCAGTCAGCCAATTACTTTAATATTTGCGCATAAAGTTGCTAACAATAATATGAAAACAATTAATAATTACAATTTACAGACACCACTCTTGAAATACTAAACGCCTTGCATCAACACCAACTCTCTTAACATCGACATCAGCGGAAAAATAAAAATAACATCAACTATCGAACAGCATTCAACATCGTCCTTACATGTTGAAATGCCACGTACAAAAAGTGGGAGGGCAGCAGACCAGAAGTAGGTGGATGAGTTAAGCAGTAGTTAATGTTTGATTTACCCTACTTCGTTAGGCAAGATACATAACTTTTAAATTTCTAAAAGACAAATGTTGAAGAACTTGCTAAAGATCATTTTCAATAAACTATTTAAAAATCCGTATTTTCGCATTCATATACATATTGGTTCATTAAGATACTTTTCTAAACTTTTAAACGAAGAAAATTTAAATTGAAAAATAAAACCGTGAAGCGGGCAAAACGTACTTTTTAGAATTATTGGATACTTTTTAACATTTCTTGTGCATTTTTTTAATTTTTGAGTATGTCTTTTAATCTATTAATTTCAAATTAAGGTTTCTTGGCCCAGATTAAGATCAAAAATTAAGTAAGTTACCAAAAAGTACTTTTTTCACATTTTTGGTACTTTTTTTAAAATGTTAAGATTTTGACTTTAAAAATTTGTAATTAAGGACTTTTAACCGATATTGTGATCGAAAATTATATAAGTGAACCTTAAGTACTTTTACCACATTTTTGGTACTTTAATGAGATTTCCAGTCTAAGTTTAGGTCGCAAGCCAACTATTCAAGTGGACATAATGTACTTACTTAAACATTTTGCTACTCTTATGAGATTATTAGTCTAAGCATGGGATTAGGGACTTTTTTAAATTTTTAGAACTTTTTTGCATATTTTGAGATTATGAGCCCTAAAACATAATATTCAGGACTTTTAACCCATATTGAGGTCAAAAGTAAACTAAGTAAGTAGACAAAGAGGACATTCTCACATCTTTGGTACTTTTAAAATCGTTTTGAGATTATAAGTCTAGAAATATTAAAAATTGACTTTTAACAGACATTGAAGTCGAAATTTAATTTAGATTATGAGCCTGCACTAAGAACTATTTACACAGATTGTAGTTGAAAGACAATTTAATGGATTTGATGTAGTTTTTCGACATATTTTGTTCTTATTTTTTGAGATTATGATCTAGACCTATAAAATTAAATTCTATTGTCCCAGATTAAGGTCAAAAATCAAGCTAAAAAAGGTACTTTTCCACATTTTTGGTACTTTATTAAAAATTTTAAGATCATGAGTCTAAAAATACGTAACTGAGTACTTTTAAGCGATTTTGAGATCGAAAGCCAGTTAAGTGAGCCTTAAGTACTTTTAGCACGTTTTTGGTACTTTAATGAGATTATCAGTCTAAATATAAAGATAAGAACCAACCACTCAGGTCGAGGTCGAAAGCCTGGAGAAAATATAATTTTTTAACATTTTGCTACTCTAATGAGATTAAAAGTCGAAGCTTGAGATTAGTGACTTTTTCAAATTTTTATCAATTTTTGGGTTTTTTGAGATTATGAGCCCTAAAACATGATATTCAGGACATTTAACCCATATTTAGGGTCAAAGTCAATTAAGTGAATATATTGTACCTTTTTCACATTTTTGGTACTTTTATGGCATTATATTTAAAACTGATAGACCAGATTGAGGTTGAAAGTCAAGTTTAGGTCAGAAATATGAACGAGATTGAGGTCAATAATAAACTAAGTGGACAAAAAGTACTTTTTACATCATATCTTACTTTTTATATTCCTAAATTTTTTGGATTCCTTGAGAATCTTAGTCTAGAGATATGATATTAGAGACTCTTAATCTATGTAAAAGTCGAAAGTCAATAAGAGTGGACATAAAATACTTTTTTCATAATTTTGGTACTTTTATGATATTAAAGATTTTTGGCCCAGATTAAGGTATCTCAATTAAAATCAAATAGATTTTTTTATATTTTTGGATTTTTTTTTTTCGTTTTTTTTTAAATTTTTAGGCTAAAATTGTAAAATTAAGGATTATAACTTATATACTTTTTTGACATTTTTGGTACTTTTTTTTACATTTTCTAAGACAATGAATCAACTTACATAAAGTGTTTAATTCTCAGAGTACTCCTTCGCATTTAGTGTTTGTTTTATATTTAAAGCTGCACTTATGATGCAGTGGGTTAAATGCTACATTTTCGCCTTACCAATCCCAGACAAATGTTTTTTGGCATAAGCAAATTAGATCATAGGCATTTTGCGATAAATTGCGCATGATTTAATATGCTTCGCAGTTATTTTACTTTCGATTTAAGACAAACTCTAAAAAGGTCACTTTTTCTATCCTCTTGTTCTAAGCTGCAGTCCAACATAAACTTCTTACTATACCCACTTTAATATTTCGGGTATTTTGCCTTAAGAGAATTATCAACGTATGTAGGGTGTCAAAGCTTTTATGGCTTACACAGCCTTAACCGTTTTCTAACACTTTATAAACTTTACTTTTGCTCTAATTTCTTCTGCAAGTAGTGGTACATTAAATCATGTAGTCTGTACATTTAAAAGGAGGACGTTTTCTGAGTGATCATAAATCTAATAAAATATATAAGGAGAAAAGAAATAACATTAAAGTAGAAAGCCTTACAAGTAAACATAGAAATATGTATGTATGTACAAGCAAGTACCATAGGCTCAGTGTTGCCAGTTTGACACCAATAACTGGGGCATATCTTTTTATTTGACTCCGGAAACTTGATTTCAACAGACGGACATAATATATATCCAGAATATATATACTTTATGGGGTCACAAATGGATAATAAAGAAATTACAAATGGAATGACAAACTGATATATACCCTTATCATTATGTGTAGGGTATAAAAACAAGAGGTTAATTTGAAAGTATGTAATAAAATTATTTTGAACTAAATTTAAAAATGATAACCTTTATTTAGTTTAGGAGTAAAAACATTAATATATTACTTCTGAGCTGATTTTTTATTATGACGGACTAAATTTTGGTGAATATTAAAAATCTGTCCGATTTTCTCTACTTCTGGCAACACTGCATAGCCTGTAGGCCATATATAGCAGCAGAAGCTGCATGCATCATTTTAGAATAACACCTTTATACATAAGAAAAATTAATGCTTTAACAATAGAGAGTGTTATAACCGGTCAAGCCCGACCATAATATACCCTATGCCACATTTGTATGAGAGCTATATAAAAAAAATAGACCGATCATTTGCATTCAACAATAAAATTTTGTGGCAAAAAAATAAACATGTGTGCAAAATTTTGAGAAGGCAAATTAATATTCTAAGCAGTTTTAGTCCAAAATGCTCATTCCGGGAGATCATTTGTATGGGGGTTATATCAACAAATCGATCGATCAACACCATAAGGAATAAACTGTGTATTAGTGCCAAAAAACTTATCATCAAACTATCTTCACAATTGGACCGATGGACGGACATGCTTAAACCGCCTCAGGAAGTGATTCTGAGTCGATCGATATACCTGAAGGTGGGTTTTAGACCATAATTTTTGGGCGTTACAAACATCTGCACAAACGCATAATACCTCAATACGATAGTATGTGATGTGAGTTTAAAAATTATTAAATACAGTAAAACCTTAATTGTTGTATACAAATTATGAAGACGGATTTAAAATTCCAAACAAAATATTACACCAAATCTTTTGAACAACATACTATAAGAAATCTTTTTTTTTTTTAATTTTCGTAAAACAAAAATATATCTACATACATATGTGAGTTAACTAGTGTTACCACAGTACATACTTGATTGTTTACGCATTTTTACCATTAAACCATTGATTAATGGTGTTAAAGCATGCGTGTAAAGTAAATAAAAAGTAAGCTCGTAGGAGTTGAGAGTCTTGAAAAGCAATAAGGAAAACACTTAATAATTTATAAAAGAGATATTACGTTATTCTGCAAATAACTTATTTTTTTCAACTAATAGGCGTTACAAAATGCTAAATCAATATCTAATAAATTATGATTTTTTAAATTATTTTTCAAATTAGTTTGAAGTATGTTTTTAAATATTATTTTACTTAAATTGGTGCATTAAAAAATAAATGCTTATTAAGCAACTCGTTTTAGTTTATTATTTAATTTGATCCATTCTTATGCCTTTTATATAGTGATAACGGTATATATCAATTTGTCATTCCATTTGTAATTTCGTGTATATACTTACATATATGTATTTGGATTATATTTTGGATTCTTATAGATAGGCAAGTCGATATAGCCATGTCCGTCTGTCTGTCTGTTCATCTGTTGGAATCAAGTTCTTAGAGCGAATTAAATTCAAACGAAAAACAGTTTGATATCAAACTATCGAAAATATTCCTAGACAGAAGGTTTTTACTTCTCGTAAGTTATGGAAACCAGGGAGCAATTTTCGGCATTTGATTCGAATCGAAATTTAAAAATTCTTATTAGAATTCCTATATTAAAAGCATTGACAACTCGATCGATCGAGTAGAATTTCGATTCGAATCAAATGCCGTAATTTGCCCCCTGAATTGAAGGATATTGATTTTCTTTATAATATGATTGTATTGACAACTAAATACATAAAAAAACAGTACAAAATAATTTCAAAGATTATATCTTATGCGATTTAAATTCATCTATTTGACTTAGTTAATTAACTTAGTTTTTTGTGTTCATACAAAAAAAATTAACTAACAAAGCTTGGTCAATATTACCTCGATTTTTTTGTGTACATTAGGGTGACAATCGATTATATGAAAAAAAATTTTGATTGAAATTTGAGAGGTGCCAGTCAAAATTTTTTAACACTTTGTCTAAAAGTTCTGCCATTAAAATTTTAATCAAATAGGACAATGTTTTCTGAGCGCGCAACGAGGTCAAATTTCAGATATTAGAAAATTTTATTATATATCTGTAGGTATAAAAGAACAGCGTTAATTACTGAATAATTTATCATTGCACAGCCCAAACGCAGAGATAGAAATCTGAACTGTAGGTACTTTTCTATACCCAATAAGACGAAATCTCGCGGAATTCTTGCCAAAAGCGGATCTATGTCAAGCATTTTTTTCCATACTGTTTTAGGTCAATTTCAAACCTTTTGTACCAAAAATTATAAAAAAAAAATCTAATTGGGTTCGACAGGTTTTAAAAAAACTATAATAACAATTTTTGGTACTTTTTTTTTAAATTTTGGCCCTAAGGATCTAAATTAGGAAAAAAATTTTTTTTGAAAAGAATCCAGGAAAATGGTATTTCCCCTACAACTGCACAAACTTTGTGAAAAATTTCATGCGCTAAATCTGAAAAACTATAAGAGCTATAGAATTAAGATGTTCTGCTAAAGGTAACTGAACAATAAGACTTACACTTCGGAAAAAAGTTTTAAATAAGAAGCAGGAAAAGGGGGGACCTTACAAATGAACAATTTTTATGAAATTTTCTTTAGTTTTATTTTATTCTTGGGCATTCTACATCGAACCAATCAACATTATATTTACATATATTTATCTGGAATTAATTTTTCGCACAACTTTGAGCTTTTGAACTCTTTTGTATGTAGAATGTGTTTGGCCACGAATATACACTGGTTTATTAATTAATGAGGCTTTAATAATATGTATATATTAGCGTGTAACTCATATTTCAAATCTTTACCAAAGCTTAGCCATGCTCATTTAACTCATTATATGTTTCAGATAAATATATATCAAATAATCTCACAAAAACTCAAAAATTAGCAACAAATAAGAATTTGTATTAAATTTCCTTTCCAAAAAGGTATAGTTCTTCTATATTGTAAAGTAAAATATATAAAAACTATTCCTTTGAATATGTTGCACTTTCTTTCCCCTAAATCATTGTAGTCAAAAGAAGTGATTTCCGATTATTTCTATTAACAAAATATTTAAAAAAAATTAAAATTTTTATATTTTGGAGTCTTGGCTTTATGATTATACAAATTTTTTGCCAAAATTCAAACATTTGTAAAAATTAATTATGAGGCCTTCTTACTCTAGGGTAGACCATAGTGCGTTGTTTTATCGGTCAAAAAATAATCCATATGTAACTCTTATTAATTTCCTCATAAAAAAAATCCCACGCCCTCTTTGGTTCTCTTTTAGTAACAACCCTACCTTTTAGTACCACTCCCCAAGGCGCCTCCGAACAAATCATAGTTACAAATGCTAAGAAATTATCAAAAATTAACCACCTGGTTAACTATGACAATATAACCCTAAGATTGGTGATAGCTTTGATTATCACAAATCTTTTTTATCTTTAAAAATGTGTTCAAAATATATTTATATAATAATAATAATTTTAAATTTATTTGTTATAAAATTAAAAAAAAATAACAAAACTGTAATACATTCATTCCAGTCTTTTTGCAAAAATCCATTAACATGTGCATTAAGTTAAACAACAAAATATTGTAACTTTTAATCAGTGTAACATAATTGATAACAAATTGTTACAATTAAGCTGGCAAATCCTTTAAGCCAGCAATAACAGAAACAACAGCAATTACATTAAATCAAATTAAACGCAAAATCAAAAATCGACAACATAATAAAATAGCAACAACGACAACAGTAACAGCAATAACATCACTTTAACTCTAATCACTTCAAATAACAAACTTAACAAACGATTTAGCATTAACAACTTCTTGTACATACGACCAATATTAAATTTTTTTGTATTGCTGATACTTGCAAGTAAATATTAACAACAGCTACTGCTGTTCAATAACACTATAAAATAGTTTGTATGATCTCGTGTATTAGCAAAATGACAACAACACTATAAACGATTTTGTTGCAACAAACATTAGAGGTATAAAGGAGATCGTTAAGCATATCGAGACAATATCAAATAAAAATGTATTTATGCATAGAAGACAAAAATGTATTTTAGTAAGTTGTAGCAAAAAATACTGCAGCAGCTGAAGAAATACACCAAAGGCTACTGTATGCACTGAGCTTACAAGAGCTAAACAAAAAGTACAAATAACATATAGACTTCTATTAGCATTACACACACAAAAAATTAAAAAAATTAATTTTAACTTGAACCAAGCCGTAGCGTTGTCAAAAGTACGATGAGTACGGATTTTCTTAAACTTGCTTTTAACCATATTTAGGACAAAAAAGGATTAATTTAGGTTTGAAACCGTACTTGATGTTAGTTTATGGGACTCTCACAGGGCACTGCGATGTGAGATATATGACGAACAAATAAGACAGGAACTTTTCAGATTTCTGCAGGGTATGCGGCGATGAGGAGGACATATAGACGGTAGAACATCTTGTCTGCCACTGCCCTGAGCTTCAGATCCGCCGACAAAGGTGGTTGGGAGGGCGCTTTTTAGGACTTGGTGAGGTCCCTGACTGTGGGTTGGGAAGCATCACAGGTTTTATCAAAGGGATTGGGTGGCTGGGCAGATAGGTGGTTCAGCGCCTAAGACTATTGTCTTGCTCTCTTTTCCTTTTACCTATGCTTGTCTTTAATCTTTTCATTTTTTCCTCCTGGCTCTTCTAAAGGGATTCACAATGGGCCTAAGGGCTTCCATGTGGAGGTGACGAGTTCAACTCGCCATTACCCTTTGTAACCTAACCTAACCCGATGTTAGTTTAAAATGATAGATTTAAGCGCAAACGGGATAAAACCAAAAATAAACCCATTTTTTACTAATAGATCTTTATTAAAAAAGAAGAGTTTTATATATATATTTTCCAAATATTATTAAAGACTTAAACCTAATTTTCTTAGTTTATCTTCATCAGTATACTTTAACCAATTTCTGGAAAACCTCATGAATATTTGCTGCCTTTATAAAATAACTTCAATAAACTTACTGAGAACTATTATAAATAAACCAAAACTTTCAGGATTTTTTTCAACAAACCATATTTAGTAGAAATTGTTCTTGAAAATTTTAAGTACGATTTTTGATTTATAAAAGAATGAAATTCTTCATTTTAAAATGTGTGTTTTCTTTCTGTGTATTTATTTCAACTAAAGACAGCAGACGCTTGCGAGTGTGTAATGTACGTGGGTGGTTCTGAGATTACCGGACAATAGGATGTCCCTGTTTATTAAAAAAAAAGCCCATTCGGAGTCTTAAAAAAGAAGGAAGGAAAGGAAGAAGAGTTAGAAAACTGATTATCCATTTCCTTACTGTTTTGGATTTATTATTATCTTCGTTGATTCTACAAAAACCAGAGTTCCCATCAATTGATCCCCACCCTCCCTAGAAAATGTGCAATTATGACCACAGCTTTATCTAAGAATTGTTTTCTTTAGACTAAGAAGTTCCTTGGTTTGGTTAGGTTAGATAAGGTCAGCTAAGGTTATGTTAGAAATTTGGGAGGAAAACTGATAGAAGTTCAATAATGCGTGAAATTCCCTTAATATTTTTTGCCTCTGAAGTAAGCCACTTTTAGTCAGACATAGAACATCGGGTTTTAACCTTTACAAAAGCATTGGCAGTGCTCTTTTGACTCGATATCCTGCCTACATGCCCTACCATTGCTGTCCTCTTAAACCCTGTCAGTAAATTCACTCCCTTAGTTCAGGCTTTCGCAATTTCAGAATCTCTCCAGTCCTATCTTCATTACCGCCGCTGAGAATTTTTGTCCTTCTGCCAACCCTCTTCTTGCTTTGCAGTGCCCTTTGGGCAGTTTACGTCCACTTTTTCAACTTGGCCTTTATCGCAACGAAAGACTTCGGGCTCTCTATGTCAGCTAAGTATTCTCTGTTTCCTATCCCTAATTGCCAAATTATTTGCCTCATGGCTCCATGACGTCCAGACTTCTATATAATGCCATGGTCCGAGCAATTACTTATCAACCTCCGGCATTGCCATACCATCCAAGACATCTTTGCTCTTGTCCATGTTTGGCTATCTTTTTAGATGTTAACATCCATCGGACTTGCATATGACTTTAGCCAGGACAAATATTCCGTGATTGCCTGGGTCTCCCCTTGTAGGAAAGTGATGTTCAGTCCCGTTCTTCCCTCCACCCTAGAGCCATCCGTATTATAACGCGTTTCTTAGGAAATTTACCTCTAAAGTGTCTGCTGGGTTTAGAGTTAGCCAATAGATAGAACTTAAAACTTCTGTTTGTCCACGCTAGACTAGTTTTGAATAACCCTTTGTTCCTGATATGATGTCCAGCTAATTTTTAGTCTTGTCACTTTTTTACCTCTACAACTAAACCAGGGGGCAAATTCCGGCATTCTAATCAAATCGAAGCTTTACTCGACCTAAACCTATTTATCGGATATGGGGGTTGTACTCTAAGCGAGATTAAAATGGGGTAGCGATTGTCGTTTTTTAAACCTATTCTGTATTTGAAAAGGTACTATCTCTTGCCCAATCTTTTCTCTCTTTTTTTTCTTTTCTTTTCTTTCAATAGGCACTAGAAAGGAACTTAAGCAGCGGACCCAATGGGTTTTATCTAAAATATATATTTTTTCCAGCTGCCGGTGTCCCCTACCTACCTTTACTACCCAACTCTGCGACTAAATTTCCAAAAATGGGACAGTGACACAGTGAAGGTCTTAAAGCTAAAAACGGTTTTTCCCTAATCTGCCAATGTCTTGCCTTGGTTATTAAGAAACATAGATTCCTGGGCAGTTACATACTAGTAAGGTATTATAGTACAGTTTAAGTGTCCTTTTTAAGCCCCCTGGTCACAGGGTGAATCTAGAACTGTTATTCTTAGTCCGAGTATGGTTACTAAAAGACTATGAATCTGTCGAATGGTATGGTCGTGTTTACACGTGGTAATTTTAGGCCCTACTTTACAAATTGCAAGCTAAGAAAACTACCATGTAAACCACACAACAAACCAATCCAGTTTGTGGTAATGTTTTCATATCAAAAGTAAAGCTAAATTTGCTTCATTTGCATGAATCCCTAATATACCCTCGTAAGGTCTAGCAAAATATCTACCACCATGAGACATGAAAATCCAGTAGAAAAGCTATTTCATCTGTACCACCATTTTTTGTCAGGCTTCAAATAACAACAACAAGTAGTTTCTTGATCTTGTAGTGTTTGCAGTTTATTATTTTTCTTAAGCCACCAGCATCGTTTGCAATAGATGACTACCTATCATGCAGGTGGTGTAAGGTGAACAAGGTGATCTCTAGACAACAATAAAGAAGAAGAAAAAAACCCAAAAGCAACTAAATATTCATCTAAACAACATTCGTGTTGTGCTTCTACAAGGAAAAAATCCGAAACATGACATCTTAAAATGTTGTTGATATACACGTACCCTCAGCCTTATGGTGTTTGCAAAATTGTTTAAACTTCTTTTTCATTCCTGCGTTCAAAGGTGTTTGTGTGGATCTGTTCTTTTCTCTAACATGATCATGACCAAGATAAGCCAATTCAGCTTAGTTTTATTAATAATACCAAAGAAGATTGTTGTTATACAATTTTGCTGTTCTTTGTGTAAAGTATGTTTATTTTGTTTACATTTACAAGAGCATTTACTCGATTTAAGTAGTATGGATACGGCTAGAGCAAATTGTGCATACAAGGTGAGTCAAAAGAAGTCATCCGATGTTGTTTGGCTCTAATTTTTTTAAGGGAAATCTTTGATTCTTATTACGTTTATTTAAACCTTTAGATTTTTGTTAGACAAGTCAAGAAGATGATATCGGCCAAATGGGCACCGTCGCAATTTATTGCTATATGGGCTCGTTTTATGGAACTTTTCATCACTTCGGCAAGAACTGCAGGCGACAGTTTCTCGCACTCATGTTAAAATGTTGTTCTTAAAGGCTTCCAGGGTCTCAAGCTTGTTCACATAAAAAGGGGACATACAAAAATCCTACAAAAAAGTATGTCCTCCAGTCCTAATTCGTTTAATTGCGGCAAAATAAACTCGGCTAACATGGCCCTATAGCGCGCACCATCCCCTGTTGTCATTCAAACAGTGGCGTTCTCGAAAAAAAATGGTCCGATTACTCCTCACATGCGTACCATGCAGTCACTTTGAGTGGGTGTAATCGTTTCTCGTGCATCACTTGAGGATTTTTGGTGCCCCAGAAGCGATAGTTTTGCTTGCTCACGTACCCGGTTGATAAGTGTATAACACAAGGGCCTAAGTCTACCTCCTAATGGTATCAACCGGGCAACTTTCACTTACTGAAAGGCAAACAGACATGGCTACGTCGAAAACAATCTGTCTTGGGCTGAATGTGATCAGTGATTCACTGGTCTGGCTTGAGGCAGGTTGTCCTTGTTGTCGCTGTATCATGTACATCGCCATTAAGTGGAACAGCAATACAAGGTTCTAAGGGTACCAATACCTTATCTGTGTTAAATAGAAATTGGTAGGAATTATACGGAAGTAGATTTCCGAGGCTGACCAGAGTCCTATCTGGTACCACGGGAATCAGTTGGCCCCATGTGCTTACCATTACATGAACTGATTAATGGTGAGGTCTTCTTCGGGAGTTCACGTGGTGGCTGTGGTTATCCCCAAGCGGGGCAACTGAGAACGAAAGTTGATATGCTGGGGTCCGTCCTGTACGGGCCCCAGAGTGTCCGCGTAAGCAATCTTATATGAACTTAAGGCTCTCAAGATAGAGTTTCTAGTTTTGGCGGGTCTACCTAGGCACATGAGCAACTGTTGAAGTAGGCTATTAGCTGAAAAGCTGTAAGTGTGTTTGGAAGTAGGTGAATAGGAAAACTGGCTACAGCTGGGGACCCTAGGATCTAAAATAAGATCCCGTCAAAGTAGTAGCAATAAAGGTCGGCATTGGCATGTTGAAGCATGTCCGTAAATCAGTCCTGACTGGCGGTGAGAAGATTTTGAAGCGTTGATGAGAGTGGAGATATGGATTTGTCTAAATGATAAAAGATCCTTCAAATAGAGGTGGGTGTCACATTCGTTGGATGCGACATGATAATCATAATCTTTCTTGCTTAAGGTTGGGTGTTGTTTCACAAGCGTGTGGAGAGGTGTCTTGTCGGCGCGGATCTGTTTTGATTACGAAGAAGCGAGATCAAAACTAGAGACGCAATTCGGGTTTAGATAGCGCAACTCCCCACCAAGGGGTCTGTTATGGCTACACAGAGTCATGGTAGAGAATTGGTACCTGGGTGGCAGAGTGAGCCATTCTGGGGGCGCTGGTGGACGCGTTGTTTCCACCAAGTGTTGAGAGCACCGTGAGTTATTGCCAGCATGGCAGATATCACGTAAAACCCTTAACGACTGCTCACGTACCCGCTGCGGTGAAAATAAGCATCGTCGCTCATCATAATAATTGTTCGAAAAATTGTCCACTTAGGCCTAAAGATTGAGAATGGCTTGGGCGCATGTTACACGCGTCTGGCAGTCGACAGGCAGCAGTTGATGCACGGACTGGACCTTGTACGGGAACATGCGCAGGTCTTTGACCGAAATTCACCTCAGTGGCGGCTGCTAGTTAGTTGTGAGGCACGGCGTCCGGTCAATGTTTCTGGCGACAGCTAGACATCCTCGCCAACAGCGTCGATATTCTCGGCAGAACGGGCGCTCCGGGGCCAGTCACTCTTGGCAGCGTCTCGTGTGGTCCCATACGGTTCAAGGTTGGTAGCCAAACGGCGCACTGTTTGCGCAGTCGACAACCGGGGAATCGGCTAATTGTTACGCAAAAAAATAGACACGATTATTCCGCGTTCTTGGAGAGTGTATCGCTATATGGCTTGTTCACTTGTATCCCACATCTGTTTAGTTAACAAATGTCAAAAAAAAATTGACTCTTCCAATAGAGTGCTTTCTTTTGGCCCACCTTGTGCAACTTCAAAAAGTAGTTTTCCTTTGTTGTTGTACTGCTTAGTGCTAAGGTCGTTTTTAGTTGCTTTTAAAATAGTTAAAATACAAACAAAGACAATAGCAACAATTTTAACTATTTGTTAGTTTAATGCTTAAAGTTGTGTTCATAAATGGTGACGCAAAACATTTATGTCGACATGTAATTCGAGGTGTTCTTTTGACTTGTACTTTATACGAGTGCATGTTGAATTTTGTATTTGTAGCGGCCACTTAGAGACATGACATTAAGATGCAACGTTTACTTGCCTAAATATAAAATATCTTTTGTTTGATTGTACCCATGGGCGTAGAAAGACCATTTTAAAAAAGGGGATTGCACCCCAAAATTAATGTTCCCCCCACCCCCCACAAAATTTTGTTTATGTACTACATGCAATTAAATTTTCTGAACACTCCCCCCCCCCTCCCCTTATAAATATTTGTAGTGACGCCAATGATTGTACCCTACTTAATGTAAATTAGAGTCTAAATACAAAATGTTTTATTTAAAAAATTTTTTGGTGGTTAAAACACCTATAACCGTGTTTTCAAATTACTTAAAACCAGTTTTTCTTAATTTTTTGAATATTTAATATTGTGCATTTAACGCATAATTTAATGTTTTATCATTCGTCATTATATGGCTTGAAGCTGTAGGGAATTTAATCTTTAACCAAAATCTTTACGTTTTCATTTTTATCTTTAACTTTTTTCTTTTTGTTAGAAAATTATACTTCCTACCATCTGAAATTTTTTGTTTTGTATTTGGTTACTTTGTTTGCCTCCTGTTTTGACTTTAACAACAATACTTTGGCATGTTAAATTGTTTCGTTACCATTTACTGTTTGCAGTTTGAAGCTGTATGTTTTTTTGGTTTTTATTTTCGTTTACTTTTGTTACAAAATTGTCATTTTCACACTTAATGAAAATTGTTACAACTTTGTTAAACATCAGCAAATTTTTAAAATATTTTTTGTTTAGTTTTTGGTTAAAAAAACGTTCACACAAACTTTAAATTAAAATGGCAATACAACAGACGCTTTACATATTTTGCAGCTCTATTGTTTTTTTACTTTAATTTTTGCAAATAAAAAATGTTTCATCAATTATTTCTCCGAATAAATTCTAAAACTATATAAATTTTTTAATTTAATTTTAAAAAGATGTTCGTTGAAATATTTAAAAAAACGTTCTGCTATTTATTTCTAACTAACAAAAATAATTTCGATAAATTGCGCTTGTACTATTTTTTTTTAACAACTTCAGAAATTTTTGTAAAAAATTTATAATTATAAATGTTTCAGGAAATCGCAAACAGGAACAAATTGATGTTCTTTAATTTATTTAGCGCGCCATCTATACCTCAAACTCAAAACACGGTTAAGTACATAACAGGGTGCCACAAACATTGTTTTTTTAACCCTTAGCTACAGACGTATAATTAAATGAATGTTGATACAGGTCATTTTTACCGTTTATCTTAAATTTATAAAAATTTAAATTGGTTGCTTTAGTTTCTGTTACGCTTTTAGCATACACCACTACATCGACAGTTCTAAAATAAAAAATATATATGTTTTTTGATTTTGCTTATATGAGATGGTACACAGTTTTACGAAAGTGCAGATGGAAAATATTCTAGCTTTTTTAAAAAATCTAACGGCAGATTTTTGTATTCTGTTACAACGGCAAAAATGTTTTACAGTTGTTTAACGAGTACTTCGCATACCAGATATCAGTAAGCTATTAGGCTTAATACTATTATACTCTTGTTAACTTTTAATTTTTTTATCTTCCTTTTTTATAATTTAAACTCTTGTTAAAGTAAAATCTCAATTATTTAATCTCTTCCTCTGGTGCCTTGAATTTCAAATTTACGAGATTGTACAACAAAAATTTTTGCAATCGTTTTTCACAAAAACCTTTTATGATTAAGAACAGCTTAAATGAGGGCAAATGCAATTGATGTCATTTTATTATTGTAATTCATTCATCGCTGTTCAATTTAAATTTTAATGAGTCATATAAAAATTACATTCAACAATTTATATTACATATAATACAGATATCTAAAAAAATGGATTAAATATATAAAATTATAAATTTCTATCGATAACAAAAGTTATTTTTTGTGTTTCTTAATAAAATCCTCTGCCTCCTTAAAAAATTCCAATGGTTTTGGATCCTCCATATCATCAAAATAGTCGGAGTCTCGTGCCCAGCACAAACCCAATTCCTTCTTGACAATAACATCTTGCCAAAAATCAAAATAATTTCTTTTCAAAAGTTCATCCCTTACTTTAGGTATCCAGTCATTGTAATCCCAAGGATTGTAAAAGCATGCATCCCGTTTATATTCTTCCAGCAGTTCAGCAGCTTTTTTACTGTGTTCTTCACTTAACAATGCCTCACCAAACAGGAGCTGCCATACCATTTGCCTAGCCTCTGCAAATATACCTTTGTAGGCATCTTCATCGTCACCATCGATTTCTCCTTGAGCTTCCATATTATATTTGTAGTCATCTAAGGGTGTTTGGTAAGATATTTTTTTTAAGGTAAGATTACTTTTTTCTGGCTCAGTACTTAAAAGTGAGGCAGCGACTAAATCTGCTGGCTTTTGACTTGTCTTTTGTTCTGCTTTCTTTTTAAGCCATGGTGCCTCACAGCCGGCATATTTATAGAAGATTGCCGGCTCGGGATCTTCAGGGTCATCAAATAGATCCGAATCTCTAGCCCAACAGGGACCTAACTCTTTTTTTACAACCTCATTTTTCCAAAAATCCAACATATTTCTCTTTAATAGTTCATCTCTAAGAGTGCCAATCCAATCGTTATATTCCTGTGCCTGATAAAAACAGGCATCATCCTTGTGCATCTTTAACAATTCTGACGCTTTATCCAATTGCTCCTTTTGTGGTGGATTTTCAGCATCAAAAAGCATCTTCCATACAGTTTCTCTGGTGGCCACAGATATTTTTCTCCAGCATTCATCGTAAACATTGTGAGGCATCACGACGTCAGCCTTCATTTTTTCCTCTATTAATTTCACATAATCAGGCAAAGGATTACTGAGGGATATTTTCGCATCGAATTTTGCAAATTCTTCATTGACTTTAGTAGACATTTTTTGTGTTAATACCGTCGATGTTGGCGGTTCTATTGCTTGAATGACTTTAAAATTGCGATAAATTTGTAAAAATGTAAATTTGTGACGTAAAAAAGAAATTTTCATCTGACTAATAGAAATAAGAATCAAAACAAATGGAAAATACAGAATGAGTCATAAACATATGTGCCAGGTATTATTCAAGGCGAATGTATATCAGGGGGCATTTGTTCTACAAAAACAACTACAATTCAGAGACAATAAACAAAAACTCACAATTTTGCGGCGAAGATAATTTGCGTTTCTGTTGTGAATTTCGGGGGCTGATATGTCAAAAAAGATATGTAAACATATAGAAATTTGACAACCTAGCCTCGATTTAAGCAAGAAACAAGTAGATCAGCTGTGCTCATAACACCATCTGATCAGTGAATAAGCCTTGAGTAGTTTGTAAACAAGAAAAAAAAAAACATTAATAATTTACCGCTAAAATATTGACATTATGATGCTTAGCTGGTTAACTGATTTCACCTTATATATGTACATACGCCTTGGTATTATTATACAAGGTGGTGTAATTTCTTCAGCTGATTAATATATATATATTTCTCATAGCTCCAACACCTAGAAGTTAAAAGCAGCGTATACCAAAGTGTCAAATTACAGCTCATTGAAAAAACGATGAGTAATAATTTTTGTAGTTTTATTTTCACAGGGAAAACATAATTTTGACATTTTGGCACTAATCAGATGGGCCGAAGAGACTACCTGGCTCTTTGTATCATGCTAATGTGTTAAATATATGCGGCGATGCCAGCTAATTTAATTTTTTTATTAATACCATAATGTATTTGAATGATTAAAAAATAGGTTTATTTAACTGTTACCCCTAGTGATAAACTGCCAAGTTGTGTATACATATATGTTAAATATTGTAAGTACGTATATACTTTTTAACGTAGTGTCGCAGTAATATACTTCCTTTTTCATCAATACGCAGATACTAGGCCACTTTCACCACTTCCACCCAGAGGCCTCCAGGCCCACTGTAAACCGCTTCAGAAGAGTAGAAAAGAGAAATAGAAAGGACAAGAATTTCAGTAAGCAGTATGCTGTCCGCAAGAGGTCAGTTATCGTAGGCCCTCCCAACAAACTCCCTCGGCGGATATCCAGCCTAGGGCAGTGCTAGACATAACCGCATAACCTGCAGAAAACCAGAAATTTTCTGTCCCATTTGCTCGTCACATATCTCACATCCCAGTGCCCTGTGAGAGTTCCAATAAAGCACTTTAGAACCCTCCTGCTCTCCTTGAGGAGTGGGCCAATGCCTATCCTGTTTAGCTTGGGCCAGAAAACTCAAGAGATCCCGCAATCAGTTTTGCCCACCTTGTTCATTACCCAAGTCCCTATCAGTCAATGATAGAAGCCTAATGGTGGTCCCACCGGCTCACAACCGAGTCCAATATCCTGCGCCAGTCCCCTCCTTGTCAGTTCATCGGCAGTCTCACTTCTGGAAACGTCAATATGACTCACAACTTAACAGAGCCTAATCCTACGTGTCGCTATGCTTGCCCTAAGAGCACGTGTACAGTCGCCCACAAGCCTAGACCTGACATAATGTGCTCCTAGAGCCTTCAACGTGCCCTGACTATAAGGGGACTGTCACGTCCCTTTTTCCATCCGCCGGGTTGGCTATAATTTTTTTCCTAGGAGATTGCATCATGTTAGGCTTACTTAGAACATTTACACGTTGAATTTATTGAGTGATTTAAGAACAATATTAATTTTTATTATAAGTGTTATAAGTGTTATATTATAAAATTTTTAATAGGATATCTAATATAAAAATGTATTACACATTACTTTTTAATATATTTGAATATTCCAAATACCTAAACGTGGTATTAAAACAAAGTTAATATTTTTATATATCCAAATAAATTAAAATTAGATTAAATATATTGAAAAATTATTGATTATGTTCAAGTTAAAGTATATTTATAGATCAGTTCTTTATTAATATAAATATTCAAAATCTAAAAAAAAATAAGTTATATCCCAAATTTTAAAATTGTTTGTTTCTTGATATAAGTGCATATTACTCGTTTTTCGCAAAACTTTTAAAAACTTTTTGTTTACTTAAAAAAAAGTGCTATATAGTACCTTTTTATATGAAGACAAATTTATTTATTTCCCACGTCTTTATGTAAAGCGTGTCGTCTTTATTTTTCAAAGAAGAGCACAGACTTCTTTGAACAGTTAACAATACTCTTGCTGTTTCTGGAGGTATTCATGATGGACATGCTTAAATCTACTCAGGAACTTATTCTTATTCGATTAATATAATTTAAGGTGGGCCTTGATCAATTTTTTTTGGGGTTACAAACATTAGCACAACTGCATAATACCCCTACCACGTATTTGGTGTTGGTATAACTTAGAACCCTGCAAAAAACGTTATTCATACTTTTAACTTCTGGTAACATGTCTCTACGACTCTCAACTTCTGGCAATATTAATCATTTTTTTAACATTTCGTAAAATAAACAATACTTTTTTGTTTATAAACAAATTTGCCAACTTTATAATTTACAAAAATGGCATACAATAAGGTAAATAATAATGTTTTTTTATGTTTTATTAAAAAGCTTTTAATCTCTGTGTGGACCATGAATTGGTAAATATTGTGTGATATGGCCAAAAGTTTTTGGATTTAAGGAAAAACTGTATCCTAAAAAAGGAAACTACACAATTATTGGCCTAAAATTAGGTGTACAATTTGAAATTCCATATTGTGTGTAAAAGGCGCATTCACTTTAAATGGCAAAATGTGAAGCATGTAATATGATTTTAAATTATGATTTTTACACCTTAAAACAAAATATTCAAAACATCAAAATGCTCCCAAGGACTGAATAAAGTATTACGTTTGCCTTATTTTAAGTCCACTACATTCTGATTGGGTCATAGGTGTTGTGTACACACGCTATAAGAACTTGCTCATACGTCATAAGTAAAATCTTAATTTTTCAACCATTTTTTTAACTTCTGGATTGTTTTGTAGTTCTTATATTTTAAACAAATAACTTTTTTATTTAACTACATTCTTTGATAGGAATATACAATATTTGTACTTGATGTTCGCCAAAGCACACCTGAGGAGTTTAAGCAAAAATCAATTAAATGCTGTGCAGAAGTTATCAAACGAAAGGTAAATCGTTATCTTAATTCGAAATAAATTTCAAGTGAAAAGCAACTTATTTGCAGATATGTTGTGGCAAAAAAGATTTTTTGTCATTTGTATTAGTGGGTACTGAACACACCCTGAATGATGTTAATATCAATGTATGTAGCGATGACTATTTAAATGTATTCCAATACCCTGGTGAAATGCAATTACCGTCCTGGGAGTTATTGATGGATTTTTATCAATTCGTTAATGAAACTGCGGCAGATAAGGGTGAATGGCTAGATGCTGTAGTAGTGGCATTTAGTATGCTTAAAAGTGGAGCAGAGTAAGATTTTTTTTAAGTTTCTTAGCAAGGAGCTAACTTTTATAATTTCTTTTTGTAGCAATTCAAAAAAAATTAAACGTTTACGAATAGTTTTATGTTATGATTTTAATGATGGTTTTTATTCATATCAAAGCTTTGAAGAAGTTACCAAAACTCTGTTGGAAAACGATGTTGAGATAATAGTTGTGTAAGTTTTACAATTTAAATAAGGTATTTTTAGTTCTATTACATAAATTCTATCTAACAGATCGGATAATATTGGTTATGTGGACAACGAGGCCAATAACTTTTTACCCCAGGCAATTTTTAATTCAAAAGACAAATCCCAACAACGAATTAAAAATGAAAAATATGCTTTGCGCTTAATATCAGAATGTAATGCCATATTATGTAATTTTCAAGAAGCTGAATTTTTAATATTTAAAAGTGATAACAAACGTCCTTGGACCTGGAATAGTGTGCTGCGCATTGGCACACATATAAGAATAAAAATCCAGGGTATTATAGCAGCAAAAAATGAGTGCACAATGAAATTGAAAAAGGTGTGGAATGAACCAGAAGAAATTATTAAACGTGAGTGGGGCTATTTTATAAATGACAATAGAATTACACCAAATGAAGACGATTTAATGGAAGGCTACATGTTGGGTGGCACACCAATACCATACGACGAATCTGCCGGCGATGATAAACTCAAATTACCTCCTGGTTTGACGTTCATGGGTTTTATACCACAAAAATCAGTATTTGATGAATACTTCAGCGGAGATTCGGTTTACTTGGTTATACACCAACGAGACAATACTCGATCTGCAAAAATAATGGATGCTTTAGTTCGAGCATCATTAAAAACTAAAAGAGCGATATTGTGTTGGAAAGTATACAGTGAAAAGTTCAATAAGCCGAAAATAGTAATTCTGATGCCTAATGAGGTAAAGTTTTAACGTATTTTAAATAGTTTTTAAGAGTTATCTATTGCTTTTATATTATCTATTGTAGATTAAAAAGAAATGTGAAAGTTATTTGTTTGCTCGATAAATTTTTAAAACTTTGCTTTCTTTTTGTTCTTTATTTTAAGATTAGGGAAGACAGTCCTGCTTCATTTTTTATGCATGAAGTGGCCTATCATGAACAATATCAATTTTATGAGTTTCCAAAATTGGCTACTAAAAAGACCGATTGCTCTGAAGAGCAATTAAACTCAATAGATAAGCTAATTGATAGCATGGATTTAACAATAAAATGTAAGGATCCTCAAATACCAAGAGAAACGCGACAAAAGGATTTGTTACCATTTGATAATCTTCCTCACATTTTCGAAAAAAATTTTATAGATTTAATGGAACGTAAAATACTTTGCAAAGCCAGTGAGGAAGATGAGTTCTTCGATGAAATTTTAAAAGATAAAAACTTTTCAGAAATTTTTTGGAAACTTCCTGAACAAATTGATGAAGAAGCAAAAGAAGCAGCTAAAGAGGTAAAACGATTATTTCCCTTAAAAGTTAGTGATGCTTGGATTGAAAAAGTTAAAGTCCAGGAAAAAGCTAAAATGGAACGTTTAACACAAGGAGTAGATGAAGAGCCATCCACGTCTGGCACTCAACTATCATTTGATCATGTTCGTTCAGCGACACCAGCAGAAGATTTTGAACAATTACTAAAAGTCTATGTATTCCCCATTCAAAATATCACTCTACGTGATGTGAAATTCAATTACTACGCTTCACAAATGCGCGCTGTAATAAAGGATTTAATTTTTAAACCTAAAACATTCGCTGATATAAATGTTGATAAAATTATCGCAGCACTAACAGTTTATCGTAAACGTTGCTATATTTTTAATGCTTTCGATGACTATAATACATGGATTTCATCGATAAAAACGAAGATTATAAATCATCGTATGGTAAAATTCTGGCAAGACGTAGTTGTTAGCCATGAATTGGGCTTATGCTTTGTTGGTGAGCCCTCTTTAGATGAACAGATCAAGGAAAAAGAATTCTACAGTTTAGAGTTTAGTGAAAGTGAAGCTTCTACAAGTAATATCGATGCAGGGCAACTGGAAATGGAGGATAATGAAATGGAAAGCTATCTTGTTAATTTACCTTAAAAGGGCTACCATTTATTACTATTACCCAGCAAAAATAAAATTGAAAGTTAAAATTTTCATTGAATACCAGAAAAATTCTGAATTTAATTGTATTTAATACAGTGTCTAAGATGCCAAGGACTTACAAAAAACAAATTATTAGAAATTAATCAATAATAACAAAAAGATTATCTAAGATTTTCTATTCTTTTTTACCGAGCTTAAAGTTGGAACAAAGACCCGTAAAATTTTTTTTAATCAATAATATAAAATAATTTGTAAGTTTGATTGTTGTTTTGTTATTAAAAATAAACACACAATATTAATTTTTATGAATATAGATTTTAATTTGTTATTTTTTATAAATGAGAAACAAATATCTTAATATTTTTTGACCTTAGTTGTAAACACCTTGACCTGGAGCCGGGATGAAAACAATTTATAAATGGAAAATTTTTATATATAAAGAAATCCGAGACGTAGTTCTACTTTTACCATTTTTTTTTAATATTTCTCCTGGAGAAGCTTTTAATTGTTTAGCAGGGAAATATGGTAAAAAATTATAAATTAAAAATTCGCATTAGTATTGCCGACTCATTAAACTGAACTCCAAAATTACAGTTCATTATCGTAAAGGAAAACAAATCAGATTTGTTTGTACATTATAAATAGAACGAATATACCTTAAATTGAAATTTGTTATAAAATTGATAAATGAATAACTTAAAAGACAATTATGATTTTAAAATCACAAGTGATTTAAATTCACATGATTTTAATATAATGCCTAATACTTTGAAAACCTGTAAAATCATTTAAAAATACCGGCCATAGTTACCATCACACTCTGGCTACATTTAAAATGGAAATATGTCGCATTACCAACTTTTATCAATTTAGTATACAAAATTGACATTTGCATTTTTTACATATGGCATCACAACAGAAAATTTTCAAGGCAAATGTAAATTTCTTCCAAATGTGTGTGAATTGTTAAGAAAAAAAATCCAAGAAATTTTAGTGGCTGCTGTTGGTACAATACAAAATTAGTTAATATTGCTCCACATAAGCATATAAAAGTAAAATATACTAAAAGAAAAAATTCAAAACCAACAATTATGTTGAATTAACTATAGATATGCTAAGAAGGAAAACCCCAAGGAAAATAACTGTTAAATGATAATTCAATATATGCAAATACAACAGCTGTTTTGTTTGTGGTGATTGTACTTGATTACAAAACAAACCAAAAATAAAAAGCAAAAACAAAAAGTTAACAGTCGCGCGTGGCATTTAAATAACAACAATACAGAGAAAATAAAAATAAAAAAAAATATTGCCGCATTAGGAAATGTGTTAGATTATCCGTATATTATCAGGCCTTTGATACTTTGTTGAAAAGTACCCCCGTTAATGTAATTTAATAGTAAAAATAACTGTTTTTGTTCGTAATAGAGGCACGTATAGTTTCCAATAAAGGTTTCTTACATTTTGCCATTCGAACTATTACCAACTGAACGAAAAGAAGTGTTTTAAAAGAAAAAACAGACCTAAAGGCTTATATATGAAATAAAAGAAATAATTGCTTATACAATTTTTGCAAATTATGGTCAATTAAAAGCTATGCCAAAATAAATGAATAAACGAAAAAGTGTGAATACCTATTTTTTTTTGTTCTATGTTAACTTATAAGAATCCAACAAATTTTCGGTCACATGAATATGGTCATTCAGTCAATAAAAAAAATAATAAAAACAAAACAGTGCTGTTAAATAAATTGTTTAAACTACTCGAAAATTAACGTTATAATAAAGAACAAATTTATTTCAAATAATAACAATAAATTTAAATAAAATCAAGCAACTTTTGTTCATTACAAATATGTACATACATATGTGCACATATTTTGCAGATTCGCATTCCCAAGATTTTTACAGGGATTCATTTAGTTACAACTACAAACAGTGTTGCCGTTAACCTATTTATTTTAGTTTAATTAAATTATTTTTCAATGCAAGTACATATAACCAAATTGAATTAGGCACTTAAAAAAAACAATTCAACATACCTACCTATGTTTGGACAATTCCACGTAAAATGGGAAAACGTAATTTTCCTGTTAAAAAGATCAATCAACGTTTAAAAGAGAAGAAAAAAATCAAAATTTAAAAAAAATAGTTCATACCTACCTATTTTATTTTTTTTAATAAGTAGAGATTAAAACCATGTTCTGAATAATCTGCTGCTCAAAACTTATATTTGAAATGTCATACCCGACACAGTCTTTCAGTGGCCATTATGAGCAGAAATCATTTTTCAGTGTCTACCTACTTAAGTCCATATTCATAATAATTATTGTAGGTTTACTAAGGGCTTTTATTTCTGCTTTTTTTTTTGCAAATTTCTATGAAATAATTGTCAAATAAGCCTTTAATAAACCTTTAATTATTATTATGAATACGGGCCTTATCATTCTTGAGAACTAGGTATCTATATCCTTTTTAAAATTTACAAGTTTGAATTTTAACAAAAATATGGGAGTAAAGTGGTCAAACCTGTTAGAGTGGAATTGCCAATATCTGTTTATACATACGGTAATACCCATCGCAAGAGTCACACTTTAAAATCAATAATTTTATAAAATCCTTTTCCTATTAAAAACATAGTTGCAAATTTGTAACTAAAATAAGTGAACAAATAAAGTTTTCATATAATGCAAACAAAATACTCGCGCTCGTTAAAGGTTTGGTTTGAAAATCGGTTGAAAAAAAATGATATTTTATTAATTAAGTACGCACGCATATGCAATAGTAGATGTATCATTTTGTATTTAAATACTATCTGGAGATATAAATTTTATTTAAACTTTAATAATTTCTTCCTACGCAAGAATTTTGTCAAGTACACCTAATTTAATATCCGGAAACAAGTCTTAAACATAAAAAAAATTAATGAACGCGAAGCTCATAATTTAAGCTTTAAAATAGTGCAAGTAAATTTGGCGATTTTCGTTGTGTTATATAATAATCGAAACCATCTCATTTTTTATATTTATACCTAAACAGTTAACGTCCAATATTAAATACTTTTGGTTCAAGGAATATCCAATTGTACGACATACATATGTAGTGCATTGAAATTTTTGTAGTAGGAATAAAAATGTTTTTATAATTCGATAACACGAATAATTGTTTTGTTTTAAGGAGTAATTGTATAAAATTTTTTACTTGACTTTTTTTTTTGGTCAACTGCCAATATGTACATATATTTGAAATTTAATAGTGATACATACCAAATCTCGATTGTAAAAGATTGGAAATTAGTTCATAAAAAAATTTAAAATCATAGAAGACGTTTAAAGTGGAGTAGGTATATCTAAATGAAACTTTTAACAAGCATGGATTTTCTGAATCAATCATTTGCACTATAAGAAAACCCAAGGCGCTACCCGTGGTCCAATAATAAGAATTTTCAAACATTACGAAAAGGCCTGACATAATTCGTACTATTGGACGTCCACTATATAATCATTTTGCTCCTGCAAGGAGCATATGGGTAGGCAGGTATAGATACCTATTTCGTTTTTATAATCAATTTATAAACAAATGCGACAAAAATAGACACAACCACGGCAAGCACAGTAAGGCTGAATATATATATATTGAACTAAAACTTAGTCGGCAACACTGTTAGCGACTACTTTAAAATCTCTTATATTACAATGTATTAAAAAAATAATTATCATTAGTTTATAAAACAGGCAATAATAAAATAAATAATATATAAATACTTAAATACTTACATGTTTCTGAATGTTTGTATTACTTACGTTAATACAAATTCTTTAAATACTTAAATGACACATACTTGGGTTTATTCATTCTTATTTAATATATCGCCAAAAAGTTTGAACTGAACGAATAAATTTCAAAAGCAGAAATAGCAAAAGCACACATACGCATGCACCAGTTAAATAGTATGTAACCGCTATTTCCAACGTGTTATCAAAACAAATAGGTACGTCTACCTCTTAATGGCATTACGTGATTCATTTTAGACATTGTTATTATTATTGTAAGTATTATAGCGACACAAAAAATAGTTGGAAACGTTTTGTAACTTTTGAATAAAAATTGTATTGTAAACACCTTTATTTGATAACAGTGTTGTGATCTGTGAGAAAAAAGTATAACTCAAATTGTATTGTCCTTTTAATTGATTATGGGCAGTTCCATTGTTACGGCTGTGACCGTTTTGCTCACATTTTTGTTTATAACTCAAAACAGTTCAAAATTCTAATTTGAAAAAAGGGTGTTTTAAAGCGATTATAAGTAAACATTGAAAGAACACAACTTCTGCTCACAGTGAACACTTAAAGACTTGGCTGATGTAACCTTACAAATTTGAGTTTTAGGGAATTTTGACTTAAAAATCGAGTTGTGTTAAATATTTTTGAGAACAGGCTTATTTTCAAGTTTTCACGTTAGTTAAAAGTGTTGTTAATCGTATTTAATTTATTATTCCTACAAAAACTCATTTTTGCTAAACAAAAGTTCTTTTAAAAAATGTGACGGGTGTGACATTTTCATCAAAACGTATAAAACAACCAATTATTTAACATGTGATCATTATAAGCCCTTGTTGAATAAATATAAATTAAAAATTCCTAACAAAAAAAAAATAATATTTCCGTTAACGTTTCTGGATAGGATGTAAGTTAAATAGGTGAGATTTACAACCAAAAATACTACTGTTTATAAAACTCCATTGTGATAAATCATGTTCTTCCAGTGTCTACACATAATAAAACATTTAAAGCCAAATCCTTTTTTAAAGAGTCAAGTCTAAGATTGCAATAAAAACTTTAAGTAAAATGGTTACACCCGTTGCAATGGAATTTCCTATATACATATAAGACATTTTACGTCTATTATTTGTTTAAATAAATGTTTATTTGTGTTAAAAATTTTTATTTTTTTATATTACTTTTTGTAGATCACAGCGTTTAGTGGTTTCTTTTCGCCAAACGAATAATATATCTATAAGTATATACTCGCAATATTTTTAAATTTACGCTCTATTATCTAAAAATACTCGACAAAAAACTACTTGTAATAAACGAACAAAATGCTCTCCATTCAGCAATTAGTCAAAGCGCTGAAAAAGCTACAAAATAATTCGGCTACCGCTGGAGATTTGGCAAAGAGCATTAAACATGCGGCTGTGTGTGTTAGTTGTACAACTAAAACGAATACTATTATATCAGTGGAAACAACACCAATGACGTCACTGCATAATAATAAGAATAAACAAGATTTAATGACAACGACGTCACCAGTTACTATGCGACAACAATTGCTAGAACAGCAACAACAAACAAATACCAGCAACAACGATAGCAGCAGCATAGTTTGTACCAGTAATGATACTTCTAGTCAGCTGTCACAGAAGCAGCAAACAGAAACACAAAATTTCAACTCTAGTCATAACAAATGTTTTAGTTTGTTTTCGCCTTTGGACGCTGACAGTTTAAAAATTGAATGCAATAGAGAAACAGCTGATTTTACTACGCAGGGCTTAGATTTTAATAATACTACAACCACTTTTCCTCTACAATACCAAAATCATCAGACAGAACAACATAATCATCATCGTCATCACCAACAACAACTACAGGCACCAAAACGTAGCCCACGCATACAGAATTTCCTTCAACAGCAAATTTTTCATCAATTTCATACACAACATAATCAAAATTTAAATACAAAACAAAAGCAAACACAATTTGCCATGTCTTCTTTAGCCGCTGAACCGCTGACTCTGCAAAAATCAGATAATAATCATGGCAAGGTAGCACGTCATGACACTGTCGACAGTGCATCATCATCGGAAACGGCTACCTCGTCTTCTTCATCTTCAGCAGCATGTCTGGATGCAAAAGACCAAAAATCATCAACGGGAAAACCATGTTTTAATACAGGCTTACCTGATATTCTTAAATTTATGGAGTTAATAGGCAATTTAAAGGTAAGTCAAATCTTGATATTACTTAATTAAGTACTTGGAAATGTTGAAAAGTTTCTTTTCGTTGGACTTTTGTGTGATTTTTTTAAAAGTTTTTTTAATGAAATATGTTTATTTAAATATATATATTAATGTGTGTAAAGCATTTATCGTAAAAAAATCGATTTTTCCTTTTGGTACTGCAGCATATGTTTTGTTGACTGCCTAAACGATTCATACCCACCACCAAAACGAAAATGTTTTTATAAATCTCTAAAATAAATAAAATCGTACTAAAGTAATGGTACTGATTGTCTGCTTTAGTCTTACAACTACCAAACATATTTAAAAAAGTAAAATGGTTTAAAACTTAAAGGTTATTATGTTTTTGGGAAAATTATTAGACACGAAGAAAAAATTTTACCAACAATGTTTTTATATAGAAAAGGAAAAAAATTATAAACTTTCGAGGCCTTATAAAGAGATCTTATGGCCGAATAAAAAATATTAAAAACATGCGGCATATTACCTGCATTAGCTTATTAAAAAAATAAGAAAACGGCAATTACTGTGGGTTCATAGAAGATTAAATGCCTAATTGAATAGCCAGGAGTGCGGGAAATTAAGTTTTCTTGAATGTAAGTTGAACAGGACAGGTATTGTTAGAAACAGGAAACTGGGGATGAGAAAATAGTCTTTAGACTTCTAAAAATTTTGCGATGATATTTGCAAGCTCTACACAGGTAAACTTTATTCATGTGGAATCGTAGACTCAAATGGATTATAGTTAGGAACTGTTTTTAGATATGACTTAAGGCAAGCTGCCAACCTTATAAAGTATGCAAGGACCTGACGGGCAGCCGTTGAAGGAAAGGATACAGCTTGAGATGGTAAAGGATTTTATAAAGTTATGAGCAATTTCTTTAAAGTAAATGAAAAAGCTTTAAATATTCAATTCTTAAAGTGTTTTTATGTGTTTTTTATTAAAATAATAATATCTTTTAACCAGATTTGTTTACTGGTTGTTAAAACGGGAAAACCCAGTTTAGAAAAGGATAGATTGATGCCATTGAATAAAATATAACATTGTGCAAATGTCTGGCTCGATCATTATTAAAAAAGCTTGTTAAGGGGTTAAGATAAATCATAAACTGATTTTAGTCATTCAATGTCGTAGGGTATAATAATACTGTTTATTTTTTAATATAATAAAATAAGTTAATAAGCATTATCAATATAAATATTATGCAATATCGTTGTCCAAACAATAAAAAAATGTTGAGCTTTAGTTGTGTGTTAAATATTACTTTTAATGTTTATGCAAACATTCCTTTTCAATAAAAAAAATATTCATTTTCTTTTTCTCAATTTTTGTATTTAACTCCCTTTGGATAGAAGTATGTATATTGATTTATATGCATGTATGTACTTTATACTCATTTATACATACATATGTATATGCGTATGTATTTATTTTTTGTAGATAAAAGTAATGCTCAAGAAATAATTTTTGCTTACATTTTTAAAAACTTTAAAAAAACTTGAGCATCTGGTAATATATTTTAAAAGCAAACTTTATTCGCAATTTTTAAGGTGAATTTCGGAAGCTGAATTTAAATACGACCAATGGCTGCCTTTAGATTGTTCGTTACAGGATTCTATTTTATTTTGCATAAAGTGATAGATACAAGCAAAGTTTTAGGGAGATAAAATAATATTCAGGACACTTATACCCTCAAATTCTCCTGGCAAAACCTTTGCTTACCGAGTAAGTTAGCAAGTAATATTGAATATGCAGAAAATAGAAAATTGTGAAATAAAAATAGAAATTTCTAAAATACAAATAGGAAATTCTGAAATACAATTAGAAAATTCTGAAATACAAATAGAAAATTCTGAAATACAAATAGAAATTTCTGAAATTGAAATAAAATTTTCTAAAATTGAAATTTCTGAAATTGAATTATAAATTTCTGAAATTGAATAAGAAATTTTTGAAATACAATTAGAAATTTTTGAAATTGAATTAGAAATTTCTGAAATACAATTAGAAAGTTCTGAAATACAATTGGAAATGGTGTAGATAGCAAGTTTAAAAAAAGGTAAAGTCTACTTTACATTAAAAATTTTTTTTTGAATGTGCCTCTAAAGTTATATTTACACTACCTGAGTTATCATCTGAGTTTCACAACTGAGACTCATTTGTATAGTGTAATAACATGTCTGTTTTTATTTGTTATAATTTTTGTCTGATATCAGTTGAAAATAGAACGTATTCTGAGTTTTAAATTTAAGTTTTTAAAAGTTCCCGGATTAAATTCTTCTTGTTGTATTGCCATACACTCTGTACCAGTTTAATAACTTTAATAATTAGCAGACTGAAACTAATTTCGTAGATGAAATGTAATACTAAAAATTAAAAAATTAATTTGTTTTTTGACACTCATAAAAATTTAAACTTATTTTTTTGACACTCAACTCAGATGAGAACTTAGGTAGTGTAAATATAGCTTAAGGTTTTAAACAATAATTTTGTACAAACTTCACTGTTTTTGCATATATATATGCCTGCAAATGTCATTAATAAGGCCTTTACCAATAGGTCAATATTCGGTTGTAAATACCGCATTACCTTGTAACCTATAAAATAATAAAATTGTATTACTCAAATTAAAAATTTTACTGGGTCTTATTCCAAAAACTGGACCGATAATATCTATATTCATTATAATAACAGGTGAAAATAAGTAATACACATATGCAAAAGTTTGTAAAAAAAGAGTAATATTGTAGCCAGAAATGTTCCAGGAAGACATTTGAAGCACTGCTTTGGTCCCTATGCTATTAATTAGGACTTCACAAACATTTGCACGAACGCATAATACCCCTTTACGTATGTGGTGTAGGTATAACAAAAAAAGGTGGTAATAAAAAAAAATTAATGTAAACTTGTCCATAAAAACCTCTACAACTGCCCCGGAATTGCCCATACACCGACCGACTCCCATTAATTTTTTCCTCACGAAAATGTTTGTGGAATATACTTACACCCTATCTCCGCCCCCTAATAGGGTTGCCATACAAAGTTTAATTAAACAATATTTTTTAAAATCGCTCCCATAGATTTCAGCCAGCTCCTACAAAGGTAAAATGTAAGACCGACCCAATAAATTTTTTCCCCTTAACATTTCTGTGGAACATATTCCCCTTTATCTCCAGCCCCTAACAAGGTTGCCATACAAAATTTAAAAAAAAATAGTTTAGAAACCCCTACAACTTCCCTAGCGGCGCCCTTAGGGCAATAAAATGTATCACATATCCCCATTAGTTTTCCCTCCTATACATATTCCTAGAACATACTTACCCCCTATCTCCATCACCTAACAAGGTTGCCATACAAAATTTACAAAAATTATATAAAAACTCCCATAACTTCCCTAGGTCGGCCGTGGAGAAATAAAGTGTACGACCGACCCCCTCCCAAACATATTCCTAAAACATACTTACCCCGTATCTCCATCGCCTAAGGGGGCTCCCATACAGAGTTTGGGAAATTGTAATAAATCCCCCCTACAGCTTCCAGGGTGCCTCTGGATAGGTCAAATGTAGGACTGACCCCCCTCATTTTCCCTTGCAAACATTTTCTTAGAACATACTTACCCCCTATCTCTACCCTCTAAAGGGGGTCCCATACAAAATTAAAAAAAGAATTACAGTAATTAGGGAATATAAGATTCGGCACAGCCGAATTTAGCGCTCTTACTTGTTTTTAATACAAAAATTTGTTTAAGACGTTGAGTAATATCGAGTGCCCAAAAAAAAGTATTGAGCGCAATCGAGTAAAATTAAAAGTAGTAGAATTTGCCAATAAAAAATTTGTTTTATATTTTTAATTTTGTTAAGTAAAATTTAATTAAAATAAAATCAAGGTCGCTTCAGTGAGAATGTTTGGTTACAAAGTATTAAACAAATTTTATTTTAAAAGAAAATAATGTGCTGCTTTTGCAACACGTTTGATCGTCTTGGACGTTTTGCAAGTGCTTTTTTTGCTACAGTAACAAAATATACACAAAACGTCTAAGACGTTTCGTCAAAAGGGTTTCAAAAATAAAACATACTGCTCTAATTTTGTGATCTTTGTATTAAAATTTCCTTAATGAATCTACAAAAAAAATAATGTAGAAATCTTTTAAAAACTACCAAAAATTTAACTATAAAGGAATAAAGACAACTACAACTGGTAGAAATCGTTCGGCTATTTTACCTTTGTTTTCCTTAAAATTAATTGTTTTATTTTTATTTGAAACAAATATTTATGCATACAAAAACATATATGTATTTTGTCATTTTACAACCTCTGTTATATTGTTGTACATTAAAATAGATGCTCCAAACAAATATTTTTTAAAAACAAAAACAAATGCATTTGAAGTTTTTACGATACACATTTCTTTAACGATAGAGAAAAGGTTTTGAATCAAACAGTTATTTAAAAACAGTCGGTCAACTCTGCGGCAAACCTATAAGAAATAATTGATTTCCGTTGTTTGAATTCAATGTGTTATAGGTTGCCCAGAACTGTTTAAAGATTTGTAGTATGTTGTAGTTTTTGTATGTTTTGCCATGTACTCAGTCAAGGCCAAGATCATTGTCACTACATTTTAAGTCAATTACCTTTATTTTATTTTTTTTTCTTTTTCTTGAATTTATTACATTTGGAATCATATATACACATATACATATAAATGCCTAACATTATTGGTATTTTGTTTTGTATTTAATTATTTGCTTAAAAGTTATTGTTGCTTTTGTTTCTTAAGGTTGAAAATTGAAAAAAATTGTTGTATAAATATAAAAGTAAAAGTTTTAATAAACTCAAGTAAGTAATATTCTTTGAGCGAATAGTTTTCAACAGGAAGTCTTCAGAACTTAACAGTTACCTTCCATCTAGTTAATTTATTTGATCAATAAATTACCGTTAAACAGCTATTGGAATAATAAATTAAATTTTTCCCAACTCAAAACAATGAGTCATGTCAGGTTTATAGTGGTTGTTTCAAAGGATATGGGAAGGGTTGTGTAAAAGTTTTTTAAAATATACATATATGTATTATTTAAATATAATATCTAGACTCTTGGCTTCCTTAAGCTGCTTTCAAAAGGGATATATTTTATACAGGGTGTCCGCCGGCAAGGTATACTACTTTGTTTTGCCGCCATTTTGGTAAACATTAGTCTTGACAGTTCATATTTGGCAGTCGTGAAGTAGAGACGTGGCAAATTTATAATGGAAAAATATTCAGTAAACCAACGTGTTTTAATCGTTAAAACATTTTATTAAAGTCAATCATCGATTACTGTGGCATATATAAGTTCATTTTTATAAAAAAATCATAATGAGTGACGAGGCACATTTTCATGTGAATAAACAAGTAGACGGTTTTGGGCAATGGAAAACCCTCAAATTATTCATCAGACACCATTAAAAGTGACAGTCTGGTGTGCAATTTGTTCACGAGGAGTCATTGGACCTTACTTTTTGAAACCGAAAACGGCGTAACAGTAACTGTCAATGGGGAGCGATATCGTAATAACATTGAAAACTCTTTAATGCCACAACTGCATGCTTTGGGCTTGGTTAACATGTGGTATCAACAAGATATTTCAAGAAATGGTGATGTCGATTGGCCCCACGGTTGCCTAATTTTACTGTCAGAGTATCTGAAAAGCAAGATTTATGCAAACAAACCAGAAACGATGGAGAAACTCAAACAAAATATTCGTGATGAAATTAATGAAATACCGCGTGAAATGTAAGAGAATGCATTGAAAATGTGCTCAAAAGGGCTCACATTTGTGAGACTAACAGAGGCGGACACTTATCTGATAATGTGTTTCATACATAATTGCCGACATTAAATAAAAAATGTATCAATACAAGATCTATTCTCTTTCATTTCATCAAAAATTATAAGCAAGTCCGCCTTGCCGGCGGACACTCTGTTTATGACTTATCAAGTTTTTCACTGCACGTCTTCTGAACTTACTGATACATTGCTTGATTTAAATCCGTATGTGAAAGTCATATGACAAATTTTCAATTCTCGAGCGTATTTTACTTTTTATACAAAATGATTTTAAAAGCCTTAAAATTGCCTTAAACTGTTTATGTATAACAGGGCTAAGATTTAACGTTTTATGAATGATTTGCTTTTACAAAAACAAACAAGTAAAAATGTTATAGTCAGTTAAGCCCGACCATATTACAGCCTACACCACATTTGTATTGAGGCTATATGAAAAATTTTTGTATTCAGTCTAATAGTTGATGGAATAAATATAAACATGTGTGCAAAATTTTGAGAAGGTAAAGTTATATTCGAGCCGTTTATAGTGTAAAACTATTATTCCGGGAGGATATTTGTATGGGAAGATATTGAACAATTGAGTGATCATTACCAAAAACAATAGGCTTTGTGCCAGGGCTTAGAACCTTACATGTGCCAAATAGACACTTAGCCAGACGGACGGACGAATACGGTTAAATCGGTTCAGGAAATGATTCTGAGTCGTTTGGCATACCTAAAGGTGGGTCTCAGACCATTACTTTTGGGCGTTACAAACATTTGCACAAGCGCATAATACCCCTACAATGTATGTGTATGGTGTGGGTATAAAAATAAAAACCAACGACAAGAAAATCATGAATATTTTCATTTTAAACACCTGTTTGTTTACTTTCAAAAAAGACTTTTATTTTGTTTATTTTAAAAATTTTTTCTTGGCATCTGCTTATTAACTAAATTCAAAAGTATACTCATACAATGTAATAAAAAAATTTGTGATTTTTAAATGTTTTCTAATCCGTTTAAAAATATTATAATTTTTACTCTAATAACATAAAAAATTAAATAATTTTTACATTAGTGTGATGGCCTTCTACTATGAATTTTTTTCGTGTCACAAGTGGAACTAAGTTGTTATTATCGTACTTTAAGTAGTTTTTTTATATTATAAAAATAAATGGAATATTTATTTACTTAAATAAATTTTCCATTTACTTTTTTCTAAGCACTAATATAAAATTTAATGTTTTATTTACATAAATTTTAGCTGATAAATGTTATCAATTACATTAAGAATTTAACACATGTTTTCTGAGTTTTACAATGTTTAAACATCATGTAAACTTAACTGGATTTTGGTTTGTAAACAAACGTTTTTAAAACATTATCTTTTTTTCATTGTTTTGTTAGGTACATATAAGTTAAACATGCATTATAACTAGTTTTATTTTTTGTAGTATCTAGAGTCATTACTTTTTTAATGTCATCCTTATAACTACTACCTAACGGAAAAAACATCAGTATTCAAGTCAGTTGATTCTTTTATGTAAAGTTTTTAGCCTTTTGCATACTTCAACTTTAAGAGTTTTTCGCCGGCCTACATATTTCAAAATCTAACTAAAACGAACAGAAGTTTAAAACTAATTACCCCGGACACTTCTTTGCCGCACTTCAAAGAAAAGAAAATATATTAATGTTAAGATGGATCAAATGCAGCATTCAACTTTTTTTTATCTTTCCTTGGTTAAATTTTTAAAAGTTTGTTTACAAATGTATTATAAGAACTTATGGTTTAACTCAAAACAAAATGAATGTATTGATGTCGTTATTTCTTTAACATAAATCTAGCATGCATATAAATCAGAAAATTAAACTTAACACTTTTTATCGTTTTTCCCGGGGTCACCTTTTCGTGCCGTGCGGCAAATAAGTAGTCAACCGGAAGATACGCAATTTAGTTTTTACTTAAATGCGTTTTAGTTGTAGATATTATATTAAGAATTAAAAATAAGTTTCTATCGTCAAAAATCGGGCTTTATATTAATTAAAATCAAAAAGTTTCTTATACTCCTTAACCAAATTTCATTATTTACAGAAAGTTTTTCTATTTTATTTTATATTATTTTATATATTTTAATGCTTTGTCCTATTCCCTGACAAAGCTTCCCATTGTGTTGGTGAAATATCGGAAAAAAGAAAAACAAATATAAAAGATCTTGAGCTTGAATTAAATAGAACAAAGCATTAAAACAAAAGATCGAAGAAAATAGGCGAAAATTTATTTTATTTTATTTTATTTTATTTTATTTTATTTTATTTTATTTTATTTTGTTTTATTTTATTTTATTTCATTTCATTTCATTTTATTTTATTTTATTTTATTTTATTTTATTTTATTTTATTTTATTTTATTTTATTTTTATTTATGTTATTTTATTTTATTTTATTTTATTTTATTTTATTTTTTTAATTTTATTAATTTATTTTATTTTGTTTTATTTTATTTTATTTTATTTTTTTTGTTTTATTTATTTTTTATTTTATTTTATTTTATTTTATTTTATTTTATTTTATTTTATTTTATTTTATTTTATTTTATTTTATTCTATTTTATGTAATTTTATTTTATTTTATTTTATTCTATTTTATTCTATTTTATTTTATTTTATTTTATTTTATTTTATTCTATTTTATTTTATTTTATTTTATTTTATTTTATTTTATTTTATTTTATTTTATTTTATTTTATTTTATTTTATTTTATTTTATTTTATTTTATTTTATTTCATATCATTATATGACTGTGTTAAATGTATGTTACTAAAAAATGTGACTTTTTTTTAAGTAGAATACTCAAATAAAAATTTTAAATATGTTTTGCCTCACGCGTTCCCATGTTATTGATTAGATTTTAGCATACATACGTATGTTTGTATAGTGAAGGTCAAATGTGTGCGTCAGGCGGCAGAAATTCAGCCCTTTTATAATCACACAGTTGAGCGCTGCCCGCTGCCGCTTATCGCGTTCATTGGGCTTTTACTAATAAAGTGTTGGCAGTGCAAGAAAAAATGTTTTTTTTTTGGTTTAGAAAAATAGCAAAGCAAAAATACAAGCTGTAGCGAAATAGTTTTTAAAACCTTTTCTACATACCTTTATTTTGATTTTAAAAAGCAGTTGTCTTAAGACAATCTATATATAAAAGAGCAACGTTAATGACTGTTAAAAACATCATCGAACAGCCCAAGCGCGTAAAGCTAGAGACTTGAAATTTGAAAGTGGGAACCTTTAACGATGTATAGATCCACTAAGGTGGGATTTCGGGAGATTCAGACTCGAAGGGTAAAAATGGGCCACACATTTACGATTGTTTTCCTTCTCCCTTCTTGTTTTAAAATGTAAACGTTAAATTCAAATCACTATTCTATCGCACAATGACCTAGAAGATTTGCTATCAAATTCCGCTTCTTTTTGCCAATTAACCTTAAATTATACCAAACGAATTTAAATTCTTTAATTGTAATCTAAATTATTTATTTATTTTGCGATTATTTTACAATTGATCGGTGACTTCAAGTAAATGAAAAGACAATTGCTTTATCAATTGTGAAAATAATTTACATATGTATATGTACATACAAACAAGTGTATGTATATATCGGGTGGGCCATCTATCGGTTTAAGTTTCAGCCAGCGGTTTGGTGCCCAGGCAGGTCTACCAGTCTGGGGGTTGTGGGTTCGATTCCCACCAGAGACCCTGGTAAGTCTGCTTCATTCTTCTGCTCTTTCTTTCTTATCCTTCTATTTGCCTCTCCAGGTAACACAAAGGGACCGAGTTAAGCGGACCCAAGTGAGCTGTATCCTTTCCTTTAACGGCTGCCTGTTCTACCTAACCTAACCTTGAGCCAGCGGTTATTGCGAATCTGGCAATACTTATGTATGTCATTCTATTCTGTCGAAAAATTCAGTATATTACCTTCGTTGAACGAAATGAATATATTTACGCTTGAGCAACGTTGGAAATTTTAATCCAAAACAAAGACAATTGGTCAGAAATTGCACGAAATTTAGTCGCAGAGAGAGACCAACAGTGCCCGCTATACGCAAGTTTATTGCTAAAGTTTGTAAAACTGGTTGCGCCCAAAAGTGCGCGAAAATTGGTCCGATCGAATGGAGTACTGTGAGGCCAGCCTTGGCAGCCATATGAACGCAATACAACAAAAAAATTATTTTGGCAAAATTTCAAACCGTTTTTGTTTTATTGAATTTTTAAATTTAAACTTTTAAATGGGCCACCCTTTGTATTGATATATGTACTTATGTTTGTATATTTGTTTAAATTAAAATACTTTTTGTGCCTTCTCACGTGTTATAATTTAAAAAAAAACCAAAACAAAAACAAAACAAAAGTCTTAAAAAATTTCAACCCAAATAATTTAGCGGGTTGATTCAACATTGATCTCATTAAAATAATTACGAATGATTGAAGCAATTATGACTGCAACAACAAACAAATTAAAAAGCAGCTACAATTTAAATAAACCTTTAAATTAAAATGATATTTACATAATTTTTAAACATTTTTTAAATTTATTATTTAATTTTTTTTTTGCAGCATACAAAACGTACTGGCTGGGTCTTGCGTGATGTCAATGATTGTGAATCAATTTCCGGTCATATGTATCGAATGAGCATTTTAACATTCTTATTAGATGGATCGGAGGGCCTTAATCAAATCAGGTGTATGGAATTAGCTTTGGTACATGATTTAGCTGAAAGTTTAGTCGGCGACATAACACCTTTCTGTGGCGTTTCGAAAGAGGAGAAGAAAAATATGGAATTAAAGGCCATGGAAGATATATGTAAATTGATTGAACCAAGAGGCAAACGTATAATGGAATTGTTTGAGGTTAGTGTTACATAATTAAAAAGTTTTAATTTAACATGGGTTTTTTAAACGACATTTTCATACAGTTATTAGTATTTGAAGCCAATTTAAAATTTCCGACATTTTTTTAATATTCCTTTACATTTTCGTTTGCGTTCAGAATAATTTTTTTTTAAATTTTAAAAAATTTATAACCTTATGGTTTTAGTGGTCTTCATTTACAGAAAATTTTACACTGAACTTACTGTTTACAGTCCTTATTTTATGTTCAAAATGTAAAAATCTTTACACGGTAATAAAGAGTATTGAGATTTTGTATAATCAAAATATTACGAAATTCTCTCCATGTTTAAGAAAAGAGAATAAAAATCTGTTTTAAATATTTTTAATTTTTACACGGATGAGGTTGGTAAAATCAAAAGCGGTTGTTTCCTTGCCAGTTTCCTTTTGGGGTAACGCCATATGGTTACGGTTCTAAAATATTAACTAAAACGATATGAAAGAAATTCAGCTTTGATTTTGATTGTTTGTGTATTGTTTCATTAAGTGTAGCCACCTTCATTCGATGCTGTAAGTGATGCCAATCTTTCACACCTCAGATGTGATGAGAATACACAAGTTTCTAAAATGGTTTAGAAAATAAACATATACCGAACACTTATCAAATTTTGTATATGCATTTGCTCCCACTCAATACATTGTGCTTTTACATGATGAGATTTTGTATTATTCTACAACATATTTTGACAAGTCGTAATATATGTATTACCATGTAAAAGTACCTTAATGGGTTCGCTATGGATGGGTTTGTGCGGATGCTTCTATCTTGCTTCCAATTTAAATGAATACTGCATATCGGAACGTTTTCTCTGAAAGAAATTCTCCTTTAAATACTTTAGAGGGAGTGGCGGATAAGATCCCCTCTTCCATACCTGTCGATCTTCGGAATATGCGCACGGCTTTAAGGGAAGGAGTACTGACATTGGTAAAGGCATATTCGTTGAACAAAAAAAAGGCCCGATTTATTTCAGACTTTCTGATGACTGCACAACTGGACTGGACGTCAGCGATTAGCAAAGTTGCCAATTGGTACTACAGAATATTTGCCAAAATTATCGGGGGTTTTTTTTACCAAAATCCACATTGCCATTAGGCACCTTACTGATGTATATTCTAAATAAATAAAAACTTTTCTGCGAATACCAGACACCCTTATAGGATGGCGATGCATTCTAACATCTTTCTTACACGGGTGTGGGGACACTGGGCTAGTACAGGGAACTGGTTGCTCATACAATGGCGAAAAATGGTGCAACATTTCATAACAAGGCGATTTACTACTACTGTGACAATCCCAAACCTCGCGGGATTGCATATGCATATCGCTGAGACTAAATGGCCTAGCGAGCCTAGATTCGGAATAACTAGAAAAACCTTGCCAAGGCTAAGTCTGAGACCTTCTAAGTGTTTTCTTGATTTGAACAAACTTATGCCGAGTGATACCGTGACCAATGTTAACAGTCAATGTCGATTTGGTGCTCATGCCAGTAGAGTGGAACCTACTTAAAACGACTTCTGTGGGTGCTATCAAAATGCAGAAGAGGTTAAAAGTTTTTGAACACTTTTTGTGGTTTTATCTCGCACCTTGCGTTCAGCAGACTATACAATTTATCATTTTGGCTATTATTGGGCCTTTATAAGGTATAGCGGTTTGTTGAAGAATAGGAACTAGAACGGGGCGGCTATTGCGAATCATGAATAAGGATCTTTCGATCGCTGTCGGAATATCCTGATTTGAACTTTTCTCTCTAACTCTCTCAAATTCACGGGCATCACAAAAAACCCAAAAAAACGAACCGAAGTTGGCTGCGACTCGCTTTTTTTATATTTCCGCAACTGTCTGTTTACCTTACATAATCTTACATTTCCGTATTTTGAGATATGATTTACGAAGACTTCTGAAGCACCAAATACCCAAAAACAGTATAAATCTTTAAGGAATGTTTATGATCAGAATTAGAAAATTTAGCTTTTTTACGCGAACTGAAATTTATTTCAATGAAAGGTTTTAACAGAAGCAAAGAAGTAAACCATGCTTAAAGGCGCATTCAACTTACCTTAATGTGTGGTGTGAACTATGAGCTTTAAATAAAATAGGTATAAATAGGTATAAACAACAAAGACAGTGTCTAGGCTTAATTATTTAAACTTATAAAACCTAATAATATAAAATAGTTTTGTCGAAATAAATCCAAGCCAGGTTTTTCTTGTTTCCTTAACACATAAGTTAGTTTTCCAATTAATTAAGTAATTTATTAAACATTTGTATAACTTGACTAATATAATTATTCTTCTTTTTTAGGAGTACGAGCATGGTGAAAGTGCTGAATCTAAATTTGTTAAAGACTTAGACCGTTTGGACATGGTCATGCAGGCATTTGAATATGAGAAAAGAGACGATTGTCTACTTAAACACCAGGAATTCTTTGACTCTACTGCAGGAAAATTTAATCATCCATTTGTTAAGAAGCTGGTCCATGAAATCTATGAACAACGGGATCAAATTGCTAAAGCCAAAGGGGCTGTACCACCACCCAAAATCGAAGTACCAAATATGGATGCACCAACACCACCAAAGACAACAACAACGGCTTCAACCACAAATGGTCATTGTGTTGAAGCAGACATAATATTTGAAAACACTAATAATGCTACAAAATCAAGTTGATAAAACGGAGGCCTTTATTTCTATAAAAAAACGAAAACAAAATAAAAATACATAAAAAAATATTTAGTAAAAATGCCAGAAGATGAGAGAAGTGGTTAACAAAAAATGGTTTAGTGTGATGCTACTTACATATTTGATTAGCTATTATCGTTTTAAGACTCTATTAAGTAGTAGATTAATTCTACACAACTACCTACCTACACTTAGCATATTAATAAGTTAAATTAAAAAAAAAAAAGGAAATGAACAACAAACACACTTTAGAAAACAATTTCAAAAAATTTATTTTTTTTTCTTGTTTTTATTTCTTATTTTAAGGCAAGTTTTAAAATAAAAATTTTATGTAATGTTTACGTTTTATTTTGGTTGTTTTTAAGATTTTAAACTTTAATATTTTATAATTTTACCATAATTTTAAGATGAGTAGAAAAAAAGGAACAATAAGGTTGTTGTTGAGTTGAGAATAGTAATTTTAAAACTACTAGTTTAAATTATTTTAAAAAAAAATTTGTAACACAATGGGAGAGTAGAGTTTTAAACTACCTCGCTTTTAAAATTGGCAATAAAATTTTTAGTTAAATTCTTTAAATAAAAAAATAAAAAGGTAATGCAACTTCTTGCCTTATAGAAATATCAATGTATCTTTACAGTTAAAAAAGAATAAATATTTTTAGCTAAATTTGTTTAACAAAATTTATTAAATGCTTTTACCATCTAAAAATTTTAAAATTTTTCAAAAACTAATTTTGGCAAAGAACTTATCAGAGCTTCCTAAATAAAATGAAATTTCAGTGTTTTTTTTTCAATCATAAATATTAATTCAATTTTACTTAAAAATATCCCAATAACCCCCATTTAAAACTGATTATACAAAAAGCAATAGCTTAAGTTTTTTCTTCAGAACAACTTAAAATTCCTTAAAAAATCGATCTTATTGATCAAAAGAAAAAAAATATCTAAAACATCTGTTGTAATATTTTTGTGACGAAAAAATAACCCAAAATATTTTGGATCATAAAAATCATAGTTTTTAATTTATGCTTATTCCGGAAAAAAATAAGAAAAAATTTTGACCAAATTATAAAAAAAAATTAATAATAAAATAATAAACACACTTGACAGATTGTCTTCAAACACCAAAAACTCACTAAAAATATGTTTTATTTAATGCCTCTTATTAAAGAGGTTAAGGCAAATAGGCATATCTTTTTTATAAACTTTAAAATTTTATTGGAAATGAAGTTTTTATAAGTACAAACAATAAAAAGTATAAATTTGGTATAAAAGGTTGCTTATGACTGGTTATAAAATCTGTAAAAAAAAAGAGAAACAATATTAAACAGGGTTTATTTAATTTTTTTGTAGACTGTAAAATTAACCTCTAATAATTGTCAGCTGATTGTTTTTGCTGTGGGTTTGAAATGCATGTTGTTGATGATTTTTAGTCTTGCCTGGAAAAAATTTTAAATTTAGAAAATATAAAAATTTTTAAATTTTAAAATCGTAAATTTGTTAAGAGAAAACTTAAATCTGAATAAATACACATTTAATAAATTATTTTGAGGTGAATGAACTTGAGGTGGGTTTAAAAACTTTTTTTAAATAAAATTTTCAGTACTATTCTTAAATAAGGGAGCAATAAAAAATTATACGAAAATTTTGAAAATATTTTTTACTTCCCTTTTTATTACTTGCATTTATGTCAAAATTTGTGGAGGGTTTATAAAAAAGCGAAGCGAAAACATAGTCTATCCTTTTCAAATGTCAACTTGAACCGCTGTCCATCAAAAACATGGTACCCTCTGTCACATCAAAGAAGCTCTGACGACTGATCAGGAGCGGTATTACTGGCTCAATAGCATACTAAATACTTGTTACTCAAATCTGGAAGCGAGGTTGGCACCCCCAAGAGGTTTGGACGTTTTGGGCTAATCAGCAATTCGTTTGAAGTCACACAGATAACTAAAACCGCAACAAGAAAGAAAAACATTGATAAAACCGATATAAAAGTGACGGTCCTATGAATGGAATTAAAGCCATGAATTGGAGCCTAATGTGATAATCCAAAACATCCCGCTTGTTACAGCTATGTAGAGAATTTAAGACATAATCTCGCAATACTTGAGCTTGATAAAACACGTTGGAGCGATGCTACAGCAGAAGGTTTTATCCTTATTAACCTCGAGAAGGCCAGGTTAGGTTAGATTACGGGCTGCACTCGCCACCTGTACCCAGAGGCCCTAAGACCAACTGTAAATCCCTTCAGAAGGGCCAAAGGGACAAATATGAGAGATAAGAATTTCATAGGTAGATCGATAGAGAAATAAGAAAAGAAAGCAAGAATGGCGTCCGCAAGAAGTAAAACAAGTAATCGTAGGCTCTAAACTCCTCTACTCAGCCACCCAGCACCTTTGATGTTCCCCAACACACAACCATGGACCTCATCAAGTCCATCTAAGAAGCGCCCTCCCAACCACCTTTGTCGGCAGATAAGCAGCTTATGGAAGTGTCAGACAAGGTGTTCTCTTGTCTCTTTTTCCTCCTCATCCCCGCATAACCTGCAGAGTTTAGGAAATCTTCTGTCTCATTTGTCCGTCATAGTCATCGCAGTGCCCTGAGAGAGCCCCAGTAATGCACTTAAGAACCCCCCTGCTCTCCTTGAGAAGCAGGTCAGTGCCCATCCTGTCCAGCCTGGGCAACAGAAGTCTAAGAACCCGCAATCAGCCCTGTCCCTCCAGGCTTGGCACACCTTGTTCATTACCCAAGTCTATCAGCCCAAAATAGAAACCCAATAGTGTCCTCACCGGCTCCATGTCCAACCCAATATCACAAACCGATCATCGGCAGTGTAATTACCGGCAACGTCACAATAACCCGCAATCCAACAGAGCCTAACCCTGCGTGTCGCCATGATCGTAATGAGAGCAGGAGTACAGTCATCCACAGGTCTTAACCTGACATAATGTCAAGCGCCCTGACTATCAACGTTGATTGTCACGTCCCATTCCATTCGTGTCCTTCTCTATCAATTCTGCGGCCCTCGTCACCGCCAGAATCTCAGCCTGGAAGGCAAGAAAAGAACCAAAGTCTAGTTAAATGGGAATTTCACGATCAGAATCAATAAAAAAAGCTCTCATCAGCAGCCGTTTCCCAACAGAATTATCACTAAACGTTTGCGCACCAGAGCACAAAACTTGACGTTTATACAGTGTTACGCATCTTTAGAATTGTTCTTAAAGGAAACCTTTATGATGTTGGTAAAATGTTAAAAATAGTGCCTTACGGAGATATTCTATAAACAAAGTAGATTTTTAATCGAATGGTTTTCTTTAAATCGATAGATTTGCCACCTTCAAATAGGTTTGTTAACTTTAATTAAGATCGAGTAAAATAATGAATTCGGTTTTAAATGGAGAAATTAACTCGGATTTAATATGCAGAACAGGGCCGATTATGGTAATGATGGAAAATTTTAATCCGGAAGTTGGGAAAAATAACACAAGTGTAGAAAGTGCAATGGCCAAACATGAATTGGGCCTTTAAGCTTTGTGATGACAAGTTTAATAGGGTAAACTCTTGTCACACCCTGCAAGAGAAAGTACTGAGTACATATTTACTGCACCCACTGTAACCGAAAAATTATGTCACCCACTGTACATAACGGGGTACAATCAGTATCAACATTTCTGAACTAACAGTGATACATACCCAAAGAATTTTACACTAACTAAAACCAGTGTAGTGCAGAACCTACCAGTAACCAGATATAACGGATTTGTTGTTGAGTGATGTACGTAGTTAAATATTGTATTGTCAAGTTTTATTTAGGGTAAAAATTTGATACTAACATAGAATATTTTCTAACAGCAAATATGGAAACGTACTACAACAAATTTGAGGAAAGCAGACGTAAGCTACGTGCACGATATGCCGCTATAGAGGAAAATCGGAAGAAGGCCGTATTTACTTTCACACCAAAGCAAAAGCACCGGGCAAGTTCGAGGTCACCCAAGCTCATAAAACGGAAAGCAGCGACCATTACTGCTAGAAGTTCCACACCAGATTATGCAGAAATTTCAAAGCACTATCTAACACTATCCAGTAGTGACTCAGAAGGTGAACTGACCCTGCGAACTCAAAACCAAACATCTAAACCGACTAGAGAAGAAACGTTCCACATCGACTTGACGGAAACCAGCGATGACAAAGAGATTTTCCCGCCAAGCTGCTTGTAACTTGTGTCCACGCTAACCCCAGAGGAACTTACCCAACAGTTAGATGAGGCTACGGGGACATGTTGCAATTACGACATCTTGTCGCTCCTCACCGATACCACAAGCGACGAGGTTTAAGAAGAGCCGAGGGTCAAAGAAGTTGTGATAGGTCACGTGCGTGATGGGCTACTCTTCGACGGGCGGATCGAAAATCTTACCGGAGATGTCCCACCTCCCAAATTTGGGCATTGGTAGCACAGGTGGTGCAGGACCTAGAACGGTAAGGTGGCCTTAATTTCTTAAGAGAATTTGAAAATCGCAAAAACCGGATAAGGGTTTCTTAATTTGCCGAATTGACGGTGGGAACAGAAGAACTGAATGAAAAAAAAAAATAAAAAAAGTATATATACATACACACTAATGGTAATAAACAGAGGCTTTCATTTCCGAAAAAAGGGAGAAGTGTGCCGGCAAGTTCAATGGGGTAAACTCTTGTCACACCCTGAAAAAGTAAATACTGGGTATATATTTACTGCGCCCACTATAACCGAACAATTATATCAAGCACTGTACATAACAGGGTACAATCAGTGTCAACATTTCTACACTAACAGTGTTACATAGCCAAAGAATTTTACACTAACTAAAACCAGTGTAGTGCAGAACCTACCAGTAACTAGATATTGTTGTTGAGTGATGTCCGTAGTTAAATATTGTATTGTCAAGTTTTATTTAGGGAAAAAATCTGATACTAACATAGAATATTTTCTTACAGCAAATATGGAAACGTACTACAACAAATTGGAGGAAAGCAGAGGTAAGCTACGTGCACGATACACCGCTATAGAGGAAAATAAGAAGAAGGCCGTATTCATTTTCACGCCGGAGCGCAAACACCGGGCAATTTCGAGATCACCCAAGATCATCAAACGGAAGGCAGCGACCACCACTGCTAGAAGTTCCACACCAGATTATGCAGAAATTTTAAAGCGCGATCTAGCACTATCCAGTAGCGACTCAGGAGGTGAACTAACCCTACGAAATCAAAACCAGACATCTAAACCGACCAGAGAATACACGTTCCACATCGACTTGACGGAAACCAGCGATGACGAAGAGCTTTTCCCACTAAGCTGCTCGTTACTTGTGTCCACGCTAACCCCAGAGGAACTTACCCAACAGTTAGATAAGGCTACGGGGACATGTTGAAATGACGACCTCCTGTCGCTCCTCACCGATACCACAAGCGACGAGGTTGAAGACTTGGAGTCAGTACTATCAAAAGAGCCGAGGGGTTATGATAGGTCACGTGCGTTATAAGCTACTCTTCGTCGAGCAGATCGAAAATCTTACCGGAGATGTCCAACCCCCTGAACTTTGGGCATTGGTAACACAGGTAGTGCAGAACCCAGAACGGTCAGGTCTCTTAAATTTCCTAAGAGAATTTGAAAATCTTAAATACTGGATAAGGGCTTCTAAATTTAGCTAAGCCAGCAATCAACGGTGGGAACAGAAGAACTGAATGAAAAAAAAATAAAACAAGTATATATACATACACACTAATGGTAATAAACAGAGGCTTTCATTTCCGAAGAAAAGGAGGAGTGTGCCGGCAAGTTTAATAGGGTAGACTCTTGTCACACCCTGAAAAAGTAAGTACTGGGTACATATTTACTGCGCCCACTATAACCGAACAAATATGTCAAGCACTGTACATAACAGGGTACAATCAGTGTCAACATTTCTACACTAACAATGATACATAGATATAGCGGATTTGTTGTTGGTATGTCCGTATGTTAAAGTTTTGTATAAAAGGGCTTGCATTACCCCTAACACAAGTCAACATAATTTATTAGGAAAATATTTTCTTTAGCTCAAAATTATAAAGTCTTTTAGAAAAATAAAATTAATTTTTTTTGAATAAAAATTATTAGAAAGAATATCTCTAAAAATTATAGTACTGGTAAAAAATTTAATAAGACAAAATTTAAAGATTATTTTTTTTTCAACCTTATAAAAAAATTTCATTTTCTTGACCTGTGAAATGATTCATTCTTGTATTTCTCAGCAAAGAACAACAAAGTCAGCGCAGCAATAGGTAATAAATACTAACATCCACCAGTGGTTCTCTATTACGAAGTGGACAGTAACAAACAGATTATTAACCAAAGGCTCAATTAGTGGTTCTATATCACGAAGTGGACCTCAGCCATAGTTTCGTAGGATAAGATTCCATCAGTGAATCTCTAAAACAAAGTGGATCTTATCATTAGTTTTAATAAAATAAGGTGCCGTAGACATTGCTTGCGTTTTAGAATACAGTAATCAACACTTACTTGCCATAGAAAAAAACCCTCACATCCCGTAGCACCCAACCAACCATAGCCGTACCCCAGCGAAGGGAAACTTCCCAACCCCGTATACAGCCGCCAAGGGAAAGAGCCTAGTGAAAAGCGGTCACAGAGCCAACCGTCTAAAACCAATGAGGAAGAAAGTTCACCCCATGAAACGTAAATGAGTTATAGTAATTAAGCATTAACATATTGTAAACATTAGACGTCTGCATGACAATATTCATTTGATTGCCTATACACAACAAAAACAATATTCATTCAAACATTTTTCATTCTATGGGAGATAAATAAAGTTAAACCAGTAACAACACAAGAAAGAATATATTGTGTGTTACACTCAATGATACAAGAAGAACACATTCATTTTACAGTTTTTGTTTTGAATGTGTATAAAACTCACTTGAAAATACAAAAACATAGCAAAGTCTCATTACAGTTAGAGTTTTTATAAAAACATTCAGGTGTTTTTTCGAGTTAATGAATGTTTAACAACAACAAAAACGACAAATTTGCAAACACAAATGAATGCGCTGAATAATAATTTTTTACACCAATCATACAGCAATATTCACACATTATATTCAGTATTTATTTATATGAATGTATGGGTAATATTTTGTTTTCGGTTGAAGTGGTTTTTAATTTGCTTTCGCTTGTGGGTTCATTCATTTAATTTGTTTAACATTGAATGAAAAACACTATGTTGTTGAAAAACAAACGAATGTATTTAAACGGCATTTATGTGTAGTCACGCAGACCTCTAGTAAACATCAAGACTATTTACTGGAAGAATAAAGAATATTTGAAGAATAAAACAAGTGTGTGTAAACAAATTTTGTTGTATCAAACCCAGGACAAGGCTGAGTATAAACCGGCTCAAAATAGAGTCGTTACAACTTTCTAGAGGCGAGAACAAAAAATAATCTTGTTATATGCGTTACGTTATTCCCAAATTTTAAGATAAAAAAACTAACGTGGATGTCTCCTGATGGGATAGTAAAATGTGGCGCGGATCCTTTTTAGGCGTTCGAAAAAGGAGAGCCCTGTATTGAATCATAAAAGGAAAATATTTTTCTTGTTTGATTTTAATTTTAATTATTTTAAAATTTTATAAGCCACACTATTAATCTTGAACCTTTGAACTTCCCTTTAAATTTTCGGACACCTTAGCTAAAAGCATACTTGTAATATCAAAAATGTATTTATCTGTCCCATAACTTCTTTACTTTAACGTATGGGACAGTTATAAGAATGGGCCTAAAAGTACTTACGATATATTGTGATTGTCTGTTCCATTAGACCCAACATATTTTTGGCCACACATTTGTATTTACCATAATCTTCGGGCTTAGAAGGACGTATTACTAAACGCATAACGGTTTTATATATATTTTTTTCTAAAACCGTTTCATAGGAACCCCCCTGTAAATATGCTTTACCCTTAAGCCAAAAATTAACGGAGGTAGGTTGAGATTCTGAAATGCATTCCAGTATCACTTTTTGATGAAAGTTCACATAGATAGTGTCATAAAGAGTCCATATAACGGGAGCAACTAAAAAAAAAATATTTATTTAAAAATAAAATTTAACGTAACCGAACATACACACATTTAACTATTAACGATATTCGCTTACTAACAGAGGGTGGCACACCATTCGAGGCTATGCACAGATAAGCGCCCATCGTTTCTCTGGTCACATTATTTAATGTTAAATTTTGTCCCTCTATGCTGTAGACATGACGTCTGTTTTCTGTATACAAAGGTATATCCTTTTCTCTACGCCATGTGATTATGGGTGTCGGTAAACCGGTAGCCTTACAAGTTAAACTTATACTTTGACCACTTTCCACTGACAAATCTTTGCTTGTTTCATAATCTATTATATCGGGCGGTACAACAACATCTAAATAACCCACTTGCGATTTCATAGGATCTGTATTAATCTGACACATATACCAACCACGATCCGACTCTTGAACGTCATGTATTCGCAATTGCCAAATGCGAAATTCTGTATGAGTAATAGTAATGCGATGATTTTTTGTTATAACATGATTTTGTATGCTCAAGATTGTTTGAGTGTCCACACGCAACCAGGCTATCTAATAAAAAGAAAAAGGATAATTTTAACTACATATCGTAGGCTTCATATAAAAAGGGCGTAACTCGTTTTTATAAAAAAAGCGTTTTTTTTTATTATTCTGGCGAATAAATGTCAAGTTTACATAACTCTTTTGTTTTTTTTTCTTTAATTGAAAATAACATTTTGTACCATTTTAGGAAAATAAAGTTTGTTACCTTTTTTATAAAAAATTGCAATTCAACTTTTTATATGCAAAATTTTTAAAATTTCATTAAATGTTTTTCTTCCCCTTTTAAGTAACAAGCAAATCGAGCTACGCCTTTTTCATATTAAGCTATTGATATGTATATTTTTGCACGTCATATTTACCTTGAAAGTCAATAAATCATACACTGCACATGTCAAAGTGGCATCACGTCCAACTGGAACTGTTACATTATTTATTGGGCCACTAAATTTAGGATCAGCTAAAAAGGAGCAAAGAAAGTTATAAACATTAAAATAAAACAGTTTTGTTTTTGTTTTTACTTAAAATGCAACAACTTATTAGCACCTTTTAATGCCAACATGTTGCTGGTTATATTAAATTTTAGGCAGCTTGAAAAATAGCCGCAATGAAAAATGGCGCTGCCTTAAAGAGATACATTCGATAACGTAGGGGACCGACGAACGAAGATTAACGTGGGCACCTGCCGCAACGGACCAATCCCACGGTGCTCTTAACACCAGGTGAAGTCAATGCGTCCACCACCGCTCCCATGGATGATATTTTGACAACATGGCAAATTATCACCCAAGGGTACATTTGGGTATGCCTTCCCCCTTGGTGAGGAGCGGAGCCCATCTAAAACTCCTACCGTTCTATGGGTCACAGCACCCGGTTGCAAGTCAGCGCAGCAACAGGTAATAAATACTAACATCCACCAGTGGCTCCCTATTACGAAGTGGACAGTAACGAACAGATTATTAACCAAAGGCACAATTAGTGGTTCTCTATCACGAAGTGGACCTCAGCCATAGTTTCGTAGGATAATATTCCATCAGTAGTTCTCTAAAACGAAGTGGATCTTATCATTAGTTTTAATAAAATAAGGTGCCGTAGACATTGCTTGCGTTTTAGAATACAGTAATCAACACTTACTTGCCATAGAAAAAAACCCTCACATCCCGTAGCACCCAACCAACCATAGCCGTACCCCAGCGAAGGGAAACTTCCCAACCCCGTATACAGCCGCCAAGGGAAAGAGCCTAGTGAAAAGCGGTCACAGAGCCAACCGTCTAAAACCAAAAGGTTTTATATATATTTGCAATGCAACTCCACGTCGAGCAGAAGCTCTCCCCGCGATTTGGGTTTAAACCACAACCACCACGTTGCTTCCGAAGGGGCCTCATCCATTGTCAGGCTAGAACCGAGAAAGAAGCGGCAGAGGGCGGGACAGCAATGACAGCAGAGGCAGCAAGCCACCAACTGCCATATGCATACCCGCAATCCAGGCCAGACGAGCGTAGTTGGCCAGCGCACGGAGCAGTTGAGCACTACCACAGTGGGACCCACCGTGGTTAGCCACCACTAAGTCCGTTTCTTCTCCTATTAAGCACCACACGGGCAAAAGTGCCCAAATTAGCTAAAGTCAACTCGTCCTCTAAAACTCTACTTACATCCCAAACGGCATTTAACTCAACCACGCCCACACCCAGCAAATCCCTAATGTCATCATAGTAAGCACATTCAGTCAGTATGTGCCAAACGTCCTCAGTGCCCCCCCCACACCTGCAGTCCGGAGCGTCGGCCAGAACCCTCTGATGCAAAAATGCATTGAGCGAGCTATGACCCGTCAGTAAAAAGCCCAGACTCATGCCAAAGCCAAAGACTGGACGTTCACGTACGAACGTCGCGTCACATATAAAAGCATACGTCACCCTCCCGCAGTCACTGTTCGTCCAGCGTGTCCTCCACCTAGCATCAAGTTCCACCGCGAGAAGCAACTTGACTTGCCTAACGTCCCTTCCTACCAAGTCAGAAGCAGAAAACCAATCATGCGCTAGAAGCGGTAGGGATAGTAGGCGTAGGGGAAGTTGGATGAATAATAACGGTTAAATTGGTTTAAACTTAGCATAGAACAGACTAATCTTGGCTACTTTTTTATCTCTGCTGTGAACGCTGACCTCCTTTTGGTGTCACTTTATTTATTACCCTTTAAAAGGTGCCGCGCGTTCACCCACAAAAACGATAAAATTGGGTTAAGGCATCGAAAAAGTAGCTCACTCTTGTAAAAACTTTTCTACTACTAAAAAAAGCAAAGAAAAAGATTTAGTTGTTTCAAGGAACCTGGGCGACATTAAACAAAAGTTGTTATCAATTTCTTCGCTAAAGGTTCCCAAGGATGTTAGTCAACTAAACTTTGTTAAATATCACGGTGCTATTTTAGACGGATATTTCACAAAGATCAAGGAACAATCAATCGAATGTATAATCGGGTTTTGCTTTTGCGATCATACCTATAGTAAACCTTTTTTTGGGGTGCCTCAGTAAATCAGTGGTAAGTGCATGAGTCTACCAGTCAGGAGGTCCTCCACTTCCTTTACCCGCTTTACCTTAAGTACACACAAAAAACTACAAAAAAAACAAACAAAATTTTCGCCTAGACAAATAAAATATTTAACCAGCTCAGCAAAATTTTTTAACAGAAGCTAAAATTCTTGCAAAATTGTTTGTCTAAATTTACAACTTTCGTTGTAGGTCCTCAGCCAGACAAAATATTTACTGATTCTCTGAAATTTGTTACTGATTCTACAACTCAGTTTTTTCTGTGTACTGCAGTAAGGACAATGAATGTAAAGGCCAAGTCAGCAGCATGATTATCCATCTATTTCAATATATACGAATGTGCTTTTTGTTGTAAAGCAGCTTGCTGTCTCATAATTTTATCCGAAGGAAGCTGCTTTGGCATGAGTTACGCATTCCACGATGTCATTTTACTATAAAAAGTCCAGCTAGTTAAAGCTACTTAAAAAGTTATCGCAAAAAATTTCAATTAGCCGTGCTCTAACAAAAGCCCGTTACTAACAAATCGTAAAGGAAGAACATTAAGAAAAGGTCGTTTAATATCAAAAACAAAAAAATTCGTTTTGTCTAATTATATTTTATCATTTACGGCCAAAAACAAAACTGCAACAAAAAAAGGGGCTATCAAGCGAGCAAATGAGGTCAAATAGGAAACTACCTACCCCCTACCACAGTTTTATTGTCCCGATCGTCGGCTTTAAATTAGTTTTGAATATATTTACTCTATCTCTTACGTGAACAATTATATGATTCAAAAACCACTGGGCAGGTATGTTTGTCTCTGGTCTCCAAAGGGTTAAGGCAAGCAAAGAAAAAAAACGCTGTTAAAGCAAAATCGTAAACAACCATAGTTTCACTTGCCTTATACCCTTATATATAATATAATTGACTAAGAATAACTGTTAATTACAAATTATCCATATTTTCTTATTTTTTTAACTAATATGCCACTTGGCGTATATACATTCAGTTTATAATACTTAAAAATCACTTATTTTAATTAAAAAAAGGACGTAAAAATATAAAGTAAAAGAAATATTTCATTAACACCCACTTACAATAACCCCACAAAAATTTCCACATGGCCTAAAAAGTAAGCCCAAAAAATATAAAAATTAATAATAAAATTTTATAAAAACTACATTAAACAGATTCTTAAGAACTAAACGTTTTTAGCTTTTAAAAAATTAATTTCAACAACCTTATTTAGCTAAGGATTTTTTTTAAAATAGTAAATAAATTAGAGATTAACATTTATGGTTATAAATTAAAAGGCTTTGGCCAAAAGGAATGAAAATTTTTGTGTAATAAACAAAAAAAAATAATAAGAAATTAAGTGCAGATTTATGGGTACAAGCAGGGATGATAAAGTCTTACGCTTGTTACATCTTTGGTACAATTCTATATCAGCAATACTTTGATATGGCTATTGTGGCTAATTCGGAACAAATTAGAACACATGTTTTTTTCAAAACTGTTGAAACTGTTCACATAAGTAATAAGGGTATATATCAGATATTAAATCCGTTTGTAATTTCTTAATTATCCATTTGCGACCTTATAAAGTATAAATATTCTGAATCCTTATTAAAAAGGGAAGTCGACATAGCTATGCCCATCTGTTCCTCGATCCGTATTATGGTTGAAATCAACTTTCTGAAGCCACCTGATGTCGCATAGACATGTTTCAAACTATCGAAAATATTTTCGAGCAAATCGCTATTGAAATTCAGCAAAATCGACTGGTAACCGAGATATAAAGCAAAAACCAAGACCACCTTTGTTTATTTCTCAAAAATTCGTACATGAAAACCTCTACAACTGCCCCAGAGTTAATCCAACACCGGTGCAATGTAAGCTCGACTCCCATTATTTTTTTCTCACTAAAATTTTTTTGGAACATACTTACACCCTATCTCTGCCCCCTAAAAGGGCTGTCAAACAAAGTTTGATTAATTTTTTTTAATCGCTCCGACAGCTTCCAGGGTGCTCCTACAAAGGTGAAATGTTAGACAAAGCCCAAAAAATGTACGACCTACCCCCATTTGTTTCCCCTTCCAAATATAATTCCCTAAATTCCCTTTACAGCTTCCAGGGTACCCGTAAAAAGGTCAAAAGTAGGACTGACCCCAACTCATTTTTCCTTGCAAACGTTTTCCTGGAACATACTTACCCCCCATCACCACCTTCTAAGGGGGCTGCCATACATAATTTTATAAAATTTGGATTAAAACCTCCATAAATTTCCTATTATCACCCTAAAAGCGTTAAATTATGACACATACCCTAATTTAAAGATTTGGCACAAGCCGAATATAGCGCTTTTACTTGTTTAAACTTACACTCGCCACAGCCATCTATTAGTCTCTTCAAACAGAAATCATAGCCTCTTAGTAACTGTCTAAAATTTTACCAACACCACATATACTTATGTATACGTACTTAGGAGCCGTATTATGTGTTTGATCAGGTTTTTATAAAGCCCAAAAATAATAGTCTGGGACCTATCTTAACTCATACCGATCATCTTCGAATCACTTCCTAAGTTGATTTAATGATGTCCGTCCCTGCATTTTTGAATCAAAGTACAGATAAGTATTTTTGAATTAGAACTACGTATTTTGAAACTGGCCATGCATCATTATTTTACGTAGCCCTCATAGGTGTTCTATCTGTACCAAAGTAATGCAAACAAATGAATATTATTTGTACCATTCCATTCCCATGTCTTCTTTTAAAACTTGTAAAAGCTAGTTATGGATATCATGCAATAAACAAATCAAAGCATATTTACGCCATTCATAATTATGTTTGCATGCACATATTGCACGCTTAATTAAAAATAGTCACAACTCCAGTTTATTATTTTTCATTGTTAAACCAAATTAAAAAAAAAAGTAAAAAGACCGTATTGAAATGAAACTTACTGAAATACAAATGAAATGCTTGAGTTTGTTAGAATTTTTTTGGAAATTGGCTAAAAGGAAAAAATAAAATTATTCTGAATTGAGTTGTGACTGTGTTTAATTTTGTGGGCGATATGTTAATACGGAAATAGCTTTAAACTGCAATTTAACTTTTGTTGTAAAATTTATCATCCCAAATTATAGGTATTTAGGTATTGTTTTCACAAAACTTTTTTTTGAGGTGAAATAACTTTATTCTAATAAATGATTTGTGGTTGCTAATTGGTTTGGTATGATTATTATTATGAATTTTAAATAGTACAGAAAAGGAATGAAATTTTCTTGTTGGATTTGGTAAGAAGAAATTCTTTAAATATTTTATTAATTTTTATCGCTGTTGGTTATGGTATTTTTATTTGTTGCTTTTTTACAAATAATTAAGACTTTTGGAATTTTTTGGACCTTTTTGTCTAGATAGAGAGTTGTATGTAAAAGTATGCATTTTAGGATGCCAAATAGTTTGTGAGACAGTTGAAAAGTAGCCACACACAAGCGATAAAAATATATTTATGCAAGCCCCAAAGTATGTAGTTTTGAAAAGAAATATAAATAGGAGGAACTGCTTTGGCTATGAGTGTCCCGAGACCAGGGCACAGTTCATCTTCAAGGACTCCCGAAAACATTGAACTGGTTGAAAGCAGTTTACGTGATAATCCGCGGCTTTTAATAAGGAAAAGAGCAGCCTCACTGGAATTTCCAAGAGCGATTATTCTTGAAATTTTGAAAAAGAATCTGAAGTTCCTTCCTTTTAAAATTCAAATTGCTTAAGAACTGACAGAAAGTGACTTTGGTTTACGCAAAATTTTTTGTGAAATGATGCTAAAGGGGTTTTGCACTTTAAATCCCATTTGTTGTAGCAACGATGCTCCTTTTCACTTAAACGGCAATGGTAATAAGCAAACTATAGTCACTGGTCTCTATTCAAACACCAAAAATGCTTGCATTGTCCCGGGATAACTCTTTGGTGTGCCATATCCACGCATGAAAAAATTGGGCCATTTTTTGTTCGAAAATTCTCTAGGCCAGGCGACGAATGTACACGGTGAAAATTATAGACACGTGATTACGGAATTCTTTTTGCCAAACCTGGGTGCTCATCTATCGCACTCTCCACACACGTGGTTTCAAAAGAATGGGGCGACCGCAAACACAGCCAGAGTTTCGATGAATTTGCTTCGGGAAAATTTCCCCCAAACACTTTGGGGACATCCCATGGCCACCGAGGTCACCCGATATAATTTAAATGGATTTTTTTTATGAAGCTACCTCAAAGAAAGGGTATATAATGACTATTGCTTGTGGCTTTAAATGAAAATAATCGTCGAGAAATCAGCTCAATTGAACCAGGTTTACTGCAGAGTGGCGCAGAACACAGAGCCTGTTTTGAACAGTGTGTTAAACTCGACAGAAGGGACCTGGATGAAAAATTTCTTAAAAAATAAAATCCGCATTTCTACTTTTAATGCTTTTAGTAAAACTTTGTGTCAATTGTTACGTTTTTGGTTTAAGTTTAAAAAATATAAATCTGCCACCAGACACACTGTAGATGCTAGATTAAGAGTATGGAATCGTCATACCGTAGGTTTTTGTTGAATAGATTTGGGATAATAGGTCACTGACATTGTCACACAAAACAGGACCGTCAAGACGACTTTTTTAAAAATTTTATTTTTTTGTTTACTTCCCAATTTAAACTTCTTAGATACCCTTCACATTGGACTTTCGCAACCCCAAACCTTTTTTATTTTTATCTGTTGTTTTATTTACGAAATATTTCTAATTTTTAACGGGGGTCAGTGTCATATTTTAGCCACCTTAGGGTGATTAGGGCAGCTGCAGGGGGTTTACCCTAATTTTACTTAAATTTTGTATGGATTTTTAATCTAATTATTCAAAATTTTGTATGGCAACCCCCTTGGGTGATGGTGAAAGAGGGTAAGTATATTCTAGGAATATGTTTGGGAGGAAAAATTAATGGTGGCCTGTGATACATTTTATTTCTCTAGGGGCGACTCTGGGGAAGTAGTAGGGTTTTTAACTAAGTTTTTTAAAATTTTGTATGGCCACCCCCTTAGGGCGTGGAGATAGGGGCTAAATATATTCTAGGAATACGTTTAGGAGGAAAGACTAATGGGGGTTTGTGATACATTTTATTCCATGGCTTAATCTGCTTCCTTATCTATTACGATCCAAAATATATATACTTTATGGGATTGCAAATGGATAATAAAGAAACTACAAACGGAATGGCAAACTTATATATACCGTTATCACTTACGTGAAGGATATAAAAAGAAATTATGTAATGAACTTAAGCCAAAGTAAAAAGCAAACATTTGTCTTGAAACAATAAGTTCATCAAAAAAAAAGCGTATAGTCCTTTAATATAATTTTACTCTAATTTTACATAAAAGCCGTAACAAAGATTTTAAATTTTTAATAAAAAAAAAGCTTTTTAACGGAAGTTATTAAACGGTCTGCAAAAAGTAAACAAGAAAACCATTTCAAATAAGTGTTTGTAAGCTTCCGCTTGGGTTTTGGTGAAGGGGGTTAAAGTTATGGATAAATGCTGATACAAATTGTAAATGTATAAAAATATGTACATATAAATAAATGTAAGAAAGCAAAATTAATGTCGTTATGTCACTTGATTAGCTTTAAACATGAATTTTTTTTGTACAACAACTTTTTTAATTAAAAAGTGCTGAAGCTGAAGTTAATAAGAATTAAGTAAAAATGTTTAGTAAAAAAAATACCTTAATGACTTTACAGTGGAATAGGGTTTTAAATAAATTAAATTTACTTAAAAATAATTAAAGGAATTTTTTTAATTTTTTGCGATTTTTAGTGACAAAAGCAGATATAGAGTATCTGCAATTCCCTAGAGGAGTATGGGGCCGTATTTTAAATTTCAACAAAATAAAGAAGCGTACTTTTATAGCGCATTTAAATTTAATAAAAACCTTTTTACCTTTGACTTCAAGTTTCAGTAATGATGACAGAAAAAAATATTTTTTTTTCTGAAAATATTATTTTTTCTCAAAATATGTTTTGTCTCCGTCTATTTTTTTTAATACTTGTTTAAAAATAAGATGTTAGAATCACTAAGAGTTTATATGCCGTTTGTTTTTTTTTGTCGTGCCTTAAATCACAAATTTAATTTAATTTTTCAATGCTAGAGGTAGACAAGTCAGGCAGACTTCCGTTTGATTTTTTTTTTCTAAAAACCACAAACAGACACAATTGCTTGTCGGAGACATGTAAATATTTAGTATGTTAAATATGTAAAGGAAAGGTACTTTCAATTTGATTACTATTACTTTATTTCACAAAAAAATATTATATCGTCAGCTTAAATTTAAAGAGGCGGCCTCATATAAATAAATAAATAAATAAATTCTTGATAAAACATGGGATCACTCGCCAAATCTTAGGCATTGGATACACTTCAGTGGCCAGGCTTATCTAACTGAAATCACTGCTACGATTTCATGGTCTGAAAACTGACTTGCAGTCTTATTTTGAAAACTAGGCGTCAGTAAGACCGATAAAATTCCTGAAGACATTCTAGCATCCAAAATGGCCGCTGATCATGTACTGTCCTTCTAGATTAAAATCTCTCAGGTTAATTCATTAATTGATAGTCAGGCGCCAATCAAAAGCATCTCCGAATACCCTACATACTCCCCAGTCATCCAAGCGTGCAAGGAATCAATTGGTAAACTTTGTGTTTGGAGACGCAGTAAATGACAAATTGGCGAAGTTTGGGGCTTATTTGTCCAAAGGAAGGGCAATGAGGGTTTGGACTTGACTTCAGTTCTATAAAAGCGGCAAAGGCTCTGCCCTTGGGGCCGGGGCCATGAATGTTTGCTTCCTGTAGAGTTTCCGGGCATATGTAAAGATCTTATGATGAAGGTGCGATGCTATTCTTAGCAAGGACTCCTAGTGGAGATGGCAACAGGCTTTTTTTAGACAGCGGTTTATATGAAAACATCGGAATTACAGGTTCCATGGTGAACCAAAGATAGAGAGACTACTAAATATGTTATTTGTAACTTGCACTTTAGGGCAAGCTACATGGCAAGCTCCAGGGTTTCAATCTGTTTAACAACCTGAAGAAATTATCTTGGATGGGCAAGGACTAAAAGGGACTATGAAGCACTCTTGAATTTATTACATCGAATGAGCCTAATTGCAATCACCGATTTATTGTTTGTTCTTTCCTTATAACACTAGAAAACCAAAGGGTCAGGTAAGGTCCTCGAAACTAACCAGCCCAACCTAACCTAGGTTAGGCTACGAAGGCTTGTAGGGACGAATGTATTTCGCCACCTTCACCTGGAGGCTTAAAGGCCCATTGTGAATCCCTTTAGAAGAGTTGAAAAGAGAAATAATAAAGATAAAGAAAAGTGTATATAAAACGATAAAAGTATAAACAATGAAAGCAAGAACTCCGCCAGCAAAAATTCAAAAGAAGTCAGTGTTTGTCAACCACGCACAGGCGCTAAAATCACCTGTTTACTCAGCTACTTATTCACTTAGAATAATCCTTTGATGTTATTCAAACCACAGCCAGAGTCCTCATTAGCTCCATCTTAAAAGCCTCCTTCCACTTCCTGCTTTCGGAGAATCTGTGGCCTAGGGTGTTGGCGGGTAAGGTGTTCTACAGGCCCTATCTCCTCTTAATCACCGCAAAACCTACAGAAGTCCAGAGAGTTCCGATTAGGATGTGAGTTATAAGAGGAGTAAATAGATTAACCCGTCATAAATCTCACATCACAGTGCTCTGTGAGAGTCCCAATTATACACCTCATAAACCCCTTTCCTTTCCTTAAGCAGCAGAACAGTGCCTTTTTGACCAGTTTAGATCACAAAAGCCGGGAAATCCCGTAATTAGCCCTGCCCTTCTAGGTTTGGCCCACTTTGGCCATTACCCAATTCCCTATCGATTGCTAATAGAGACCTGTAGGTGGCCTTATCGGCTTACAGCCGAACTCAATATCGCCAGCAGATCCATTTCTTACCAATTTATCGGTAGTTTAATTATCAGCAGCATTACAACCTGGCCAAAGTCGATGACAAAACCAAGTATCAAAAATATTTTTTGATCAAAATTTTTTTAAAATCTATTTATGATTTGCCACATAAAATATTTTTAGTTTTACTTTATTAATTTTTAACATTTTCTAAAAAAAATGTTATAAGCTACAGGGTGTTTGTTGGCAAATTTATATTTTTGAATACGATTATTTCAAAAAGTGGAGCCGTTGGAATTATCGATTTTTTAAAAGTAATGATTCTTGCGAAATTGATTGTTGACAATTTTGGCGAATGCGTGACGATCCAAATATAAATTGAATTCGTTCGTAGGTACAGAGATTTTGTGCAACTGCCTTAGTTATGAATGTAAAACGGCCAAGGTCCAGTCGATATTCAAGGACTCCTGACAACATTGAACTGGGTGAAAGCGTTTTTCAATACGGAAAATAACAGCCTCACTGGGACTTTGAAATTCGATTATTCGTGAAATCTTAAAAAAAATATCTGAAGTTCCATTCTTTTAAAACTAAAATGGTTTAAGAGCTGAACGAAAAGGACTTTGATTTACGCCAAAACTTTTGTGAAACAATGTTGGAGCGTTTTCACACTGTAAGTCCCATTGTTTGAAGCAACAAGACTCATTTTCACTTAAACGGCCACGTCAACAAGCAAAACTGCCCCTGCTGGTCTACAAAGACCTGCAACCCTCGACTGAAATATCCATAATCATTGCATTATCCCTGGGTAACTCTTTGGTGTGCCTTATCCACGCATCAGATAACTAAACCATTTTTTTCCAAAAAATTTTTAGATGCAGGCGACGATTGTTAGCGGTGATATTATCGACGCATAATTACGAAATTCGTTTTGCCAAACTTGCGAGCTTATCCATCGTACTCTTCACACACATGTTTTCAACAGAATGGGGTGAATAAACACACAGCTAGAGTTTCGATTAATCTAATTCGTGAAAATCTCCCCCCAAAAACTCATCAGTTGTTTTGGGAACATCCCAGGGCCTCCGGGCTCATTCGATACAATTCCAATAGATTGTTTTTATGGAGATATCTCAAATAGGGTGCTTATAATGACAACCCCTAATCTCTTTTGGACTTAAAAGAAAATATTCTTCAAGAAATTAGCTCCTTTAAACTAGAGGCCAGCCCAAGACGACACTAAATAAGGCATCATCTCGAATTTTCAATTCATTTCATATACCTTACGTGTGCACACACAAAAATAAGTACTGCGTTGTATTGTTCGCCATCTCTTTTGTTTACTTAACTTAACTTTAATGAAAAATATATTCACAGTTAAGCACAATTAAGCAAACAACCACGGAACATCGAGTCATCATGATCGCACACTTCCATTTCAATTCGTCTCGAAACTTTACTGTTGGCGGGATGTTCCTGGTGTGATAGTTATAAAAAACGGGGGTTGATTTTGAATGTTCATATGTATGTAATGTAATGTAATTACGCATGAGTTTTATATTGATTTGCCTGCTTGTGTATATGTTTGCTTGTGTATGTACCCACTCAACATTGTGTGTATTATTATTTGTTAACATAACAACAACATAACTCTTAAGTCTTTGTTGTTGTTGCCACACCATAGGCACAGTAATTTTTTTTATCGACCACAGTCTCGACAGCACTCTATATTCTTAGCTACTCTACACTGCAGCACAAAAACTGTTTTAGCTACTCTACATTTCAGCACTTAAACCGTTTAACCACACAATAACACAAGAATTAGAAAATTATGCGGTTCTTGAATTAGCTTGAATAGGACTTGGTGCAGGTCTCTACTTTAAACCATGTTTAATGCAGCGTGTGGCGCATAGCCCAAGTCTCCGTTTTGAACACGGAACACGTTTGGATAACATATTCTTTAAAAAATAAAATCCGCATTTCCATGCTCTTAATAAAGCTTTATGTTGAATATAACGTTTTTTGTTTAAATTGGAAAATATAAAAAAAATATAAATCTTCACCAGACACCCTGTATAAAAGCATTTATTTTTTTGTTATTTTACAACCAGTTCGAATGTTTTTTATTTTATATACCGAAAATATTAAAGTTTGAATTTTAATAAAATTGTCAGGTACAGAAAATATTTGATTTTTTTCACTTACAATTATTTAATTCCGTTATTGTGGCCATAATTGCCGCAATTAATTGTAAAAGTATTAAAACCTCTTTGAAGAATTTCATTATAATTTTACAATTTTCAATTAATTTTTTTTTTAAACTTTCCCGCTTCTATAAATCAAACTTCAATTTCAACGCTGATTTTGAGAAACAACCAAACACTAGAACCAAACAAGCCAGACTGGCAAAAGGCTTTAGATAAAAAACTAAAGCGACTTACATATTGATAAAGACACAAAAATATTTGAAGCTGCTATTTCAATAGAAAAAAAATACATACAAAATACAAAAATACAAACAGATTACATACCTACGTAGGACAAGAACCGCCAAATGGTAAAATAGTAGTTTAAAATGTTTTGCCGTTAGTTGTTATGGGTTTGTAAAAAGAAGGAACAGGGTTGGAAGCAGTGAAGATATTGCTTTTTGAGAGCGCATGTTAGTTGTAAAAAAAATGTTTGAAGTAAATTTATAAAGAAAATATTTTTACTATTTCAAATAGAACCTCTAGAGGTTTAGAGAGTTGTATTTTGGAAAGAAATTGCACTTCAATGTGAGCCAGTTTAGTTGAGAGATTTTTTATTTTTAAATATTTAAGCCGCATGTACACGTGGTTGTTGTTATATTAAAGTTTTCGTCCTTTTTCTGTTTTATACTGTATTTTGTAAATGTTAAAATTGGCGATGGCGATGACGCTGAGCTAAACCATAACAATTTTCATGCTTTAGTTACTTTTATGATGTGAAATTATAAATGAATATAAAAAACAATTATTTCGTTGTTAACACATTTTGCTTTCTGCATCTGATTTATAATTTGTTTTTTTTTTTTTAATTTTTATCCTTTTTTGGAATTTATAGCTTTCCTCCTCCTTTTCTTGAGTAAGAATATTTTCGAATGGTTTTAATGCTTATAAAGCATAAAAGTTTGATACATTTACTTCTTACAAACGAAAGTAATTATGAATTCAAAAAAGTACCCGGCCAGCAAAAAGAAATAAAACGTTAAATACTAGGTACTACCCAGTTAACATTTTCTATTAAATTCTAAACTTCTTTGACTCCTTTGCAGGATTAAAGTAATTGCTTATGCTTTAATTTTTGAGTCAAAAACAAGCAAGAGAATTTAAGGCAATCAAGAACGACCATATTATTCCCTGCACTAAATTTTTATGGGGACTTTATCAAAAACTTTAGCGATAATTTTTGTATTCATTTGTTGGTAAACTTTGTTCATACTTCCCCGTTCTACTTGTTAAGCTTTGTACAGGGTGCCTGGGGGCAAATCTATATATATTTAAACACAATTATTTCAAATAGTAATAAACTTTGTGGAGAAAGAGAGCGCCATGGGAATTACTGATTGTGCGGATTCATCAGCCACGACGTCGCATTGGTCAAGTCAGCATCGCGTTTTTGCTGTGGAGACACTTTTTAAGAGTAATATTTCTTACAAAATTGCTCGTCTACCATTTTGTTCAAAGTTCGGTATTTGACGAATACGTTATGGACCAAGTGTAAATTTAGCTTGTTCGGGGCAGCAGATATTCCTCGTAACTGCTTTGGCTATGAATGTCCTACGGCCAAGGCCCAGTCAATCTTCAAGGACTCCCGAAAACATTGAACTGGTTTAAAACAGTTTACGTGAAGCTTCGCGACTTTAAATGCTAAAAAGAGCAGCCTCATTGGGGCTTTCAATATCGATTATTCATGAAATTTTAAAAAAGGACCTTAAGTTTTATCCTTTTAAATTTTAAATCGTTTAGGAACTGAAAGAAAGTGACTTTGATTTACCAAAAATTTTTGTGAAACCATGCTTGAGCATTTTCGCATGTTAAGTCCCATTTTTTGAAGCGACGGGACTCATTTTTACTTAAATGGCCACGTCAATAAGTAAAACTGCTGTTACTGGCCTCCCAGAGCCCGCAACCTTTGATTTAAACATCAAAACCCATTACATTGCCATTACATTGGTCCAAATAATTGGACCAATTTTTTCGAAAATTCCCGAGGCTAGGCGACGCATGATTACGGAATTCTTTTTTTGTAAACCTGTGAGTTCATTCATCGTACTTTTCACACACATGGTTTTACACAAGATGGGGCGACTGCACACACAGCCAGAGCTTTGATTAATTTACTTCGGGAAAATTTCCCCCAAAAACTGATTGTATTTGAAATACAAATACGTATTTTGTATTTGTATTTGAAATACCACCTTCTAATGTATTTTGTATTTTAAATACCCGACACTGAAGTATTTTGAGTTTTGTATTTCAAATACTTATGATGTCGAAATACATTTTTGTAAAAAACATTTTTTTGTAATACAAAAATTTGACATAATCAAAATTGAAAAACTTTACAATTTCCTCGGGAACACTTAACAAGATAACAGCAAGGCAAAAATCAAAAATTCGCCCTCTGCATTTTCCTTTTGTGTTTGAACGGTGGAATGCCAGAAAAATAAAAAATTTTATACAAAATTGAATATCTGTAACGTGCCGGGCCGACACAAAGTATTTTTTTTATAATTTTTTCGGTACAAAAACAACTTGAATAGATAAGATGGCTGGATTAACGAAAAGATAAATGTGAAGGGTAAATAAGATACGGCATAGCCGAATAAAACGTTCTTACTTGTTTTTAATAATCACTTTTATATGTCTCTGGCTAGTTTGTAAATTACCCAATAATCTGAAAAAGAGTACGTGTTATATGAATCATGTCACAAGGCTCATGCAAGCTATAAAAAGAACTTGGAATTTCTTTTTGTTTATTTTGCCATTAAATTTATGACAAAATAAGGCAGTTTTAACTCCGATAATTCCTATTTCAATAGGACTTCTTAATTAAACTACTTATACCCATATTCATAATACTTATGATGGGCTCATTAAAGATTTTTTTAACAGTCATCGATAGGATAATTGTAGAAAGACCCCAAAGAAACTGGCCTAAGCTGTACCTAATTTCCGGGTGTTTCCCCTAACCTAGCCATTGGGCTACCATAACCCTTGCTCCATTTATTTTTTTTTTCAAACTGTAAACATTATTCTTGATTTATTTTGTAGAAGTTATTAGCTGTAATAGCTTTCGAAATAAAGCGCATAAAAATTTTTTTAAAATTCATGGAGTTTTAGGGGGGCTATCATTGTCCTTGCTACTATCCCAAAGTTAATTTTTCCGCCTTTAAAGTCTCCATACCAAATTTTGCGGCAACTGAGGTACATAGGGATATATGTATAAATTTTGTTCTAAAAAATCTTAGGCTTTTCCTTATTTTTCAGCTTCTCGTTGGCCGATCTTACTGATTTCAATTAACTATTTGCTCTTAAGTATTTGGAGTTAGTCAGCTTCCTAAATGACAAAAGTAAGGAGCTTTCCAGTCTTGAAGGCTACCCAAATATAGGAAATGTTTTCATAAAATTTAACACCAGTTTGTGTTCATCAGGACCTGTAGAAAGATTGTTTTCTTTAGCAGGATTTATATGTTCTCCAAAAAGAGGCTGCTTATCTGATGAAATTTAGTGTTCATGAAAGGAAATTCTTGTTTTACAACAAAGTGAAACAAAGTGGTTATAAATGTATTTTGTATTTTAAATACTCGACTTAAAAGTATTTAGTATTTTCTATTTGAAATACCACAGGAACAAGTATTTTGTATTTCAAATACAGCAAAGCGTGTATTTTGCCCAACTCTGTATGTATGTATGCATACACATATGTATGCATAAAGGTAAATTTAGCAAAAAAGTTTGCGAATAATCAAAAACAAATATAAGAAGATATAAAAGTTTAACCAAATTAAATTGCTTTACTTTAGGTATGGAATAAAAGAGGTGTTTAATATTTTTTATTTCTGTCTAAATTTTTTATTTTAAAGCGAAATTTACAAACATTTGTAAATTGTCCATTGATTTGAACAAAACAGAAACATAATAACGTGGGGTTTTACCTGGCATGTTTTCCAGTGTAAATTGTTATTGTTTTTAAATTGTCATACAAATAATAACATGCAATAGCGAACATGGGTGCTCAGCCATATGTTTGGATGTCGATGGCAGCTTAAAATCAATTAGTGCATAAATTAAAACAAACTGAAATCCTCTTTACTTCTTATTTTGCAGTTTAATTTACTATTTGTCGAAACGATATTATCCAACCGCTATGATCTTTTGCATCTGAAGTTTAAAATAACTTTATGGTTAATTTGGTGCTTCTGCTAATGCGAGATGCCCCTTAGAAAGGATTGATTATTCGAAAAAACACGACTTATAGAAAACTAATAATGATTTATCATATCTTTCATATTTCTAAGATTAACTTGGGAGCTGCGAGGGCTTAAAAATAGTCGTTGGCTTATGGCTCAAAAAAGAATATAAATTTATTTTTAGTAAATTTATTTCTAATAAATTAATGCCTTAAAAAATTTGCTGTGAAGAGCATCCTTTTAATAAATAAATTTGTAATCTATTACAGTACATTATAAACTGCACAATTTACTAAACGTATACAAGTCTTACGCGATAAAATTTTTCATAAAATCACTTTCCTACATATTTTTTTAGAAGAAAAGTATAGAAAAGTTGGCTCTTCTTTACCCCTTTTGTCTACAAACAAAAATTACATTGAAGTTATTTCATGGAAAATTTTATCTTGTAAATTTAGTATAAGGCTAGTAGTACATATTCACATACAACTACATGATTACATTGCAAAGTTCTAAAGTTTTGATTAAAAGTAATAAATACTTTAAGCAAATACAACAACCATTAATTTCAGCACAAGCTTAAATAATTTTCACATCCGGTTGGAAGTTTAATTAAAAGTTTGCTTAAATTTTCCAAAGCAAAAGCTTTTGTAAAAAGCTTTTTATATCCTTAACAAAATCCTGTAAAATTACACTTTGGCCAGGATTCAAAATTTTTTTCACAGTAGCCTAAGCTTCAACTATTGTGAATTTATTATTTTAGAACTTGTTTCTACCTACATCAAATGAATAAACTATTTAAAATGCTTTAAATACAGGGTGTCTGGTTTTTATTTTAAAACTTAAATAAAAACGTAATAATTGACACAAAAGGTTTGTTAGCAGCATTGAACAATAGAATGGGAATGCAATTAATTTTTTTAAAGAGCATGTCATTCAGATGTTTTCGGTCTAGTTGAAAAGACTGTTCAAAACGGAGCCTTGTGTCCTGCGCCACATGCTACAGTTACAGTTAATTTAGTGCAATTAAACTGATTTTTCGACGAATATTTTCCGTTAGGGCCACAAAAGATTGAGGATTGTCATTATAAAACCTCTCTTTGAGGTTGCCTAAAAGAAAAATGCACGAGAGTTAGATCGGATGATCCCGATGGCCATGGGATGTCACCAAAGCGACTATACGTTTTTAGGGAAAAATTTCTCAAAGAAAATTTATCGAAGCTCTGGCTGTGTGTGCGAAAAGTGCGCTGGGTGAGCTTGCAGGCTTAGCAAAAAGAATTCCGTATTCTGGCTTCAAGATTTTTCGAAAAAAATGGTGCAATTATTTCATGCTTGCTTAGCGCACACCAAACAGTTACCCTGGGGGGGGGGGGGGGCAAAACAATGATTTTTAACGTTTAAATCGAGAGCTGCAGGTTCTTGAAAAATAATAAGGGAAGCTTAGCTTGTTAATGTGGCCGTTTGAGTGAAAATAAGCCACGTTGCTCCAAAAATATGATTTACAGTGCGAAAGCGCTCAAACATCATTTCACAAAAACTTTTGCGTAAATCAAAGTAATTTTTTTTCAGTTCTTGAACGATTTGAATTTTAAAAGGATGAAACTTCAGATCCTTTTCTTTTAATTCAAAGGCTGCTCTTTTCCGTACTGAAAGTCATGGATTTGCTGGTAAATTACTTTCAACCAGTTCAATGTTTTTGGGAGTTCTTGAAGATCGACTGGGCCCTGGCCGTTGGAGTTCATAGGCAAAGCAGTTGCGCGGAGTCTCTGTACCCACGAACAAACTAAATTTACACGTATTAGCCGAATACTGAACTTTGAACAAACTGCCAGCGAGCAATTACGTAAGAACCATTGCTCTTAAAAAATGTCTCCACAGCGAAGGCGCGATGCTCACATTCGGTAATTCCAAGGGTGCCACCCTCTCTTCGCATATATAAATTTGCCACGAGACACCCTGTATTTATTAAACGATTTTTTTTTATAGATTTTTTAAACTTTTGGTTCTATATAAATTTATCAGCTTTTTTATCTTCTATTCACTGAAAATATCAGGGACCGTAATAATTATACAAAAAAAACCTCCAAATATAATAAATATTTTTTTCATTTTTACAATTTTTGTCAAAAAAATATTATTTTTATACCCTTCACATAGTGATAAGGGTATATATCAGTTTGTCATTCCGTTTGTAATTTCTTTATTCTCCATTTGCGACCCCATGAAGTGTATATATTCTGAATCCTTATTGATAGGGAAGTTGATATAGCCATGTCCGTCTGCCTGTCTGTCTGTCTGTCCATCTGTTGAAATCAAGTTTCCGGAGTCAAATAAAAAGATACAGACCAGCTATTGGTGTGAAATTGCTAGAAATATCCCGCAGCTGTTCGCTATTCAAAATCAGTAAAATCGGTTCACTATTGACCGAGATATAAGCAAAAACCCAAAACAACCCATTTTTTTTAGGAAAAAATCCGTGCATATATCCCTTTATATCTCAGCAAATACAGTCATTCTTGCAACAAAACTTGGCACGGATACTCCTAAAGCAGGGATCTAAAAAACGAAAAAATTTTTTCAGATAGGACCAGGGGAAGTAGTATTTTTCCTACAATTGCACAAATTTGGTGAAATATTTTATGCGATATATCTCGGAAACTAAAACAGCTATCGACTTGAAATCTTCTACAAGAAGTAATTGTACAACGAGACTATAAAGAAAACGTTTTTTGAGTGGGGGCAAAAAAAGGGGTAGCTTCCATACAAATTAACAATTTGTATGAAATATTCGATATGCTATATCTCGGAAACTATAACAGATATCCACATCAAATGTTTTACAAAAAGTAATTGGACAACAAGGCCTACGCTTCAAAGAAAAAACATTTTTGTGTGGGGGGTGAAGAAGGGGTAGCTCCCATACAAATTAACAATTTTTATAACATTTTCAAAACGCTACTTCTGGAAAACTATTACAGCTATCGACTTCGAATATTCTACAAAAAGTAATTTTCAAATAATTCATACATTTTGGAGAAAAAGTTGGAGAAGAGCAGGGGGACTAGAACATCCCATAATATTTAACAAGTTTAATTAACCTTAAAATATTGTTACGGAGTTAAACGTTGACTGGGTATGTCAATGTTTACTGGGTATGTAACATGATTGGCGGTTGTTGTCTGTGCTAAGAAGTTATTTAAATGTAACGGCCATTCGCTAGAAAGTTCTAGGGTGTTATCGAATCTTGTGGAACATTACAGCGTATTACCAACCACTATAAATAGTCGAGTAACACGAATGCCGCAAGCAGTTTAAGTTTAACAGTTGAGTTGAATAAGTGAACATTCAAAAGTGCTAAATAATAAAAGTGAATAACTTTAAGTGTTTTAAAGAAGATTGTAAATAAGTATTTTAAATAAATAAAGTTCTGTATTGTTTAAAATAAAATTTCAAGTGTTTATTATTACTTTGGCAATAAAAAGAACCCCGGTTTATTTAGAGGAAATAAACCCACGTTTATAAAAGGTATAAACGTAACAATTGGTGTCAGAATCGGAATTGCATTTTAATAAACATGAAATTCGAGGATCTTAAAGTTGAGCAGTTTAAGAGAGAGTTGAGCAAGCTGACATTACCTACAGCGGGTAATAAGGCAGAGTTACAAAAGAGGCTGATTGAGGAATTTAAGCGGCGTAATATCGACATTGATGTTTATGAGTTTGACGAAAAGGAAGATCTGGAGGTTGTTACCTGTGCAACAACAAACAACGTTGATATAGGCACAATGCTTGCTGCTATGATGGAAAAAATAGAAATGAAATTTCAGGAAGTTCAAGAAACTTCTAAAATGAATTTCCAAGAAGTTCAAGAAACTTCTAAAATTAATTTCCAAGAAGCTCAGGAAACTTCTAGAGTTATTAATGAAAAAATAGAAAGAAAATTCCAAGAAGTTCAGGAAACTTCTAGAATGAATTTCCAGGGAGCTCAGGAAACTTTTAGAATTAATAATGAGAAAATAGAAATGAAGTTTCATGAAGTTCAGGAATCTTCTAAAGCTATGGAGTTTAAACTTCAAGAAATTTCTGAAGCTGTAAACAACAGAGTAGAGGGCATAGTAAAGGAAGTCATTAAAATCGATAAGAAACTATCTCACCTTGAAGATGGCATGGTTGCGCAAGCAAGTGACTTTAATAAGAAAGTCCAAGATGTTGACGAAAAATGTAAAAATCTGGAAACAAAAATTAATAGTCTTCAATGTCATGAGGTGCCAATGCGAGTAATTCCAGAAATATCAAACAGAATTAAGGCCCCTACTTTTGACGGCAGTGCACCATTTAATGTTTTTAAGTTCCAGTTCGAGACAGTTGCCAATAGAAATGCGTGGAACAATGAAGAAAGGGCGTTAGAGTTGATTTTGGCCTTAAAAGGTAACGCAGCTCAAGTTCTAGAAAGCATACCTATTGGATGCAGAGAAAACTACGAGGAGATAATGGTTGCACTACAACGCAAGTATGGCGGTGAGCACAAACGAGATATATACCGAATGGAATTGCGAGGTAGAGTACAGAAAGCCAACGAATCGTTACAAGATTTTGCAACAGAAATCGAGCGGTTGGTGCAGTTGACATATCCAGGCGAGAACCATCCATTTTTGGATCAATTTAAAATAGAAACGTTTGTGAGTGGAATACGCGATCCTGAAATCAAGCACGCGGTGTTTGGCACACAGAAGTCTACTTTTGCTGAAACCGTATCATACGCGCTGACACAGGAGACCGCAAAATTACTGTCTAAGCCGCAAATACATAAGGTAAGAAATCTCGAAATTACCGCAGAAAAAGACAGAAATATTGTCGATGAGTTAAAAAATGCAGTTATGCAGGCATTGGAAGAAAAGCGAGGTACAGTTCGAATCAAATGCTATAACTGCGGTAAGAGTGGCCATTTTCAGCGAAATTGTAAAGCATCAAGAAAGCGGGCTAGATCTGTTTTACCACCTAGAAACAGCAAACGCGTAAACACCACAGCAAACGAGTCTCCGTTAAACTAACACGAGCTAGCACTACGGGGCAAGAGCTAGCTCCCATAACCGAGGGCCCCACAATCTCCATATCAGTCATGCAACAGAAAAATAGCAACCTAACTGCTTGTGGGTATATCAATGGTCGAAGGCATATTTTTACTATAGACACAGGAGCATCGCAATCCATTATCAGACCTGATATAGTCAAGAAAACAATTGAACCGTTATATGGCGTAAGTCTACGAACAGCAACTGGAGAGCCTGCTACTGTCTATGGTAAAATAAACGTAAAAGTAACTATTGCCAACATAAGTGTGAATCATGTATTCATTGTTGCCGACATTGTGGACGAAGTAATCATCGGTGCAGACTTTATGATCAATCATGGAATTAGTCTGCATATGGGGCAAAAGACAATGATTTGGCAGAATATTGAGATACCCCTAGATGTTGGTTACTAAGATAAATCGCCTGTAAGGAAGCTGTTTGCTATAGAACAAGAGAAAATACCACCACAGTCAGAAAGTGTAGTATGGGCGCGTATAGAGGGAGATTGTGTCGACAACCGGTTGTGGGTGGTAGAACAAACAGATAGAAAGAGTGACTTAATAACAGCAAAAGCCCTGGTAAGAACCTGTAACAACGGAAGAGTCCCTGTTAGAATGCTAAACCTTTCCACATGCGAAAAAGTCGTCAGGCCGAATTGTGAAGTGGGCCAGTGTGCTACAGCTGAGGCAATAATAAATTGCGAAATGGAATCGGTTCCTGTCTGTATGTCAAACAAAGAGCAGGAGATGCTATCGGAGTGCATAGAAAAATGGGTTAAAGGGTTATCTTCGTCCGACAAAAATAAAGCAAGGAAACTGCTTAGAAAGCACGCCTCCATCTTCGCCTTGAAAGGACAACAGCAAGGAAGAACATCACTTGTGAAACATCAGATAAATACAGGAGATGCAAGGCCAATAAAACAAGCTCCCAGAAGTATTCCTCTAGCAAAACGCAATGAAGTAAAAGAACTTGTCGGCGAAATGGAGCGGAGTGGAGTAATAGAACCTTCTTCAAGCCCTTGGAGCTCCCCGGTAGTGTTGGTTAAAAAGAAAGATGGCAGCACCAGATTCTGCGTCGATTATAGAAAACTGAATGATGTAACCAAGAAGGACAGTTACCCGCTACCAAGGATAGATGACACGCTGGACACGCTAGCTGGAACGAAATGGTTCTCCACATTAGACCTGCAAAGTGGTTATTGGCAAGTTGAAATATCTGACAAAGATAAGGAGAAAACAGCTTTTAGTGCAAGTGATGGGCTGTGGCAATTTAACGTAATGCCATTTGGGCTATGCAATGCCCCAGCCACATTCGAACGGTTAATGGAGCGTGTATTGAGGGGACTACATTGGAAGACATGCCTGGTGTATCTTGATGACATTATTGTCATGGGTAAAAGTTTTGACGATCACCTGAAGAATCTAGAAGAAGTCCTCAAGCGGATATCATTGGCTGGACTTAAATTGAGTGCGAAGAAATGTGCATTGTTCCAAAAAGAGGTTAAATATTTGGGCCATCGCGTCGCAGAAAATGGTATATCAACTGACGAAGATAAAATTAAAGCTGTGAAGGACTGGCCTCGCCCAAACAATCTGCATGAGTTACGCAGTTTTCTTGGCCTTTGTACCTACTATAGGAGGTTTGTGCCAAATTTTGCCAGTGTCGCTGCCAGTCTACATGAGCTTACGCAGAAGTCACGACCGTTTCTGTGGGCTGACGCACAAGAACAAGCATTTCAGAAGCTCAAGGAGTTATTATGCGTAGCACCCGTCCTGGCCTATCCAATTGCTGGAGAGAAATTTGTGCTGGATAGTGATGCGAGTGGCTACGGGATAGGCGGTGTTCTTTCACAACTTGTCAACGGTACAGAAAAAGTTATAGGCTACTACAGTCGAACACTCTCAAAGCCTGAAAGAAATTATTGTGTTACACGGCGAGAGCTTCTGGCAGTGGTAGAGTGTGTAAAACATTACCACAAGTACCTGTATGGACAACACTTCGAGATAAGAACCGACCACTCCGCACTCAGGTGGTTGCTACAATTTAAACAACCAGAGGGGCAGCTAGCCCGTTGGATTGAACGTCTCCAGAGCTACGAAAAGGTACTAAGCATGGAAATGCGGATGCACTATCCCGAAGACCTTGCAGATCGGAATGCAAGTATTGCCTAAAAGCTGAAGAAAAAGAAGGCGTCGTTGATGTTCGACTCACACGCATAGAGACAAGTGACGACTGGCCAGCGGCACAAAGGGACGATCCCGTACTGGCGAAAATTATTTCGGCAAAGGAGGAAGACAAAAGGCCAACCCGTAACCAAATATCAGCGGAAAGTCCACTGATGAAATCATATTGGGCGCTGTGGAATAGTCTGCAGCTAATTAACGGATGCCTTTATCGTCAATGGGAAAGCGCTGATGGTAAATCAAAAACAAATTTAATTGTGGTGCCATCCTCTAAAATCGAAGACGTAGTGAAGGAGTTTCATGATGGTCCTAGCGGTGGTCACCTTGGCGTAACAAAAACCGTAGAGAAGATTAAACACCGCTTCTATTGGCTTGGATGTCAACAATCGGTTGCTGATTGGATAGCAAACTGTGGACGATGTATCGCAGCCAAGGGCCCAGTAAGAAGAAGTAGGGGACCACTGCAGCAGTACAATTCAGGTGCTCCTTTTGAGCGAATAGCGATGGATATAGCAGGACCTTTTCCTATCAGTGAGGCAGAAAACCGTTACGTCTTAGTGGTAACCTACTATTTTAGCAAATGGCCAGAGGTATACGCTATACCAAACCAAGAGGCTAAAACTGTTGTAAACACGTTTGTAAACAACTGGGTGTGCCGCTACGGTGTCCCGCTAGAATTACATTCTGATCAGGGGAGAAATTTCGAATCTTCGATATTCCAGGAAATGTGTGAGCTATACGGTATCCGAAAAACGAGGACTACGCCACTTCATCCACAGTCTGACGGCATGGTCAAAAGATTTAACCGCACGTTAGAAGAACACCTGAGAAAAGTGGTCAGCTCACACCAAAGGGACTGGGATGAGCACATACCTAAATTTCTGTTGGCATACAGGTCAGCCGTTCATGACTCTACCTCCACAACACCTGCAAAAATTATGTTTGGAACCGAGCTGAAGCTGCCAGGTGATTTAGAATTCGGTATTAAGCCCACAACAATAGATGAACACGAAGACGACTCTTCAAGGGAACAAAAAGATCTTAACCAAGTTCATGAATTCGTACGTGGCCGAATAAAAATGACCAGTGACAAAATGAAAGCCAGATACGATCTAGCAGCGAATTCCGAAGGTTTTAATGAAGGTCAGCTAGTTCTACTATATAACCCACAACGGAAAAAGGGGTTGTCTCCTAAATTACAAACCCATTGGGATGAACCGTATAAGGTAATAAAAAGAATAAATGATGTCGTGTATAGAATTCAAAAATACAAAAGCCCAAGATCAAAGATGAAAGTGGTTCATCTCGAGCGCCTCGCCAATTACGGGACGAACAGGCTTAAGCGGGCCGTAGTGTTACGGAGTTAAATGTTGACTGGGTATGTCAATGTTTACTGGGTATGTAACATGATTGGCGGTTGTTGTCTGCGCTAAGAAGTTATTTAAATGTAACGGCCATTCGCTAGAAAGTTCTAGGGTGTTATCGAATCTTGTGGAACATTACAGCGTATTACCAACCACTATAAATAGTCGAGTAACACGAATGCCGCAAGCAGTTTAAGTTTAACAGTTGAGTTGAATAAGTGAACATTCAAAAGTGCTAAATAATAAAAGTGAATAACTTTAAGTGTTTTAAAGAAGATTGTAAATAAGTGTTTTAAATAAATAAAGTTCTGTATTGTTTAAAATAAAATTTCAAGTGTTTATTATTACTTTGGCAATAAAAAGAACCCCGGTTTATTTAGAGGAAATAAACCCACGTTTATAAAAGGTATAAACGTAACAATATGAATAATTTTTTTTTTTTTTTTTTTTTTGCATAATTTTTAATTATTGAATCTTCGCTTTAGCGAACTAACAATAAGTTTTCAAATCTTAAGACTAAGGAAATAATATTAGTCCAGCCAGTGCCAAACTAAAATTTACGTTCTCATAATATAAATAGTTATCTTCATCTAAGCGCAATAGTATCCCTCCTTTTTAGACGGGAGTGTCCACTATGTTGCAAGATACTTCGAGCGAGCGGGTTTGGATGTGTTTCCAGCTTATTTAAATACTTGTCCACATATTTCAGGATTTCGCATTTAACTAGTGGAACTTTTAGATCCTTATGGATGGTGCTGTTTTTGACATACCATGGAGCACCAGTTATCATTCTTAGGATTTTATTTTGACGGCGTTGTATTTTTTCTATGTTAGAGGCGGAAGCAGTGCCCCATAATTGTATACCGTAGCACCAAATTGATTTTAAAATTGAGTTGTAGAGTAGAAGCTTACAATCAAGACGTAGCACAGAGTTTCTACCCATAAGCCAGTGGATTTGTGCAGCTTTAAGTTTCATTTGCGTCAGCTTTGCATCTATATGAGGCTTCCATGTGAGGCGGCGATCCAGGTGAATACCAAGATATTTTGTCTCGGATCGTTGAGGCACCAAATGGTTGTTAATAGTGATTGGAGGGCACGTTTCTTTGCGTAAGGTAAAAGTTATGTGAGTACATTTTTGTTCATTTATTTTTATTCCCCATAACCTTGCCCATTTCTCAACTTGGCTAACGTGTTGTTGCAGTTGACTCGAAGCCTCTTTAGGGTCTTTATCAATACTGAGAAAAGCAGTATCATCAGCAAATGTGGACGTGTGCGTAAAACAGTTGGTTGGCATATCTGCTGTGTAAAGCAAGTACAAAATTGGACCTAGTATACTCCCTTGAGGTACACCAGCCTCTATTGGTTGGGAACAACTTATTTGGTTTCCCTCTTTGATCATAAATTGTCTGCCGGTTAAGTATTTTTCTAGCAGGCTTGAAATATTAGCTGGTAGATAGAGTTTTAGTTTGACTAACAGGCCTTCGTGCCATACTTTATCGAATGCTTGAGAGACATCGATAAAAAGCGCGGAGCAGTACTTCTTTTCCTCAAAGGCTTTTCTTATAACCTGCACCAGTCTGTGAGTTTGTTCGATTGTGCTATGTTGACTTCTAAAACCAAATTGGTGATCTGGGATGCAGTTGTTATCATTAAGGATCGGACTCAGCTTGTTTTTAAGCAGCTTTTCGAATAGTTTCGCCAAAGTTGGTAACAAACTTATAGGCCTATAGGACTCCACCTTCGAAGAATCTTTACCAGGCTTGGGAATCATCTTTACTAAGGCAACTTTCCATATTGGCGGAAAGTGTTCAAGCCGAATTATGGCATTAAAAACAAAAAGAATAATTCTTTTACCTGTGAAGGGTAGCTCTAGAAGCATTTTGTTGCTTATTTTATCAACGCCAGGAGCTTTTTTATCATTAAGGTTAGAAATAGCTTCTACCACATCTGAATATCGGAAACGTATTTCTATAGGACGTCTAGAAACAACAGGCGGTAATTCCCTCACGTCAGTGCATGTATTAGCAGTGAACACGTTTCTTAAATGGCTTGCGAGCAGATCGCATTTTTCTTCATCATTTCTAGCCCAGGATCCTCTAAGATTGCGCAGTGGTGGTTTTGCGATTACGGGTCTTTTGAGACGACTGGCTGATCGCCATAGAGAATAATTTGTTTGAGGGGTTGCGTCTAGACCTTCCAAATACTTCTTAATTGATGCAATTCTGTGTACCTCCAGCAAGTTTTTTAAGCGATTTGTACACTCTTTTAGCTTCGTTTTAAGTTGGGGCGATCTATGCTGTTGCCATTCTCTTCGCGCTCTCCTTTTTTCAGATAAAAGCTCCTCAACATCGACAGAAAAAATTTTGTTGTATTTGACCTGACGGTATGTTGAAGAAGCATGTTCAACGGCTTTTTTAATGTTTTCATTTAGGATATTTAGGCAATCATCGATTTCTTGGGGAGTTTTTAGTGGTATGTGTTCCGAGCAGTGAGAGCTGATATATTTTTTATATTTTAACCAATTTACTCTTTTTGATAAGAAAAAATCACTAGTTGCTATTTGGTGAGGACTGCAAATAGAGATAATTGTGGGTGAGTGGTTAGAAGATAAATCGAAGGAGGCTTCAGCCTCAATAAGGTCCGGTGATATACCTTTTGCCACGCCAAAATCTATTACGTCTGGAATTTTATTATTGTCCGTTGGCCAATAGGTTGGTTGTCCAGTTGAAATAACGAAAAGTCCTATTTCCGACACTGAGTCATACAAGACACGACCTCTGGGACTAATTAGGCGGGAGCCCCAGTATGTGTGCTTAGCGTTATAGTCTCCAGCAGCTATGAAGCGGGGACCTAATGATTTGTAGAAACTGTTGTATTGATCCTTCGTTATGGAGAATCTGGGTGGACAGTAAACTGATGAAATAACAAGGTTATGGAAAAATTCATCAATGCAGACGTTCGTAGCTTGGATATAACATTCCGAGAGGCCACCCAACCATTGGTGTTTAATTCTTGATTTGATTAGAATAGCCGAGCCACCACATGATCTATCCCTAGGATCCTTTGAATCGTAAAAAGAATAACCACTAATTTTAAAAGTGCTTCTAGATGTCATATGAGTCTCAGAAATACACATAACATCGATTTTTTGGTTCATCAAGAAATATTCGAGCTCGTTTTTGTGTTGGCGGATGCCGTTTGCGTTCCAGAAACAAACCCTGAGGCAGTTCATGGTCTTTTAAGCATAGCCTGCAGAAAAGCAGACTGCATTTTTTGCATTTCTTGCATCATGTTGGCCATTTGCGCCATAATCTGCGTAAATTGTGTGACCATATTGTCAATTACGGCTTCCAGGCGGCTAAAATTAGGCCCGGTTGGTTCGCTAGTTGGCACTTCTTGTTGTGTTGTAGGCTGGGTAGACTTACGTGAATTAGGCTGGTTAGACTTTAATGCGGCGGCGTAAGAGACTTGATTTGTAGCTGGTTGTGCCAATGGGGGCATATTTGTAGTTGGTATATTTAAAGGCTGGGGAGGGGCAGGAACTATGTTCGGCTTAGTTGATCGCATAACCGAATTAAAAACAGGGCAACCTCTATAGTTGGCAGTGTGGTTTCCCCCGCAGTTGCTGCATTTCTTTATCCTAGGATCATCTTTTGGCTTGTCGCACTTGGTCGTATCGTGCAGATCCCCACACACAACACAAACAGTAGGCAACTTACAATAAGTTTTAGTGTGGCCATATTCCTGGCAGTTTAAGCACTGTACGGGCCCAGATCGCTTATGTGGCACTTCCACAGTGACTCGTCGGTGCATAATATATTTTAAATCGTAGATGGGGTGAGTTTCACTTTTTTTTAATTTGATATCACCAGGCTCAAGCTCCACTCGGAATAATGGTTGGGGGTGTTTTTCCCTATTTCTCATATTTGATACCGTCCTAACCATAAACCCTTTGTTTAACAAACTGGTCTTGATCTCTTCTGGGTCAACGTTAGAATCAATGCCTTTAATAACTACCTGAAGGCCTTTTGCGGTCTTGAGTTGGTAGGTATAGAAGTTTTTTCTGAGTTTTTCGAGCTCCGAAACCGTGGCGCGGTAGGCGTTTTCATGGTTCACTTGAATTTTTGTCTCAAATATGTTACCGCGTTTAACGTTTGAAACATAAAAGTTATTTTCCCCAATCAAACCGACTAAAAACTTGACGAGATCATTTGAGTTTTTTTCCCTCAAATAAATGGGAGGTGGCTTAAAGGACTTTTTTTCACTAACATGGGCCTCATTATCCTCTTGCAAAATTGCAAAACGATTTTGCGATGAGGTTGGCCTTTCATCGTCTTTTAAAATTTTTGCAGGTTGAGATGCTTCTGCCGATTTAGGGCTCCTTCCCCTTTTAAGAACTGTTACGTACCTGTCCATCCCTACCTGGATCTTAGGAGCACACGCAGAAATTGGGCCCGTAGCGCCTTTAGCAGCTGTTGGTGCGACACCAGAACTTGATAAAGAAGACCGCGATGAAGATGGCACCTCGGTATTTTTTTTATAATTTTTAAACAGAGATTGGGCTAAATTTGTCCCTTGTTCAGTACATTTATTCAAATTAGGCACACTTGCACTTAAATTATTTGTATTTGTTTTCGGTTTTGCACTTAAATAGTTTCTATTATATTCAGGGTCTCTAATGTTTTCATTGCTAACGCTTGCTGAGCTTAACACAATGTAAGCATTTCGGCTATTAGGCCCACTGTCACAACGATTACTGTTACTCATTAACCGTTTGGTTTTTTTGTTTTGTTTAGTTTGTTTTTATTTTCGATTCTCACTTATGTCTTGTAGGTATGTATATTAACAAATATTTTTTTTTTGTAACTTATTACAAATATCACCTATTACAAATATACACTCGCGTAGACACGTCCGTACACTACGAGATTAAGAGAGCAACTGTGATTAAAATATATAGCAAAAATTAAATTTTCTAAGTAATTAAATATTACATAAAATCCCTAGACTCTTAATATAACTCTGTATACCTTACAAATCCAAAAAAAAAATACCTCAAACTATAATGAAGCAATTCCTTTTCCACAGATGGCTGATGTTTACAACCAAATTAAACTAACAACCGAACAAAGAGTACTGATGATGAAAATCGTAGCTGTTTTTCGAAAATGCATTCTACTCGGCTAGTATCGGTAAAAATCTTGTTTTTTCAATAAAATTTCCTTTCTTAACTAACGCTAATAAAAAAAGTAGTAAAAACTAAAAATATTAATTTCTTCATTTGCAAATAAATGAGAATTTAGTATAGTATTGAACTTGAGCCTGATAAAGAAAATAAAATTGTCTTAAAAACAAATAGTTCAACTAATAAATAAAAACGAAAACTCAGAAAACTATAAACAATTTTAATATTCATTGAATTTATAATAATTTGAGCCAATTTTTTATCCTTGTAAGTGTAATTTGGGAAAACTTGTTTGCACTACTGTACGTATGATTTTTATTAAATTCTTGTGGATATTTATATTTTTTCCATTTATTAAAATATATAGCAAAAATTAAATTTTCTAAGTAATTAAATATTACATAAAGTCCCTAGACTCTTAATATAACTCTGTATACCTTACAAATCCAAAAAAAAAATACCTCAAACTATAATGAAGCAATTCCTTTTCCACATAACCACAGCACTACAGCTTGATTTAAATTAAAACTAATATAGAGTTTTTTTGGTAGTTACTCTTAACAAGTGGATTATTTAAGAAGATTTTCTTTAGTTTTTTTAAATATTGACATTTATTTAAACAAAAAGATAAAACAACATTTAAAAACAAAAGGCCAACATCCAGATAAACGTGTATCTTTTAGTATGTTTGTCACGTCTTTTACAATTTAGTATTTTGTTACTTGTAGCCAATACAAATAATGTTTAGAAATATATTGAAAATATAAGTAACAATAGCAGCAATACTAACTTAAATGAATCAATATCATTGCAAGTACTTGTATAAGTTAAAAGCATGCTCATTTGGAAACACATTTCAATAATGTTAAATTGTGGTTGGAAAGACCAAATAATACATACGATTTAGATACGACACACATAGGTATTTATATAAATACTAGATGCATTGTTAGAAACATGAATTTTGGCTGTAAGATAACTAAGTCAGTGGATGTATGGTGGTTGTTGAAATTAAAAAGCAGTATGACTAGAATGAATATCATTGGGGTGGCTTTGTGGACAGTAAATATTTATTGGAAATCTATCATCCAAGTTTATTATAGAAATTTTAAAACAATACAACAAATTTTAATTTCATTTAATTTCGTTTAATTTAGTTGTCATTGGGCACACGTACATGTATCATGATATACTAATACATACAAAGCCAAATGACAGCACTAATGAACTATTTACAAAACAAACAAAGGAACTTGTAGAAACCCAATATAAAGGAAAATAAATAAAACAAATATCTTTTTTAAACTAACAGAATAAATCTCTAAACGTTTTTTATTAAAGTTAAATTTTTGATAAATATTTTAAGGCTAAATTAGTTAATTAATTATTCAATTAATTAATTCAATTATTCAATTAGTTAAATTAATTAATTAATTGAAATTATCAATTGTGAGCATTTGTCAGTCACGATGTCGCAGTGGTCGAGTAAGCATTCACTCTGAGGAATTATTTTTACGTAATTGGTCGTCGGTGCAGAGATTCCGCGCAACTGCTTCGGCTTTGATTATCCCACGGCCAAGGCCCATCAATCATTCAACTGGTTAAAAACAGTTTACGTAAAAATCTGCCGCTTTCAGTACGGAAAAGAGGGGCCTCACTGGGACTTCCAAAAGCGATTATTTATAAAGTTTTAGGAAACAATCTGAAGTTAAATTCATTAAAAATTAAAACCGTTCAAAAACTTAAAGAAATTGACTTTGATTTATGTGAAAATTCTTGTGAAACGATATAGGAAGCGTTGTCGCATTTTCACTTAAACGGTTACGTCAACAATCAAAACTACCGTTTCAGGTTTTCAAAAGCCCGCAATCCTCGATTGAAATATTTAAAACCATTGCATTTCCACTGAGTATCTGTTTGGTGTGCCGTATCTACGCATGAGGGAATTGGACAATTTTTTCGAAAATTTTCTAGGCCAGGCGATGAATGTCTACAGTGAAAATTATCAACGCATAGTTATGAAACTCTTTTTACAAAACCTGCAAGTTCATCCGTCGTACTCTTCACCTTTACACACGTGGTTTCAACAGGCTGGAGCGACTTGGCACACAGCCGAGCTTAGATGAATTTGTTTCGGGAAAATTTCTCCCAAAAACTGATCACTCGCTTTGGAGGCATCCCATGGCAAACGAGGTCGCCCGATCTAACTCTCATGGATTTTTTCATAGGGCTACCTCAAAGACAGGGCTTATAATAAGAGTCTCTAATCTCTTGTGGCTTTAAAGAAAAATATTCGTTAAGAAATCAGCTCAATTAAACCAAATTTATTGCAGCGTTTGTCGCAGAACACAATGCTCCAATTTGAACAGTGGGTTCAGCTCGACAGAAGAAATCTTGATGACATACTTTTTTAAAAAATAAATTCCTCATTTTTATTCTATTCTTTAATGTTCTTAATAAAACTTTGTGTCAATTGTAACGTTTTTTTTTAAGTTTTAAAATACCAATCTACCACCAAACACACTGTACTTCTTTTTATTTTTATACCCAAAGGAATATATATCGGCAAAAACTATATGCCAGTACTTTTTGGGCACATTTTAGGATAAACTTTAAAACTTCCAAACCAATAAAAATCAAAAATTTACCAAATTGCGTTTAATTAATCTCAAAAAGATACGAACACATTATTGCTACGTTTTAAATTTTTAAGCTTTTAGGCTTCGCAGAAAGTAAAATTTACCAATTCGTACTTTTGGATTTTTGAACCAAAAAATGTAAAATGACAATTTCTAAGACGGGCAAAAATATACTTTTTGCAAATTTTAGTTACCTTTTAAACAAAACATTAAATTTAGAAATATTAAATTAAGAATTATTAAGCCATGTTAAGGTTTAAAATCAACTAAGTGAACAAAAGTAATTCTTTCACATCTCTTCAGATGATGGGCCAGGAAATTAAACATCAAGGATTATTGACCCGTTTAGAGGTTGAAGGTCAAGTAAGTGGATAGTAAGTACTCTTGTGAGCTATTGGTATTTGTTGCGTTCTTTTAAGATCATAAGTCTAGAAATATGAAATTAATAACTTAAGACCCGTATAGAAATCTAAAGTTGACTTAGTGAACAAAAGTACTTTTATTACATTTTTGGTACTGTTTTGCCTGTTTAAATGTTGTAAGTTTTAAAACATAATATGTACGTCAGTTGACCTGTGTGGAGGGCAGAAGTAAAGTAAGAGAACAGGAGGTTCTTGATAGTTTTGTGAATCTTTTTTTTTATTATTTTTTTTTTTTTTTTTTTTTTTTATTGAAAATTTTTGACTATTGCTATTGCTTAATTTGTAGGGCTATAAAGGAGATCAATATGAATCTTTTTTATTATGTGTCCATTTTTTTATTTGTGCCTATGACGAAAAATATAAAATAGTATTCCTTCAGACCAAATTGAGGCAAAAGGTCTTCCAGTAAAGCTATATTTTCACTACCTAAGTTATCATCAGAGTTTCACAACTAAGTCTCATTTCTTTAGTGTAATAACATGTCTATTTTAATTTGTAAATATTTTTGTATTATCTCAGGTGAAAAAAGAACGTGTTCTATTTTCAAACTATTTAACGTCTAAGTTTTGAATTTAATTTTTTAAAAGTTACCGGATTAAATGCTTGTTGTTATATTACCATAATCTTTATACCAGCTTAACAACTTTAATAATTAGCACACTGAAACTAATTTCTTAGACGCAATGTAATACTAAAAATTAAAAAATTAATTTGTTTTTTAATACTCATAAAAATTTAAAATTATTTTTTTGACACTTAACTCAAATGAGAACTTAGGTAGTGTAAATATAGCTTAAGAAAAATATAAGTTTTAAAATGCATTGACTAATAAACAAAATTTAGAGAAAAAATCATGCGATTTAAGCATGTCGTTCTGTCCATCTACGTGTATGTGTATGTATTTTTGTGATCAAAGTAAAAGTCGAAAATTTGAAGACATTTTGATAAAATTTGGCACAGGTAAATTTTTTGGAACTGACATGAGCTTTTTTTTGTGGCGATTAAAAAAAAATTAATATATTATTGTGACAATTAAACCTTAATTTAAAATTACGACCTTTTTAATTATTGCGTTAAATACAAAAAAATATTAAAATAATTTTTATATCCCTTCCTACTCTAATCAGAGGTTGCGATTTAAAACAAATTAAAATTTTTATGAATTCTTTTTCATTTTTTTTTACAAATTCCATTAACTCTTAAACAGCCTAAAATGTTCCTCTAATTGAAGCTTTACAAATGTTATACTAACATCATGGAAAAGGCTTTTTTGTCAATCATAACTAATTATTTTATTAAACACTAAGCTATTAAATAACCATAACTTTATAAAAACCTTTCTGATTAAATAGAAAGTTTCCAATAGTTTTCTCTAAAAAAAAAATGCAATAAAAAAGGAAGCAAAAAATGTATTTTCTGCTTATCAGATAACATGAAAAACCGTTTCATATTGAAGGCTAAAAAGTCATGGAAAATTTGAAACAGCTTGGAAAAAATTTTAAAACAATTAATATTAATTTGTCATTTTATTTAAACTAATTATTAACACTTTTTTCGAACATTTAAAAAAAAACGTTAAGCAAACTGTAATAAATTTTATAAACAAATTTTAAATAAATTAAAATGTATAAACAGTGGATTCATTTAAAAGAAAAATGTTTGTGTTTGTTTTTAAAATTATGAAATGTATTTAAATAAATGAGTATTTTTTTTATTACTGGAGCTTTTACTGTAATTAAAAATATGAGCTTGAAATATATAATGGTTTTATTTTTTTTTTCACACTATAACTATGACCTATTTTCCAACGAAGTATGACATTAATGCCTGTTTGACATTTTTTTAAATTAAACAAATTTATCACTGTGGTTTAAAATGGTGAAAGTTTAATTCCTGTGATATTTTTTTATTGTAAAATTTTATTCAGTTGGAAAAAATTTAGGAAAATATAAAACGAGCACTTTTCTCTTGTACCTTAACTTTTTAATAATTTTTGCTTTTAACTAAGGGAGAGAGAATTTATTTTACATGAAATTCACATATTAGTAATATGAACATAGCTGTTAACTTTGTTAAGATAATATTATTATATTATTTAAATTGTTGAAATAACGAAACATGCCCAAATAGTCCAAGACAATTCCTCAATTACATTTTATAAACAGCACTTTGGAAATAACCATAAACCAACGATGGCCCATTAGTTTTTAATAAAATTCAGGTTTTTTTTTATTTAACCATAACAGACATTGAAAAGTCAAGTGAAGTTCTTCATCTTAAGAGGTTTAAACTAAAGTTTTTAAAAATTGTGTGCATTTTTTTTTTCATTTTAAAGTTTTTCTTAAAAATTATATTATTTATTGAATTTTTATTTTGTCAAAAAACAATTGTTATCAAAAACAACGATTATTGTTATAAAGATAAAAATTATTTCTGGTAAAAAAATTTAATTAAAAAATAAAAATAAAATTAAAAGTTAAGTAATAAAGTTAATTAAAACAAGTAAGAACGCTTTATTCGGCTGTGCCGAAACTTATATACCCTTCACATCGGTCTTTAAATATACCCAGCCGAGTAATTTTGTACTGCAAATAATATAATAAAAAACCTTGGGCGAGTTTTAAAGCCCATAGAAAAAATAACAAATTTTAAAGTTCGTATGAAGATGAAGAAGGTTTGAGGTCCAGAGTTTTAAAAGTTTTCAACATTATTCAGTTGCATTCTTAATCTCGTAGTGTACGGACGTGTGTACGCGAGTGTAATATTGTTAATAGGTGATATTAGTAATAGGTAGCAAACGAAATTATTAATATACATACATATATACACAAAAAAGTGAGAAAAGAAAAACAATAACAACAAACTAAATAAAAAAAAAAAGCGAACTGTTAATGAGTAACAGTAATCGTAGTGACAGTGGGCCTGATAGCCGAAATGCTTACATTGTGTTAAGCAGTGTTAGCAATGAGAACATAAGAGACCCTGAATTTAATAGAAATTATTTAAATGCGAGACCAAAAACAATTACAAGCAATCTTAGTTCAAGTGCGCCTAATTTAGATAAATGTAGTGAACAAGGGACTAATTTAGCCCAATCTTTATTTAATAATTATAAAAAAAATTCTGAGGTACCATCTTTGTCGCGGTCACCATTATCAAATTCTGGAATTGAACCTGCAGCTGCTACAGCCGCATCAAGCTTAATTTCTGCACCGGCACCTAAGATCCAGGTAGGGATGGACCGCTATGTGACAGTTCTTAAAAGGGGAAGAAGCCCTAAATCGGCAGAAGCATCTCAACCTGCAAAAATTTTAAAAGACGATGAAAGGCCAACCTCATCGCAAAATCGTTTTGCAATTTTGCAAGAGGATAATGAGGCCCATGTTAGTGAAAAAAAGTCCTTTAAGCCACCTCCCATTTATTTGAGGGAAAAAAACTCAAATGATCTCGTAAAGTTTTTAGTCGGTTTGATTGGGGAAAATAACTTTTATGTTTCAAACGTTAAACGCGGTAACATATTTGAGACAAAAATTCAAGTGAACCATGAAAACGCCTACCGCGCTACGGTTTCGGAGCTCGAAAAACTTAACAAAAACTTCTATACCTACCAACTCAAGACCGCAAAAGGCCTTCAGGTAGTCATTAAAGGCATTGATTCTAATGTTGACCCAGAAGAGGTTAAGACCAGTTTATTAAGCAAAGGGTTTATGGTCAGGAGGGTATCCAATATGAGAAACAGGGAAAAACACCCCCAACCATTATTCAGAGTGGAGCTTCAGCCTGGTGATATCAAATTGAAAAAAAGTGAAACTCACCCCATCTATGATTTAAAATATATTATGCACCGACGAGTTACTGTGGAAGTGCCACATAAGCGATCTCGGCCCGTACAGTGCTTAAACTGCCAGGAGTATGGCCACACTAAAGCTTATTGTAAGCTGCCTACTGTTTGTGTTGTGTGTGGGGATCTGCACGATACGACCAAGTGCGACAAGCCAAAAGATGATCCTAGGATGAAGAAATGCAGCAACTGCGGGGGAAACCACACTGCCAACTATAGAGGTTGCCCTGTTTTTAATTCGGTTATGCGCTCAACTAAGCCGAAAATAGTTCCTGCCCCTCCCCAGCCTTTAGATATACCAACTGCAAATATGCCTCCGTTAGCACAACCAACTACAAATCAAGTTTCTTACGCCGCTGCATTAAAGTCTAACCAGCCTAATGCACGTAAGTCTACCGAGCCTACAACACAACAACAAGTGCCAACAAGTGAACCAACTGGTCCCAATTTTAGCCGCCTGGAAGCCGTAATTGACAATATGGTCAAACAATTTACGCAGGTAATGGCGCAAATGGCTAGCATGATGCAGGAGATGCAGAAAATGCAGTCTGCTCTCCTGCAGGCCATACTTAAAAGACCATGAACTGCCTCAGGGTTTGTTTCTGGAACGCAAACGGCATCCGCCAACACAAAAATGAGCTCGAATACTTTTTAACACACCAAAAACTCGATGTCATGTTGATTTCCGAAACTCATATGACATCTAGAAGCACTTTCAAAATAAGTGGCTATACTTTTTATGATTCAAAAGATCCCAGAGATAGGTCATGTGGTGGTTCAGCTATATTAATTAAATCAAGAATCAAACACCAATGGATGGGTGGTCTCTCCGAAAGTTATATACAAGCAACAAACGTCTGCATCGATGAATTTTACCATAATCTCGTTATTTCGTCAGTTTATTGTCCACCCAGATTTTCCATAACGAAGGATCAGTACAACAGTTTTTACAAATCTTTAGGTCCTCACTTTATAGCTGCTGGGGACTACAACGCTAAACACACATACTGGGGCTCCCGCCTAATAAGTCCCAGAGGTCGTGTCTTGTATGGTTCTGTATCGGAAATGAGACTTCACGTTATTTCAACTGGGCAACCAACATATTGGCCAACTGACCACAATAAAATACCAGACGTAATAGATTTTGGCGTAGCAAAAGGCATATCCCCTGAGCTTATTGAGGCTCAACCCTCCTTGGATTTATCTTCTGATCACTCACCCACAATTTTTACTATTTGCAGTCCTCACCAAATTGCAACTAGTGATATTTTTCTGTCAAAAAGAATAAACTGGTTAAAATACAGAAAATTTATCAGCACGCACTGTTCGGAACACCAATCTTTAAAAACTTCCGAGGAAATCGATGAGTGCCTGAGTAGCCTCAATGAAAATATTAAAAAAGCCGTTGAAAATGCTTCTTCCCTACCGTCAGGCCAGATACAACAAAATTTACTCAACCGATGTTGAAAAGCTCCTATCTGAAAAAAGGAGAGCCCGAAGAGAATGGCAAAAGTATAGATCGCCCCTACTTAAAAATAAGCTGAAGGAATGTACAAACCGATTAAAAAACATGCTGGAAGTACATAGAATGTCATCAATGAAGGAATACCTTGAAGGTCTAGACGCGACTCCTCAAACAAACTATTCTCTATGGCGAACAGCCAGACGTCTTAAAAGACCCGTAATCGCAAGACCACCACTGCGTAACCTGAGAGGATCCTGGGCTAGAAATGACGAAGAAAAATGCGATCTGTTCGCAAGCCATTTAAGGAACGTCTTCACTCCCAATTCATGCACTGACGTGAGAGAATTACCGCCTGTTGTAGCTAGACGTCCTATAGAAATACGTTTCCAATTTTCAGATGTTATAGAGGCAATCGCTAACCTAAATGACAAAAAAGCTCCTGGCGTTGATAAAATAAGCAACAAAATGCTTCTAGAGCTACCCTTCACAGGTAAAAGAATTATTCTTTTTGTTTTTAATGCCATAATTCGGCTTGAACACTTTCCGCCAATATGGAAAGTTGCCTTAGTAAAGATGATTCCCAAGCCTGGTAAAGATCCTTCGAAGGTGGAGTCTTATAGGCCTATAAGTTTGCTACCAACTTTGGCGAAACTTTTCGAAAAGCTGCTTAGAACAAGCTGAGTCCGATCCTGAATCACAACAACTGCATCCCAGATCACCAATTTGGTTTTAGAAGTCAACATAGCACAATCGAACAAACTCACAGACTGGTGCAGGTTATAAGAAAAGCCTTTGAGGAAAAGAAGTACTGCTCCGCGCTTTTTATCGATGTCTCTCAAGCATTCGATAAAGTATGGCACGAAGGCCTGTTAGTCAAACTAAAACTCTATCTACCAGCTAATATTTCAAGCCTGCTAGAAAAATACTTAACCGGCAGTCAATTTATGATCAAAGAGGGAAACCAAATAAGTTGTTCCCAACCAATAGAGGCTGGTGTACCTCAAGGGAGTATACTAGGTCCAATTTTGTACTTGCTTTACACAGCAGATATGCCAACCAACTGTTTTACGCACACGTCCACATTTGCTGATGATACTGCTTTTCTCAGTATTGATAAAGACCCTAAAGAGGCTTCGAGTCAACTGCAACAACACGTTAGCCAAGTTGAGAAATGGGCAAGGTTATGGGGAATAAAAATAAATGAACAAAAATGTACTCACATAACTTTTACCTTACGCAAAGAAACGTGCCCTCCAATCACTATTAACAACCATTTGGTGCCTCAACGATCCGAGACAAAATATCTTGGTATTCACCTGGATCGCCGCCTCACATGGAAGCCTCATATAGATGCAAAGCTGACGCAAATGAAACTTAAAGCTGCACAAATCCACTGGCTTATGGGTAGAAACTCTGTGCTACGTCTTGATTGTAAGCTTCTACTCTACAACTCAATTTTAAAATCAATTTGGTGCTACGGTATACAATTATGGGGCACTGCTTCCGCCTCTAACATAGAAAAAATACAACGCCGTCAAAATAAAATCCTAAGAATGATAACTGGTGCTCCATGGTATGTCAAAAACAGCACCATCCATAAGGATCTAAAAGTTCCACTAGTTAAATGCGAAATCCTGAAATATGTGGACAAGTATTTAAATAAGCTGGAAACACATCCAAACCCGCTCGCTCGAAGTATCTTGCAACATAGTGGACACTCCCGTCTAAAAAGGAGGGATACTATTGCGCTTAGATGAAGATAACTATTTATATTATGAGAACGTAAATTTTAGTTTGGCACTGGCTGGACTAATATTATTTCCTTAGTCTTAAGATTTGAAAACTTATTGTTAGTTCGCTAAAGCGAAGATTCAATAATAAATATATGAAACAAAAAAAAAAAAAAAAAAAAAATATATTTTAATAAATGGAAAAAATATAAATATCCACAAGAATTTAATAAAAATCATACGTACAGTAGTGCCAACAAGTTTTCCCAAATTACACTTACAAGGATAAAAAATTGGCTCAAATTATTATAAATTCAATGAATATTAAAATTGTTTATAGTTTTCTGAGTTTTCGTTTTTATTTATTAGTTGAACTATTTGTTTTTAAGACAATTTTATTTTCTTTATCAGGCTCAAGTTCAATACTATACTAAATTCTCATTTATTTGCAAATGAAGAAATTAATATTTTTAGTTTTTACTACTTTTTTTTTATTATTAGCGTTAGTAAAGAAAGGAAATTTTATTGAAAAAACAAGAATTTTACCGATACTAGCCGAGTAGAATGCATTTTCGAAAAACAGCTACGATTTTCATCATCAGTACTCTTTGTTCGGTTAGTGTTAAAACTTAAATAGAGATGGCGTTAGTAATAAGAAATGGAAAAATTGAAAAAGCTTTGGTTTAGTTGGTTTAAGTGGAAAAAACTTCGTGCCGACTCACCTCGCCACATGGATCAGTGGGTTAAATGGCTGATGTTTACAACCAAATTAAACTAACAACCGAACAAAGAGTACTGATGATGAAAATCGTAGCTGTTTTTCGAAAATGCATTCTACTCGGCTAGTATCGGTAAAAATCTTGTTTTTTCAATAAAATTTCCTTTCTTAACTAACGCTAATAAAAAAAGTAGTAAAAACTAAAAATATTAATTTCTTCATTTGCAAATAAATGAGAATTTAGTATAGTATTGAACTTGAGCCTGATAAAGAAAATAAAATTGTTTTTAGTTTTCTTTAGGTAAAAAATATGTAAAAATTTTACTGAAATATAGAAAAATTTTGCTTAAAAGTAAACATATTGAAAATTAAAATATTAAAATGAACTTAGTGAATTATTGTAAGTCTCAGTTTTTTACGAAATGGTTTGAAAAAAATTAAAAATCCTAAGAATTGCAGTCAATGCGACATATTTTTTTCAAATCCAATAAAAAAAATATTTTGAAACTTTTGTCAGAGACTAAATTAGGCTCTTTTTCTTTAAGCTTGCATGCTAAATGTTTTTTGTGCTCTTTTTGAAATTCCAAAGCTTTAGTAGGCTTGTTAATTTGTGTTGCCCTTTATAAGGCTGTATGAAAGCTGGCTTTTATTGGACAACAATCATGCTACCAATGATTTTTTTCTTAAAAATTTACCAAAGAATATTTATTTAAGAAAAATGTGTTCAATCATTAAGAATTTTAAGCTCGTGCCGTAAAGAAGTGATAAGTAGAAAGTTAAATATTACAAATAAATAATAATTAAATAAGTGGAGAATGTGATTGAGTGCCTTTATTACGATCCTTATGACAGAGCCTTTTGAGGGGTTTTTATATTCCAATTGGAAAAATTTTTGCACATATACTTTTTAGAAGCCTTCTTAAGAACAAATTTTACATGTGGCTTATTGTAGTATAAGTTCTTTCTTTAAATACTTTTAATTTCTTGCATTTTTAAAAATATGGATCTAGAAATTTGAATTACTTAGATTACTTAGATTGGGGACAAAAATCAGCAAAAAAGTGCAAAAAAAAATAAGTACTTTTTCACATTTCTTGTTATTTTTTAAAGTTTTTTGGACATTTTGTTACTTGAAATATAAAATTAATGCTCTTTTCTTTTCTGAGAAAAAAATATAACTTATATTTTTCCCTGTATAAATCCTTATAAAATGCTATATTTCGGGCTGCATGCAGTTTTTAAACATTTTTTCGTTTATAAATATTTTTAATTAATAAGTTTTACAAGTAACACTTTTATATTAATTCAATCCAGAGCACATATTTACATGTTTACTTAGAAAAAGACAATAAAATTACGCGAAACACAATAACTTTTCCATCACGTTGTATGATTAATATTTATTTTTTATAATAAATTTTAATATCACTCATGCGCAATGCCTGTTTGGTACACGAGTCTGAATGTGTTCATGACTGTAAGCTTATTATATGGTAAAAAATAAATAATTTTTTTTATATTAAATCGTCAGAATTGCTTTTAAGCTTTACTTGTTAATACTATTAAAAAAGCAACAAAATACTGTATTATTTTATTAATTTTTACTTTTTGTTAGTGTTTTATGCAAAAATCAACTACAACAGAAACAGAAGCTGCAGTAGCAGCACTAGAAACATTAACAAGTAAGTTATGTTTTTAAAGTGATGGCAATTGTGTAGGTAAAATAAATACTAATAAATTTTTAATGTTCGCTGAAAAAAAATTTTTTGAAATAATCAATTGAAAACGTTTAAAATTTTTTTATACTCTTCTACAGTCGTAAAGGTATGTATCAGTTTTTCGTTCTATTTTTTATTTCTACAACATTTACTACCGACCTCAAAACGTATATACACTTTGGATTCTTAAAGATAGGGAAGTCGACAAAGCAGTTTTCGTCTGTCTGTCTTACAATCTATCCGTCTATTCGCCTGATTGCCTGTTTACATCAAGTCAAAAAGTCAATCATTGTACTGTCACACTAATGGAAATATCTTCTTTAAACCAATTTGTTCAATTGTATGTGACGTGGTAGCCATTCACATAAATGTTATTTAGTTTTATTTCGCGGTAAGCGCACCTGAGTTTAATATATAAATATATAACGCCCCTGACTGTAAAGCACAACTTGCGAATACGACCATCCAAACACTGCAACAAATCGGCTTGCATCGGTGTAGAATTACGCGTGCAGTAAATGTAATATGTGGTAATGATTTTCATCAGGTTCATGTACCTGTAAGTATAAAATGACTTATTGGTGTTTCTTTCAGGCGATCGATTTTTAAAAGATATTCTTAGGCCAATATACCTTGGAGGTCATTAAAAATAGAAGTACCATTTTTGCAGGCACTATGGACACGAAACGCTAAGTTTTAGGCAATTGAAGCCGGATGAGTAGCTCGAAATTGACGCTCAATTAAAAAGAACGCTTCAGAATTGGCCGATTGCTCTTTGGCTTTAGTTTTGCCCGATTTCTCCTTTGCTTCAGTTTCGACTGACTGCTCTTTAACTTTGGCTTCAACCAATTGCTTTTTCACTTTTGTTTAGGCCAATTGTGCTTTTGCTTCGGTTTCGGACGTTTAGTTTTTCGCTTCGGTTTTGACTGATTACCCCTTGGCTTCAGTTTCGACTGACTGCTTTTTCACTTCGGCTTCAGCCAATTGCTCTTTCAGTTTGGCTTAGGCGGACTGTGCTTTTGCATCGGTTTCGGACGTTTGCTATTTTGTTTCGGTTTTGACTGATTTCTCTTTTGCTTCAGTTTTGGCCCATTGCACTTTCACTTCGGCTTCAGCCGATTGGTCTTTCATTTTGGCTTAGGCCGATTGTGCTTTTCCTTTTTGTTTTGACTAATTGGTTTAAGTGCTGTAATGTAGAGTAGCTGACACAGTTTTTGTGCAGCAGTGTAGAGTAGTTAAGAATAAAGAGTGGTGTCAGGCACTGTTGTTGACGCAACTTATGTACTGTCATGAGGTGTGGTGGATTAAAAAAATTACTGTGTTTATGTGTGGCAACAACAACAAAGACTTAAGAGTAATGTAGTTGTGTATGTACGCACAAAAAATAAACGCCACAGAAAAAACCAAAAACACACACAATGTTGAATGGGTACATACATAAACAAACATATACACAAGCAGGCAAATCAATATAAAATTCATGCGTAATTACATTACATTACATACATATGTACATTCAAAATCAACCCCCGTTTTTTATAACTATCACACCAGAAACATCCCGCCAACAGTAAAGTTTCGTGATGAATTGAAATTGAAGTGTGTGATCATGATGAATTGATGTGCCGTTGTTGTTTACTTAAGTGTGCTTAACTGTGAATATATTTTTCATTTAAGTTAAGTAAAGTAACAAAAGAGATGGCGAACAATACAACGCAGTACTTATTTTTGTGTGTGCACACGTAAGGTATATGAAATGAATTGAAAATTCAAAATGATGCCTTATTTAGTGTCGTCTTGGGCTGGCCTCTAGTACGCATTTATATTAAAATAGCTTTATTTTTAATCCTATCCCCCGTCACTGCTCAACGATCTGAGTTGCCATCAGCCAAGGAACACTATGCCTTGCGCCTAAGCGTCGCCACCAGTAACTCAATCGAGGACAAAAAATCAACCAGAATAAGTTGCTGAGTTGCATCTTACTCAAATCCAGCGCGTCAGCACAGAATCCGAATTATCCCACCGTTATCCATGTCCCACTTGTGGCAACTGGCAACAAGGCAGAGTGATCGTATTACATATTATACTTCAAACATAGTTATCGAATATGGAATTTTTACTCCCAAAAGGGTCATTGAGTAAAGAGCATTATAACACCAACAAGGGTAAATCAATTGTCTTTAACTTACTCATGCTATGAGGGTCCTTGGATAGACGCTGGTCAAAGGTTAAATTCTGATTGCAAAATTTATTCGTTTTGAATCGACAAGTAAATATCGATAAAAAAAATATTTGTTAATAAAAAATATTTTGCACTTTTTTTAGTAGATAGGGCGCATGAAGTAATGAAAATAAGGGATTTTAGGAACTTAAATTATTAAAATATTGGGAATTTTTCTTATCTATACCTAAGAAAAACTTTTGGGCCAACTTTCCTCTACAAAATGTGTAAGCTTAATGAAATAATAATTTTATGAGCAAAAGCAAACTAGTGTTATTGGCGTTATTGATTTTCTGATTGGTTTCAGACGTATATATGAAATGCAAAAATTAAAAAAATTTTGTAATCAATTTTTGACTTTATTGCCACTAACTACTGTGTAAAATTATTGTGGTCATTATTTAACACTAGTAGATACATATTTACATACTTACTATGACATTAATAAGCATCTGCAAATGCAGAAACATAAGTATATACATATATGTATATATATACATATATATACAAGAATTCATTTATCGGTTTGTAGGGATGTCATGTTTCACACTGCAGTATAAAAACTTAATTTAAATCGCGAGACATTCCACAAAAGCCAGGTGGTACAGTGACATTCAAAAAAATTACATAAAATGGTGTAACTTAGATTCGTATATAATTGAAATTTAAATTTTTAAAAAATTTCCCAAAATTTAAATATTCTTCAAGGTAAGTTATTAAGTATATAAAATGCGCTACATTTTTCTTCTTCCTATAAAAAAAAAAATTAAAATGTATGTTCTATTGTCCTCTTCACTGTTATTAGCCATTTTGTAGTAATAAAGTAACATACAGGTGTAGTTACGTCTTTGTGTGTGTAAACGCCTATAATATGTTTGCATATAAACAAGTATGTTAGCATTAACGTTTCAAACAAATTAAAATTTATACATTTTAGCATTGCCGCATGCAGACAGGCAAAATTTACGCGTTGCTTACTGCCTCAGTTATTTGTTAATTACGCTGCAAAAATTCATTTATCATCTGAATTCCTGTGGCCATAAACACTTGCACACTTACAAATAAATTCTTTTGTATAGTTTGTTTAATGAAAAGAATATAAATGAAATAATTTTTCAATAGCTTAATGTAGACATCAGCTATGACATTGTTATATAATATTCTTTGATTTACGATTTAAATAAGACAGTTTCGTTTACATTTTAAAGCTATTGCCTAATATGTAAATATTTTTTTTTGTTGTGCGTTTACAGCTCCTTTATTTTTTCCACTCAAATCGATGAAGATAGAAAACTGGACCTCTTTCAAACTGTTACCTTTTTTGTCTCTTCCGCCTGCGTTATCCTCTTTGGAGACATGTATCAGGTGGTGCATAATTCCTAAAGCGAAAAACGCAAAAAAATAGTTTTGCTCGAATTTCTTAATATTTGGCGCAACTACGATTCTATTAAATATGAATCTGCATATCAAATATTTTTTTGTTTGTGTTGTCAAGGCATAGGGTGGCAAAATATTGCCATTATAAAAATTTATAATTTTCTCACTCTTGTTTCAAGATAGATAATATAAAATAACACATTTTGCTAAAAAAAGGTAAAAAAAACTTTGTTGTGCAGAGCCGAAAAGTGGGCAATTAAATAGACTTTTACATTTTTTATTTAAAATTAGCCTGTAATGATTTTATTGTATGGAAGGAGTTTGGTAGTGATATCCCCATAAATTTAAAATTAAGGGTTATTTTTTACATTCTTATCGCAATTCAAACCGGACGTGATTATATTAAATTCCTATTTTTGTATCTTAGTTTTTTTCTTTCTTTCTCATTCCCGTGTCTAAAATAGGGGATTTAATAAAAATGCCTATTTAACTTACACTAGGCAAATATTTGATAAAAGTTTAACTTTTGTATTATACTTTTCTTCTAAATAAATTTGAAAATGCAAAATTTTTTTTTAATTTAAATAGAACAGAATTAAAACGTTTCATTAACCTTAAGTCAATGTAAAGCTATATTTTTATTTCAAAAATGTTTACTTAAAAGTCAAAAAATACATTGAAAATAGTTAATTTAATAATATATTTAAATAACTTGTAAAAAAGAACTCAAAAAAATTTATTTTGTAAGCTTTGTCTAACCTTTTTATTGTAAGCTAACGTTGTCACCTGGTTCTAATGCACTTAATATGTGACTAAGTGCGGTAAACTTTTATTATTTATTTATACCTATTACAAGAAGAAAATGTGATCGGCATTATGATTGGTATTTATGACTTGATACTTCAAATTTGAAGGAAATAAGATTTCAAAGGTTTATTGGCTCTTAATTTTTCTGTACTCAAGCAAACATTCTGAAAATAAGTTTTTTACAGCCTAAATTTAACAAGTCCTAAAATTGTGCAGTGTTAGAGGTCAAAGATAGTTTTATAGTTTATTTAAAGACTCAATTTAACTCACAATTTTGATAAATTTATACATTTCAAGATCCAAATCCTTTTTAATACATACTTACTTACTTTTATTAATTAATTCATTAAATCTTTATTACACTTTTTTCAAATCATTTACTTTGGTTTATTTACCGCTCAGCCCTCCTTCTAAAATTTATAAAAAGCTAAAAAAAATTAAATAATTTTTGGGTATATAAGATTAAACATTTTCAATAAGCTACTTTAAAGTGCTTAGTAAAAACATTTTAAAGTTTTTTGATTTAAACTTGAGAGTTCATATTCATAAGAAACTGTAAGAAAGTAAACAAGTAATAAAATCTGTTGCATGTCGTATAAGCAATATTGAATTGATTTGTATTTAATATCACTTATACGTAAGAGGCTTGGCTTAATAGTAAAAAATATAAGGAACTGTTAAATTTATGAAATAAAGAAAAATAATAAATATTTTTTGATTTTTATAATTTTTTGTCAAAAAATAAAAATTATTTTTTGATTTTGCTTGATAATTATTATTGCCTTTAGGTTTTTTTGGCAGAAAGAATTACTAGATATTTTTACTTTTCTAAAATCAATTTTGATAACAATAATTTTATTTTTTATATCGACTTAAGAAATACAAAAATTTTTTTCTACCAAAAATATTGCTTAATCGCTTTAATATGGTGTACTTCACTTGAATCGCCAGTGTTTTCTTGTACGTAATTTTTTTTTATTAAAAATTCAAAGACAATACAATTGAAAGAAATACATCTTAACCGAATAGCTTTTTACTGAAAAAAATTAAAGTAACTGTCAATGCTCATAAATAAAATGCATTAGAAATAAAAGTCTGAAAGCTATAACGAAACTGGCGATTTGAATAAAATTGCTTCCAATTCATTAAAGAAAAGTTGGAAGTTGTTTAATTTGGGAGTTGTCACATAGTACCTATGTAGCTGCCAAGTGCCTAACGTATAAGTATTATAAAAGAAACGCATAAACTATTCCTTATACCACTTTCCACAGATTTTATAATTTGCTTACTTTTAAGCTCAAAAAATAAATTTTTTTAATAATTTTTCATATATATTTTTTTTTTTGTAAAAAATAACTATTGCATTCTAAGTCTGTATAAAAATTAAAACAAATTAAATTTTAATTTCATAATTGGTTTTCAAAAAATTTTAAAATATTAATTATTCATAAAAAACAAAAATCTAGAAATAATAACCAATAATTGGCAAAAAAATTAATACAAAACATAATTATTTTTTAAACAAAATTATTAAAACTTAAAATTAATTTACATTTTTTTGAGATATATTTTTTTGCATAATTGTTATGTGTTCCGAATTTAAGTTATTATTTAAAAAATACCAAACATAAAGCACTTTAAATCATGTTTGATTTTAAACAATGTTGCTTAAATTTTGGTTTTTATTTTTGTGTTAAAACATGCCATGAGAGACCTGGGTCATCCCATTAAGTAGAAGGACGGGCGCTCATTAGTGTGAGTTATTTTACTTTCAAATATCTACCACATGTGTTGTTGAATTCTCCTTTGTTTCCATGATGGGGAGGGTTGAAAAATAAAGTGAAAGTAAAAAAACAAAACAATAACTTAAACTTTAAAGTGCCAGAGGTCAATTTGGTTAAACGTGTTCAATTAGCCACTTTAAAGTTCTTAGTAAAACCATTAAAAACTTTTTTGATTTAAATTCGAAAGTTTGTTTTTATAATAAACTGTGTAAAGGTGAGGAAAAAATATGTTGCCAGGCGTATAAGGAATATTTTATGACTTTGTATTAAATATTACTTATACGTAACATGCGTTGCAGTTGAATAGCAGCAAATAGATTAATAAAATTAAAATTGGTCATAAAATAAAAGGAAATATATACTAAAATTAAAATAATTTTATGATTATTAAACAAATTCCTAAATTTATAACTTTTATGTATTTTAAACTTTTTAAATACAACAAAATTTTGACGGCGCTAATTACATTGTTGTCTAAAAAACTTGAAAGAAAAAAGTGGGAGAGAGAGAGGGCTACCTCATGATAACACAAAAGAAGAAATTATAATTTTTATTTAAAAAGTTAAAGTAAAACACAGTTTAAGTATACTTTAAGGCACAAAAAGCTATCAGTTATATCTTTTGTACATTAAATTAAGATTCAATTAATAACCAATTTTATCAGTAAAATTAAATCAATATTCAGGATTTGATCCTAATTTTCTAAACCTGCAACAAACTTTAAAAAATTGGGATCTAGTGCTGAAAAACATTATAAAAAGTTTTGTAACACAAAGAGACTTTGCTTTTAGTATACAATGTAAAAAATATACTTTGAGTATAGCCAATGGTTATCTAATATTTAAGAGAAAAGGAAATCAAAACACCTAGCAGCAAAAATATAAATTGTTGGGAATAAAAAAAAATGGTTGAACGTTTTAGTTTGTATTAATTTTCAATAAGTTTATTAATGAAGTTTTTCAAGAATTTGGTTGAAGTCTACTGATGATTTGGGGTGGTGTATAAATCAATAAAATTCATTTTGACAAGCTTAACATACAAAAAAACCCTGCAATTAAAATAAAATCAAATTGGTTCTAAGATAATGCCATTTTTAGCATTATTCGTTATTTACAATAGTTTCTTGCATATTTACACTGGGTTATGATAAAATATTAAAATATCACAATAAAGATTTTGTTCAGATTCAATATTTAATTTTAACAAAGTTTATTCCTTTTTTTAAATCTTTTTTTGCGTTCGTTGAAAGTCTTTTAAATATTTCTTTTAATGCATAAAATCAAAATTTTAATCTGATTTAATTTAAGATGTTGTAAATTAATAAAAATTAGTTGTTTAACCCGCATCACATTTTCTTTTTAGGATGCTATGTTTCTTATAAGAAAAATTATTTATAAATCACATGCTTTTAAAGCATAGGTTCGAAATGGAAGAATTTTAAAATTGCAGTCTGTTATCACACACTTCCCGATAATTTAAGTGTTTTTGGACATAGAGGATGGTCGCTGATCTTTTATTGTCCCAGAAGGAGCATTTTTGAATTAATATGTAAATATGTCTTTGCAAATCCCATATACTCCCCAGTTGTCCAGGCTATGAATACTCAATTGCCTACGGAAGGAGCAATTGACGAACGTACTAGAAAAAATGTAAGACCCAAAATAACTTAGTGCATGTCGGTATCAAAACTAAATTTTAAATGTTTTGTTAAAAGAAAGTTGTTTTCAAGAAATTTTAGGACAATCGGTTAAAAAATTAGCGTATCCCACACATAAAGTCAACTTGGCCATATAAAATAAAAAAAAATTATGAATTGTAGGCTAGTATGTAATTTTTAACGAATAGAAGAAGGTGATATTGTGCTATTAATTATAATTTAAAGCATTTTTAAGTTTTGAATTTTCTTTATATGTATGTATTTCGTTAACATACATATTTCCCTAGATTTAATTGAAATAAATATTTTTTTTAATAAGAAAAAGCTTTTTCTTGTTTTGAGTTGTATAAAGCTGATGCATGTAATAAAACGTTTGGCTGTAAAATAAATACTAACTAAGTGTTGCCAGATACCAAAAAATTAATTTTAAAATAATGGAAAATTAAATACACAATCTGTTTTTTTAAGCTTAAGGTCAACAATAAGTATTCTTTTTTTTTTTTGAATTATTTTGCCAATATTTCGCTACTCCTTTGTGTAGCTTCGTCAGGGCTTTATTTTTATTTATTTATAAAAAATTACGGTTTTTTTCAACAAAAATTACAAATTAATTAACGAAAAACAAACAAATGTCAAATTGAAAAAATTCTTAAACAGTACATATAATATTATTTAAAACATTTTTAATATCCGTTTCCGGTTTTTTTAACTAAATGCCTATAACTATGAGCTAAATTCTCTGTATCCGCCTTAAAATTAATTCTACGTTCTGTTGGTACATTTATTATTTGCAACATTTCTAAAATATAACGACGTCTATAATTATTCTCTGTATTTAAAACCGTTACATTTTCAAAATTTGGATAATGATTTAAACTTTCACAATGAGATGTTAAAGCTGTTTTTTGTGAGTTTTTATTCCTTTATTTTTGATCAGATTTATGGCCCGCTAATCTAGTCTTTAACTTATTTTTCGTGGTCCCTACATAAACTTTATTACAATTTTCTTTATCATTTCCCTTACAAGGTATCTTATAAACTAAATTTGACTTTTCTAATTTATCAACTTTATCTTCTGTCTTACTAAATAATCTTCCAACAGTATTATACATTTTATGGGCCATCTTATACTTAGTTTTATCATAAACATTTGAATTTTTTAATCTTTCAGAAAGTCCAGGTACATAAGTAATCGATTTATAAATCAGGGGCTCATTATTACTGTTTATCTTATTTTTCTTGTTTTCATGTTGTCTTATTAATTTACAAATGAGACCAATAGGAAAATTGTTATCGATCAACATATTCTTAATTAATTCTTTATTCTTCCTATGGAACTGTTTATCACTAACTGTCAAAACCCTCTCTATAAGATTCTTAGCCGTATTAATTATAATTCGTTTTGGATGTTTAGAAAAATAGTTTATAATTCTTCCTGAAGAAGTAGGTTTCCTGTACCAATCCAATAACAAATCATTATCTTTTCTTATTACTAATGTATCCAAATATGGCAACATAGAATTATTTTACTTCTCAACTGTAAACTTTATGTTAGGATGAAAAGAATTTAATTTTTCCAGAAATAAATCAATATCACTATCCAGTATTATACAAAACAAATCATCAACATATTTCACCAAAAACTTAGGCTTTATAGCCATTTCTTTAACACAATCATCTAATAACTTCTCCATAACAATATCAGCCACAATAGGAGAAGCTGGGGATCCCATCGGAAGCCCTTGTTTTTGCATGTAAAATTGATTGTTATATTGAAAATAACGATTATCAATAATGCAAAATTTAAGAATACTTAAAAATAGATTCTTATCCATGGGCGTGTACTCCTGTATCTTATCCCATTCTGCCTTTATAATATCAATTGCCAAGTCTACAGGAATACTAGGAAATAATGAAACTACATCAAGTGATATAATCTTTTCATTATTATTAATCCTAATACTTTTAATCCTCTCTTTAAATTGTATTGAATTACTTATATTATATTTCGAATTAATCGTCATCTTACTAATAATATTCGTAATAAATTTACAGAGTTCATAAGATGGCGAATTTATGCTTGAGCAAATTGGTCTAAGAGGGAAACTTTCTTTATGAATTTTCGGTAGTCCGTATAATTTAGGAGCTAAAGCTACATTTGTTTTAAACTTATTCTTTTCTAAATATGTTATAATTTTTAGATTGAAAAGTTCCTCCACAAAATTATTATTTCTTCTTTGCAATTTGCCAGTAGGATCTTTTTCTATCCGTTGATACGTAATATTATCGCCCACAATATTACTCATCCTTAATTCATAATCAGCCCTATTAATAGCAACAGTTTTATTACCCTTATCAGAATTCAAAATCAATATATCTTTATTCATTCTTAAGTACCTTTCAGTAAACCTTACTTTGTCCATTAAAAATTTATCCCTATTAGACAATCTCATCTTATTCATGTGACTATCAATAACCATAGCTAGTCTTGACCTAGCTATCTCCTGGTTCTCTTTTCCTATCAATGTCTGAACAAAATCTTCCCCCTCTGCTATAAATTTGATATTTTTGAGTTTACCCAAAACAGAACTTGAATTTTTAAGGTACCCTCCGTAATAAGGGTTTCCTAAATTATGTCCAAAAAATCAAGCAAGAAATTTGTTGTTGTTATTTTTACCCGGTTAATATGCAACGCGATTATCGAAAAAACAAAGTGTCTCGGAGTGCGGAATTCAAATTCTTTTTACGGAAAGTAAAGAAAATATTTGTTCAAATAATAACAATTTAGTAAAAAATAAAAAAAATAATAAAATTGCTTTTTTTAAAAAAGCTTCGTAAATGAAAAATGATTTCATACTTTTAGACTAATCTAATTAACGCTTAAATAAATATTTTTAAGTCTCAACCAGATTTGGTTTCAAAACAAGTTCAATACTTTTTTTGATCATATATTTTTAAAAATAAAAAAAGTACTAGACAAATCGAACTTGGTTTAAGAATATTGATATTAGGTCTATGAATATCCGTACTCACCACGGATTTGACAAGGATATGGCCTTAATTTATAAAAGCCTACTTGACTTATTTATTCATGTATTAGTTATATACAATTTTTTCTGTAAAAAGAATAAAATAAAATAAATGATTAAAAATTTAGTAAATTAGTCCAACTGGACAAATAGAATTTAACTGTTAACTGGGCAAAGTCTAAGAAAACTGAGCAATCCAGGCCATTCTATGGCGTCTGGCAACCCTAGACTGACTGAATGTTTGGGACTTAAAACATCATAAATAAATATAATAAAGTGCAATGGTAAATTCAACTTGATATTGTGGTGTCTGTAACTATTATTACTATCACTTCTACTAAAACAGTAGCAAAAACAACTTTAAAACCAAAATTTTTGTTATTGCTGCTGATGAACTTTTATATACAAACATATGTGTAATTATACAGGGTTTCTGGTGGAAAATTTATATTTTTAAATATGACTATTTCAAAAAAGTGGTCAAGTGAGCGTCGCTCGTTTGCTGTGGAGACATTTTAAAAGACTGATGATTCTTACGTAATTGCTCGTCGAAGTTCGACGTTCGTTCAATATGTGATAAAACGACTGTAAATTAAATTCGTTTGGTGATGCAGAGATTCTGCACAACTGCCTCGGCTATGAATGCCCCTCGGCCATGGCCCAGTCAATCTTCAGGAACTTCCGAAAAAGAGCAGTTTCACTGGGACTTCCAAAAGCAATTGTTCAAGAAATTTTAGAAAAGGATCTGAAGCTCCATTCTGTAAATCCTATTTTTTTGGAGCAAAACTGCTTTTAGTCGCCTCCAAGAATCTACAGCCTTCGATTAAAAAATCAAAAACAATTGCATTGCCCCAGGGTAACTGGTTGGCATGCCTTATCTACGCATGAGGTAATTGAACAACTATTTTTCGAAAAATCTCAATGCTGCGAGCTCATTAATTGCACTCTTTACACACGTGGTTTCAACAAGATGGGGCGACTGCACACACAGCTGGGGCTTCGATGAAATTTTTTCGGGATTATTTCTCTTGTGGCTTTAAAGGAAGATATTTTGCGAGGAATAAGCTCAATTGAACTCAGTTAACTAGAGCATGTATCGGAGAACACAAGGCTCCGTTTTGAACACACTCTTTGAAAAATTAAATCTTAATTTTCGTTCTATCGTTTAATGTTCTTAATAAAACGTTGTGCCAAATATTTTGGTTTCTATTTAAGTTTTAAAAAATAAATCTGCCACCAGACACCCTGTGCATAGTCATATATAAGTTCCTACGTGCTTACATTAATACATGCACACATATTTTTACACATAGCTAGACACATTTACACATAAAAAACCTACAGATATAGGCATTTCCACAAAGAGGAACGCGACATTCGTACGCCTTTAATGTGGAAAAAATATCTAAACAAAGTCGAAAAATTAGTTTTCTGTGCATTCATTTAAAATAACAATTTTTTTGTGTTTAATATGCGAACATTTTATATGAAAATTCGCACGCGACTAATGAGTGGAAAATACTTTCAACTACATCTATAAAAATGCAATAATCTCCGAATTGCAATGCAATATTCAAAAGAACTCTTTTCAGTTAAAAACGACTAATTCCGCTTAATTAATAAAGATATTATGTTTAAATAACGTTATCCGTTTTATTTTTTTATTAGTTTAATTATGACAGGACATGCGAAAAAATTGGAATTAAAATTACTTTACAATTTTTTTTATCTGGTAGATCAGTGATAAGTGCTTTTGATATGTATTTTATAATTCCATTTATTTTTATTCATAATGAGCACTTCCGTTATTTCCTAGGGTAAAAAGCAAAGTTAGTAATGTTTTAAAGTATTAACTGATAATTTGCTATTTGTTTTTTTAGGCTTCCTAATATCAAGATGCCTTAAGCATCTGATTCCCTGTAAATTTTTCCGTTGACGTATATGGCATTATTTTATTATATTGGAACAATTAAAAATTTTTTTAAGTACTTGCTGTTGTATCATCTATTTAATTCAATCAAACTTATCGCCTTAACAATTTTTTTTATACCTTAAGTTTTTTATTTACCACTACAACACCATCGAAGCCAGTTTCTTTATGTAGAGTTAAAAAATAGTTCCTTTAGTTCGAATTTAACTTAGAAGTATCATCAAAAATGCAGTTAAAATCAGGAACTACACACACATTCGCAAGAAAAATATTGCTTTTAATGAGATAATTTTACGATTTTTTTGTTTTGTTTAAAAAAAAAGCGTTGTTAATCGTTAATCGAAACTTGTTCATTACATTTTTTTCTAATTATCTTAACCTGTTGGTGTTAGATGAATTCCGCAAAATAATTTCAAACATAGTTTAAATATTCAATACACAATTACTAAAAAGGAAATATCATTAAAAGTAATAAAAATATCAAAAGTAGACTATACAGGGTGTCCGCCGGCGAGGTATACTACTTTGTTTTGCCGCGATTTTGGTATACATCAGTTTTGACAGTTCATATTTGGAGGTCGTGAAGAAGAGACGCGAAAAATTTATTATCGAAAAATATCCGGTAAGCTAGCATGTTTTAATCGTTAAAACATTTTATCAAAATCAATCATCGATTACTATGACAATGAGAAAGTTAAACCATAATCACATTTCCATTTGAATGGCGTGAAACTTGGTCAGGAGGAATCATTGGACAAAACTTGTTTGAAACATAAAGTGCCGTAACGGTAACTGTCAATGGGGCGTGATATTGTGATATAATTGAAAACTTTTAAATGTCACAACTGCATGCTTTTAGGCTTGGTTAATATGTGGTATAAGAAAAACGGTGCCACATCGCATACATCCAGGATTATAATGGAGTTACGACGAGACCTCTTTCCACAGCAAGTATTTTCAATATATGGTGATTTTGATTGGCCTCCGCAGTCGCCTGATTTGACTGCTCCGAAATTCTTTTTATAGGAATATCTGAAAAGCAAGGGTTATGCCAACAAACCAGAAACGCTGAAGTAAGTAAAACAAAATATTTGGAATAAAATTAATGAAATACCTCGTAAAATATGTGAGAATGTTATGATAAATGTTTTCAAAAGGGCTTGCATTTGTTAGGCTAGAAAAGGCGGACATAATTGCCGGCATTAGGTAAAGTATTTATCAATATAAAATTAATTTTCTTTCATTTAATCAAAAATTATAAACAAACAAAATAGCATACCTTGCCGACGGACACCCTGTATATTATAACTTCAAAAAGTATTTCAAAATATATAATTTTATTGAAACTAAGAGACATTTTTTGTTATTCTGTTAGAAAATTTTTTTTTCTAAACTTTTCATATTCCGATCTTGGTAGACCTCTCGATGGAAATGCGCATATTCATACATGCATATGCACATATACATACATACATATACAAATATTCACTTTATTATGAAAAATGAAAACAAGATGTAACTCTGCTACCACATTTGTTAGTCGGTTTGAACATACTGTGACACACTTATTGCAAAAACTGTTACTCTAGTATGTGAGATTTTTCTATGATTTTATTTTTGGTTGACTTCATTTCATTGCTTGAAAGGAGATAAATTTCCTTTTTATATGACGACAATATGGTAAAAAGAAATCTGTTTTATTATGAATCAGTAGCAGTGATTCTTACAAACTTTTTACACAAGTCAACACTATAATCTTTAAGGCAAAAGTTAAAGAAATTAAAGTGTAAGTACATGTGATCTTTATAACTATTCAGTGTTTTTCTAACAGACAACTCTTGTTCAGTTTATGGCAGCTGTTGATATGACAAAATTTAAAAATTCCACACATACGAATATTAACTCATAATGCATTTATATCTTAACAGTGGCATACGATAATAAATATTTAATATTGTTAAATGCCACTCGTATTTTTTATTATTCTTTCAATTGCTTTTTTCCTTTATTTTGTTTTTTTTTTGTTGAATCATGCACCAGCATTTAGTTTTTTATTGCTGTGCAATGGGTCAAACGCTCATGCAAACGAATGTGTGGGGAAGTGCATGTACGTTAAGTGTTAACATATTTTCAAATTATGTTTCTTCAATGATTTTCTTTATTGTTTTTGTATGACATGGTTTTTAAAACAATTGAAAAAATATAATAAAATGTTATATTTTTGTCATGCAGGTTAAGTGCGAGATAATTTTTTTTAATATTTAAACATGAGAACTTAGAAAAAATACTACTAAATTGAAATTAAATTATTACATGGAAAGTCTAAGATTGTGGATAATAAAAAAATTAAAATTCTTTCAAAACTATAATATTCTGAAATACATACCTAAAATGGTCTGTAATGCAAATAAAAAAATTTTTGATTCTAAGTGGCAAAAATTAAAGATATTAAATTTTGGTGTCGTTTTAAAGTTCGGAACCAAAGATGTATTTGTATTTGTTTATAAACTTCGGTTAAACGAGTTTTAAATATTTAAATCAAGGAAACGGTTCTAACTAAAATCCTTTTTCTGAAACATTTAAAAATATTTTTAAAATAAATAATGTTAACAAGAAAGTCTCAAAAAGAATCAGAAATATTCCTGCCTATCTTAACTGAGTATTGGGTATTAGTTAAGGTCATCCTGCAGAGTCGCATCAATTGCGCTGGGATATCATGCTCAGAAATGACATGAAAGACGTTTGGACGTTTAGGGCTGTCGAAGGTGGCCTTGTAATCGCCAAATAGATGGTATGTATTAATCTGTCTTTTTTGACTCCTCTTTCCGAATTTGGCATAGCGTATGTAACTGGTCGATGATAAGCTTGCCAGGTTAATCCGCGTTGATATGGCCTAATTATCTCATCGATTTTTAATTTAGTATTTCACACAATACGCTTGATAGTTTCTGGTTACCGACGGGAAACGGTAATATCCTCACAGTGCCCTTTCATGCACATTAAACAATAATGATCCAAAATCTCGGGTATGCGTTCATATTGTACAGACGAGTGTAGCTTTACCTGAGCACCTACCGTGTTAACATTAATCTCATGGTGACTTAACATCGTCACAATATTCCTGGAACATGGCCCCAAGTAGAAATTCTCTATCATAGCCCCGTGCTAGCTCTTAACATGCCCCATGCTAATCAGTTTGGCTATCTAAACCCAAAATGCGTCTCCAGTTTTGACTTTATCATTTTCCACACGCTTGTGAAACAGCTCCCAAGCTTAAGCGAAAACGATAATGACTTTAACATGTCATATCTCCACAATGCGACACCTGGCTCGTTTAAGAGAATCTTTTCATTCGGGTTCAATTATTCTACCATTTAATCAACGCTTCATCATCTTTCAACTCTCAGTCTGCACCAGATCACTTATAGCTTCATCATGCTAGTGCCGGATATTTCATTATTTGCTTCTTCTCTGATGGAGCCTTATTTAAGATCATAGATTCTCCAGCCGAGGCCAGTTTCCTTTCCAAGCACACTTACACCTCTTTATCTATAAGCCTGCCCTATAAGTTGCTCCTGTGCTTGAAGGCTTTTTCTTGCAAACCTAGGAACCTAAGACCTCTTACGCGATCACTCTGGGGCTCGCACAAGATGGACACCAGTATATGAACTTTTTTTCTCAGTTGCCTCGCTTGGAGAAAACTACAGCTACCACGTGTACTCCCGAAGGAAACTTCAACAATAATCAAACTGTGCAATACACGCACACTGGGGCTTTCTGATTCCCGTGGTACGAGAAAGGACTCTTGTCAGCCTCGGAAATCGACTTCCATCTAGTTCCTGCTAATTATAATCTACCCAAATAAGTTATAAGTTAAGTTTACTGTGTAAACTTTGGTAAGCTAAGCATGCCACAGCATCAACGAGGACAACCTGCCCCAAGCCAGACAAGCTGCTAAGAACATGATCACATTAAGCATAAGTGAAATTGTTTTAAATTAGCCAGGTCTGTCAGCATTCCAGTAAACTAAAAGTTGGTCAGTTGATATCCCGAACAGGTAGACATAGACACTTGCCACGATTGAAGGTATGCCCGGGGGCCGGCCTTCTACCAGTAGCTTATCAACCAGTTAGATTGTACAAACAAACTGATGCGTACGCGTTGCATCCGTTCCTAAACGGTTCATCTGGCAACCCATCGACCCCTGATGCTTAAGCTAGGTAACTTATATTTCACCACGAGAAATAATTTCTCCATGTCCTTAGCACCCTATTTGTATTAGTCATCCGATTATGTACTTCATTCTTTCAGAAAGCCATCAGTTTTATGTTTTTATCTTTAGTAGAAATTTTGGACTTTATTTTGACTCCTAAACATCTCTATATGATAACACTCAAGACTGCACGTATTTCCTCTGTCCTTCTTCCCTATGCCCTTCCTTAGGGAAGACGTTTTGCTATTGCACTGTTGCTTTTATGCCAAATTTAGGTTCAGTAGCATTACAACACTCGTGGTCGTACTATGGATTCCTTATGGAAGGCTTCCAGATATTGGGGCACATCAAGTTAAAAATATCTTGCCATTGCGCTGAAGCATTGTTGGGCGTGTGGCGTTTCTTGCCACACTCAGACGAGATAAAAACTTTTTACTGCCATAATGTAATGATTTGAGGCGATGCTTGCTCCTCGAATAGGACTTATGTCTAACACACTGGATGAATTACTTCCGTTGTCACAATATGATCAATCTAGTTTCTTGTTGTTTGATGTGGTGTTAGACACGTGGCCATATGTATATCAAGATGTCCAAATCTGATGCTGCTTACTACCATTTTTTTTTGCCGCGGCTAAGTCTACTATCCTTAATTCGTTATCGGATGTTTCATGAGGCATAAAATGCTGTATTACTTGGTGCCGAGGCATAGGTATTTGGGCAAGCAGATGAAGCTGTACTTGGCGTATTTGAAAGATAGATTCTTCGTAAAATATGTATATGACGCAGATAAACCCATAAAAATAGAAAGTTTGCGATGGTTCGGTCATGTTGTACAAATGAAACATGTTGCTCTGGCTAGGAAGGTTTTTGAACACGATCCTGATATCATGCGAAAAAGGGGAAGACCGAAACTCTTTTGGAAAAATTAGGTCCAACAACATCTATCAAATCTTGAGAAAGAACGCAGAAGATCGAAACTTTGGGAGATCGGCATTTCCTCGGCTATAGACCTAACCAGGTTGTGGAAAGCCAGTCAAGAAGAAGAATGTTTCGTGATCAATATGTGGTAACATAAATTAAATTATTTAATTCAACAGAAAGTACATGTTAGAAAATAGCTTTCAGAATGATAATCAATTCATTCCTAGTTTTACAGTTATTTTGACAGTAACTATTGGTAGCATGTTGCGTGCTTTTAAGTGGAAAACTTACGTCTTTATTTACTTATAACTTGAAAACTGATATTTTATTAATAAAATTTTAAGAGTTTAAATATAAGCATAAGTATATTCAAAAAAATTCTTTCTTCTACTTAGCAGTTGAATATTAGGGTCAATAAGTTAACAAATATTGAATATATTTTCATACTTAAAATTAAGCTCGTTTTCATTATGATATTCTTTGACTAACAAGATTTTCGATTTCTTACTAATTTTACTTTTTAAGCAGTTAAAGACAAAGTTTTTTTTATTTTTCTCTTTTTGTCTAATGCAATTTCAAATACTTTGTACTTTTTGTGTCTCAATCATTATGTACGAACATATCTGCACTTCTACAAACATATTGAACGTCTTTGTTTGTTTCCAATTTATATTTGACTTAAAAAATATTATTTTGATTTTCTTAAATTTTATCTTCTTCTTACTTATACTTAAAGATATCTAGATATGAATGTTTATATAAAGTACTTATGTTTTGTAATAGATTTTCGTATGTATGTGTGTTCGTATTAAGAAAAGTAAATCCTTTTGAAAATTGCTTTTTCTACAATTGATGCAACAACAAAAAAAACTTTCGTTTAGTACCAAATTAGTAAGAAAGCTTTTATTCAGATCTTTGATAAGTATGTATTTTTATCTACATAAATTGCAAGTGTTTTTTAATGTTTTTTTAGGGAAAATTAAAAAAATTCAATGAATATCTATCTTTGAGTTCGCTTGCATGCATTGTAAGTAAGTTACTAAGTAGGTAGATGAAGTCAGAGTGGGACACAGTGTCAAATTGGTCATAGTACTATGGCTTCATGTAATTAATAATTTTGATTTGTGTAGCGCATTTGGGACTTTTATCAGATGCAGACATGACATTTTTTAGCATAAACAGAACTTGATAGGAAAATAGAAATATTTGAGAGTAATATTTAGACTATAGCAAGAAGGATTCTTTCAAAGGTAAGTTAAAAGTAAGTTACTAAGTAGGTAGATGAAGTCACAGTGGGACACAGTGTCAAATTGGTCATAGTACTATGGCTTCATGTAATTAAGAATTTTGATTTGTGTAGCGCATTTGGGACTTTTATCAGATGCAGACATGACATTTTTTAGCATAAACAGAACTTGATAGGAAAATAGAAATATTTGAGAGTAATATTTAGACTATAGCAAGAAGGATTCTTTCAAAGGACATTGGTATGGAAGTTAGTTAAAATAAACAACTGATTTTTATCAGTTTTAAAATTTTAAGTGCTGAAGGCAAATTTTGTAAAATTTTTTGAAAACTGCAGCAAGTGTTTTTGAAGGGCACTAAGCAGGACGAAAGGATTGCTAGGAGGTGTTAGTATGGGGTTGTGAGTTAATCGCTACAAATTAAAGTGGGCTTTTTTTCTTCAGCATATATCTGTAAGCAATACTTAAGCACTTTAGTACTTACATCTCCATCCCTGATATCCCTTGTATGGGGTAGGTCATCATCCAAAAACAGCCACTGCCAAGATACAACCACATGTACTCGAAAAAAAGCTTGAAATTTGGTCCAATTGAATAAGGGACTGTGAGGCCAGCTGCGGCAGCCATAAAAATGAAACTAAATTTTTTTATTTCTAACCGGAAACTTTCTTGTTTTATTGCAATTTTAAAACTCAAGCTTTTAACTGGCCCACTCTTTACTTACTTACTTACTTTAAAGTCTTTAAAATTTTTTCTTTAACTTTTTCTACTTTTTAAATATCTTTAAATTTTTTTTATAATTTCCATATACTACTTGAAAATCAACAAAATCTATTTATATTTTTTTTGTAAAAATTGCTGAGAAAATAGAAAAAACCTCAATAACACTTGAGATTTTACTTAAATTCTTGTTGGTTGTTTTCTTAATATTTTTTTTAACATTTCTTATATCTAGAAATTCAAGAGGACCAGGAAAACAGTCTAAGTTGTTGATATTGAAGAAAAACGAAAATGTTTTATAAGAGAAAACAAAAACATTCTTACAAATTGTTGCAAATAAAAATCATTACGTTTCTACCTTACGATGTCATTTTATAGTCATGATTTTTATATCGAAGTCATTGTCTCGAAAAGCAAAAACAATAAAGAGAAATGAATGTTAAAGCAATAAAAAAACACATGTCTTAAAAAAATAAAATAAGATAGAACTTTATCTTTTCCTTTAATCCCAAAGACACATGCAATTGCAAGTGCAGGTTAAGGAACTAAATCGTCAAATTTTTAGCTCTGAGGAATAAAAGGACTTGAAATTCAAACTCATAAAGTACTTTTTCTTATTTTATATTATTTTATTTTATTTTGTTTTGGTTTGTTTTGTTTTGTTTTGTTTTATTTTATTTTATTTTATTTTATTTTATTTTATTTTATTTTATTTTATTTTATTTTATTTTATTTTATTTTATTTTATTTTATTTTATTTTATTTTATTTTATTTTATTTTATTTTATTTTATTTTATTTTATTTTATTTTATTTTATTTTATTTTATTTTATTTTATTTTATTTTATTTTATTTTATTTTATTTTATTTTATTTTATTTTATTTTATTTTATTTTATTTTATTTTATTTTATTTTATTTTATTTTATTTTATTTTATTTTATTTTATTTTATTTTATTTTATTTTATTTTATTTTATTTATTTTTATTTTATTTTATTTTTTTATTTTATTTTTTATTTTATTTTATTTTATTTTATTTTATTTTATTTTATTTTATTTTATTTTATTTTATTTTATTTTATTTTATTTTATTTTATTTTATTTTATTTTATTTTATTTTATTTTATTTTATTTTATTTTATTTTATTTTATTTTATTTTATTTTATTTTATTTTATTTTATTTTATTTTATTTTATTTTATTTTATTTTATTTTATTTTATTTTATTTTATTTTATTTTATTTTATTTTATTTTATTTTATTTTATTTTATTTTATTTTATTTTATTTTATTTTATTTTATTTTATTTTATTTTATTTTATTTTATTTTATTTTATTTTATTTTATTTTATTTTATTTTATTTTATTTTATTTTGTTTTATTTTATTTTATTTTATTTTATTTTATTTTATTTTATTTTATTTTATTTTATTTTATTTTATTTTATTTTATTTTATTTTATTTTATTTTATTTTATTTTATTTTATTTTATTTTATTTTATTTTATTTTATTTTAAATTATTTCATTTTATTTTATTTTCTTTTATTTTATTTTTTTATTTTATTTTATTTTATTTTATTTTATTTTATTTTATTTTATTTTATTTTATTTTATTTTATTTTATTTTATTTTATTTTATTTTATTTTATTTTATTTTATTTTATTTTATTTTATTTTATTTTATTTTATTTTATTTTATTTTATTTTATTTTATTTTATTTTATTTTATTTTATTTTATTTTATTTTATTTTATTTTATTTTATTTTATTTTATTTTATTTTATTTTATTTTATTTTATTTTATTTTATTTTATTTTGTTTTATTTTATTTTATTTTATTTTATTTTATTTTATTTTATTTTATTTTATTTTATTTTATTTTATTTTATTTTATTTTATTTTATTTTATTTTATTTTATTTTATTTTATTTTATTTTATTTTATTTTATTTTATTTTATTTTATTTTATTTTATTTTATTTTAAATTATTTCATTTTATTTTATTTTCTTTTATTTTATTTTTTTATTTTATTTTATTTTATTTTATTTTATTTTATTTTATTTTATTTTATTTTATTTTATTTTATTTTATTTTATTTTATTTTATTTTATTTTATTTTATTTTATTTTATTTTATTTTATTTTATTTTATTTTATTTTATTTTATTTTATTTTATTTTATTTTATTTTATTTTATTTTATTTTATTTTATTTTATTTTATTTTATTTTATTTTATTTTATTTTATTTTATTTTATTTTATTTTATTTTATTTTATTTTATTTTATTTTATTTTATTTTATTTTATTTTATTTTATTTTATTTTATTTTATTTTATTTTATTTTATTTTATTTTATTTTATTTTATTTTATTTTATTTTATTTTATTTTATTTTATTTTATTTTATTTTATTTTATTTTATTTTATTTTATTTTATTTTATTTTATTTTATTTTATTTTATTTTATTTTATTTTATTTTATTTTATTTTATTTTATTTTATTTTATTTTATTTTATTTTATTTTATTTTATTTTATTTTATTTTATTTTATTTTATTTTATTTTATTTTATTTTATTTTATTTTATTTTATTTTATTTTATTTTATTTTATTTTATTTTATTTTATTTTATTTTATTTTATTTTATTTTATTTTATTTTATTTTATTTTATTTTATTTTATTTTATTTTATTTTATTTTATTTTATTTTATTTTATTTTATTTTATTTTATTTTATTTTATTTTATTTTATTTTATTTTATTTTATTTTATTTTATTTTATTTTATTTTATTTTATTTTATTTTATTTTATTTTATTTTATTTTATTTTATTTTATTTTATTTTATTTTATTTTATTTTATTTTATTTTATTTTATTTTAATTTATTTTATTTTATTTTATTTTATTTTATTTTTTTTATATTTTATCTTTGATAAAAGATTAAAAATATAACAAAGTAATTTTTCATACCTAAACGAACTTAAATTTACATTTCATTAAATGTTGTTCATCATCACAAATATCAACAGAAAACATTTATTTTCCAACAATAGAAAGAAATTGTCGCAACAAATGTTGTAAAATTTAAAATCGATTTTGAAATGGTGGCGTAAATGTAGCAAAAACTCTTACTGCTTGAAGATGTCGATAATGATGACGATAAGAAAGAAAACAGCGGCATTGGAGGAGACACAATAAAAGAGATAAAGATTTCTTTAAGTTTTTTTTTATTTTTTTTGGTTTCATACAATTTTTTGCACAGTTTAAGTGTTTTTCGTACATGAATTGTATGTTTACTAATGCATAAGATGAAAGCAAAATGTATTTTTTGGAAAAAAATGCCTGTCTTTACATGTCTCCTTGCATTCGCCACAAACCTATTGTAGCAATCAGTTTTGTGATAGGTTTGTGACAACTTTTGGGAAATAATTGATGATGAAAGCGAATAGAAAATTGAGTTTTAATCGAAATTAAAGTTGAAAATATTTTCAAATAAACATTAAAAAAAATTAGTTGTACATTAGAAGCTTTAAATTTATTAGTAGAAATTAATTAACTTTTACTTTTAGTTAAAATTTACAGCATATTTACAATTCGATATAACCTTTCTTTGACAATTCTTTAGTGTCCTATTCGTATATAAATTTTGCTTTCCTGTGTAAACTTTTTGTACTGCCTGACGTTTGGTGTTTTTAGTGTTTTTATTGTAACCACACATAGTAATCTGGCTGTAGGTAAGTATGTGTGTAATGTTTTTGGAATTTGTTCATTTGTTCGTTATTAAATTGCTAACGTTGTTTTTACGTGACAAACATTATATATGCAACACACGTTTTTTACTTTTTTTGTTTTTAACTTCGATTTTGTCTTATTTAGTGCAGATATGCACACACACATACACACATCTTATCTTTTAGAAGCATTTTTCTAAGACTATAAAGGACATGGTAAATGTTGCAGGCTTGAACAGTGATTCCAAATATTTAAAAGTTGTTAAAATAATAAAATATTATTCCTATTCCAGGAACCACTGCTTAAAATATAAGTTTTATTATTTCTTGTTTACTATTTGGAAAATTGTTATGGCCTTTATGCCCCCCATAACTGCCTCCATTAAATATTTTTTGCTTTCCCCTGGATTTTTGTTTTTGTGATAAGATTGTTCTAATTAACGTTTGAAGCCCATTCAGATTATCACTTTGTGGTTGTCCAGCTATTTGTTTAGCATTTTAATTATTTATTGTTGTAGTTGTGTGCTAAAGCTTTTTGTTTAAGATTAAATTGGATTTAACTGATTGAACATGCAACGTAAATTGTATTTTTTACGGAGGAAGAGAATTTCAGAATTATACCAATTAAAAACTGTATGTCAACATCGATGTAGTCAAGAGCGTAAGAATCGAAGAACTATCTATTAGAAAAAAAAATAAAATGTTTGCCGTCAGAAGATTGTATCGATTAATACTTTTTTTAGAGACTAAGAATAAATGCCGTGATCTGGGCCCATGCAGAGCCTATAGGTTGATGAGGCCTTTTTTTGACTACGATTCAACTGCTAAGTACACAAAAAAACTACAAAAAAAAATTTTCAAACAAAAACTTGTTCAAAATAATTTATTTTTTTAGTCAATTTATTTAATAGTCTCTAATAATATTTTTATTTGATTTTTAAATCAAACAAAATTTTCGCCTAGACAAATAAAATATTTAACCAGCTCAGCAAAATTTTTTAACAGAAGCTAAAATTCTTGCAAAATTGTTTGTCTAAATTTACAATTTTCGTTGAAGGTCCTCAGCCAGACAAAATATTTACTGATTCTCTGAAATTTGTTACTGATTCTACAACTCAGTTTTTTCTGTGTAAATGAAAGTTGCTATCAGTTATTGTCACATGTTGTTAGGTTAATATGCAAGTTGACTCAAACTGCCATAGTTGTGAAAATATGAAAAAAATTAGAGAGTTTTTAGCGTCCTCTGCAAATGCTTTTCTTTAAATATAAGGAGGCATTAACTTTTATTCAGTTATACACCAAATGACCTTAGTAAAGTGGTACGGTGAAGGTTAATTGACCCGTTGGCCTGAATCTTATCCAAGCATGGACTCTAGGAGATAAATTTGAGGTCATGCCAAAAAGGGCCATTCTTTTCCCTGCTAACATTGCACCCGTGTAGGGGACACTCCAGGCCAGTTGAGGTTTTTATGACTAATTTTAGAGAAGTTAACAGAGGTAGTCTTGGGTTCGGCTTATATCTCGGTCTGTTATTGGGTGGTTTTGATGTATTTTAATAGCGGGTTTGTGCCACTTTGGGAGGCTTTAAAAGTTGATTTAAACCATAACACGGACAGGCGGGTAGACGTACAGACGGGCAACACTTAATCAACTTCCATATCTATTAAGACCAAGGAAATCTATACATAATGGAGTCGAAGATGGCTATTAAGAGAATAATAAATGGAATGACAAATTATATATACGCTCATCACTTGTGTAAAGGTCATATATAAAAAGATGTTTTTTAGTTAAAAATAATTTACTTAAACCCAACTAATGCTTTTTTAAAATAATTTTTTAAAATTCAATATAAAAAAATTTAGAATTGTTTGACCCAAATTTAGACAGCAAATTAATGCACCATTTCATTTATTTAACTTATTAAAATAAATAAGTGCTAATGACTTTAATAATTTTAAAACAAATTATTTATATTTATCTGTTTACATGCTTAATAACCAAAGTATATGTATTTGCTGAGTAACCACATAAATATTTATATTTTATCTCCTTTTTTTGTTATTAAATTTTGATATTTATTTTTAAATATCTATTAGAGGGAAAATGCTATAATTTAACGCTAATGGTGATAAATGTTTATTTATCTATTTTAGTAACCAAATTAAGAGCAAAAAACAACAACGATTATTAAACGGTTTCGTAATCAAATTAAAAAATTAATTTTTATAATAATTTTTAGCTAAAACATTTTTTCTTAGCACTACATGACGTATGAGTTTTTCTAATTGCAGCCCTCTTTCTCTCTCATTTCTCTTTTATGACATGACGTTACGTATAATTAATATTAATTGTATTATTTTGTTGGGTCTAACATACTTTTTATTATTACAAAAAAATTAAAACGTGTTCTGGTTTGGGTTTTTTAAATTTTTTGTGTTTGTTTTCCTTGTCATAAATGAAAGCCCATTATAATCATCAATATTAATAAATCTAAATTTTGAGAATTTTTCCAAAGATAAGTCATGATATTGGCGAACCAAAATTTAGTTTTTTAGGTTAAACATCCGCTAAAAAATTTTTGGTAGGAAACATCTATTAATTTGTATAAGGGGCAATTCCATTGTGACGGGTGTGATAATTTTACTCTAATTTTTGCTTATAGCTCAAACAATTCAATATTTTAATTTGAAAAAAGGCTTTGATTTCCCAAATATTTTTTTGAAGCATACTTATCCTGTATCTCCAGCCATTAACATGGTTGCCATACAAAATTTAAAAAAAAAGCGTAAAAACCTGTAAAACTTCTTCGGAGGCACCTCTGGAGGAATAAAATGTATTACAGACACCAATTAGTTTTTCCTCTATCTCCATCCATAGGGTTAAACTTAGCCCCCCCTCCACCCCAAATTCCCCGGAGTCACCCCTAGAAGAACAAAATTTATAACAATTTCCTATTAGTTTTCCCTTTAAAAATATTCTTTAAACATACTTACCCCTTTCTCTATCACCTTAGGGGTTGCCATACAAAAGTTACAAAAATGATGTAAAAACGCCCATAACTTTTTTCAGGGAATGGCTTAGAGAAATACAGTTTATAACCGACCCCCATTAGTTTCTCCTCCAAAACAAATTCCTAAAACATTCTTACCCCCTATCTCCACTCTCTAAGGGGATTGCCATACAAAATTAAAAGAAATAGGCTGAAAGCCGTAGTTCCCCGAAATCGCTCCTAGAGGAACAAAATATATGACAAGCCCCCATTAGTTTTTCCTCTCAAACATATTTCTAAAATATACTTAGCCCCTATCTTCATCACCTAAGGTGGTTATCATACAAAATTAACAAAACTAATGTAAAAACGCCCATAACTTCACCAGAGCCAGCCTTAATGAAATCAAGTATGTGACCGATCCCCATTAGTTTCCCCTCCCTAACATATACCAAGAATATACCATCGTCTTAGGGGGATTTATACCAAATTTGGTAAAATTGTAATAAATCCCCCCCCCCCTTTTTTAAGCTTCCAGGGTGCCAACAGATAGTTCAGGACAGACCCGAACTCATTTTTACATGTAAACATTTTCCTGTCTTTTTTTTAAACCCCTTATCGCAACCCCCTCAAGGGATTACCACACAAAATTTAAAAAAAAAGGGTAAAAACTCCTGCAGCTTCCCAAGTCACCATAAGATGATTAAAATATGCCTAATCCCATTTAAAAGTCAGAAATATTTTGTTAATAAGAAAAATGGATTAAAATAAAAACAATTCGGTGTTCCGAAAGGCCAATGTAAACGTGTCACATTGGTACAGCTGAATATAGCGCTCTTATTTGTTTTATTTAACTAAGTGTGAAAACATTTATTTTTAAATTTAATAAACCACTCTTTCAAACCGCAAAGAATTCTTAAAGCGATATGCAATTTAGATTTCCTTTCTCCTATATTTTACAATTACTAATCATTTCCTTTGTGAGTTTGTTAACGCTGTACATTACAAGGGTATAAGTTGTGTGTAATGTTCCATATTTTACGCTATAAAACATTTCTTGTGCCACTAAACGTGCTGGTGTGGCAATGCAATTTACTGCAAGTTAAAGCAAAATGCTACCGAAAGCAATACAGAAAGAGAAAAACCAAAAGAAATCAATTTGTTTGCAAAGAAGAAAATATAATAAACGGTAAATTTCTATCATTTCCCCTTAGCAGCATTCTAAACACCCACACGCACCGACAAACACACACATACACTTAAACATGAACATAGAAATTGCTTGGAAAATACATAGATGAGGAATTTAGTTTCCTTTTGGTACGCAATAGTTTCTCTTTATCCAGGGTTAATTTGCTTTTCATGATCGTCGTATAACCACCAAAGAAATTGTTGATTTAAGCGAAGGGATAAATATATTTCCTTTTTACTGTATTTCCTTAAGTTAAATGCAGTTTAACAAGTTGTTAATTTTTTTCCGTGCAAGTACATATTGCGATGATTGTTTGCGCTTTATGTTTGGTTTGTAGTTGTGTTGGTTTGAAAATTTGTGTTCTTTTTACAGCCTTAAAGCAATTGCAGCAAAAAAATTGTAAAAATTCAATTATTTATTATGGAATTCACAGAATTATATGAAATTTTCTGGTCGAAAAGGAAAAAAACTATTACATTGAGAGGAAGTTCCAATTAAATGCAACATATTTTCTTTTTAAATGAAATCTATTGAAAACGGTTAAAATTTTTAAAAGTTATAAAGAAAGAAGTCTTGCAATAATTGGCTACCGTTTGCAAAAAAAAAAAAAAAAAAAAAAAAAAATACGGAAAGCTAAATTAAAATAAAGGAAGGTTTGATAAAATAATTTTTAATTTAAATTTGTAAAAGAGGAAGTTAGTTTTCATTTGCCATAAAATTAGAGTTTTGCTTAATAACGTTTATTAACAAATTTTAAAAAAACATATCTTAAACGTGTGCTTAGGGTGACAAGCTGCTTATTAAAATTAGCCTAAAAGCATTTATTATTACCAAGTTTTAAACAAGAAGGCGCAAAAGTTAAAAATCTTAAAAAAACCTCCCAAAACTACAGGTTGTTATTAAAGTTATTCTTCTAGAAATAAACAATAATTTTCATTATTTTATACTTAACTAATATGCTACTCAAATGGAAAATATTTTGCAGTAAAAATGTTAACCTTTTGTACTGATTTAGATTTAAATTAAATTTCTTTTAAAAACTTGGTTAATTTGTTGCTTTAAAACTGTTGGGCAGTGTTGGCTTTATCACAGGATGAAACTCCAACTTTACCCCTTTTTTTTATTAAGTGAATCTAATGTTATTAACTGCTGTTTGGTTGCCCAACGGCGAAGGTATAACATTGGTTGTAACGAAGTCAAAATAGAAACAATTCACTAGGTTGGTTGGTCGGTTTCCGTGGTAGTTCGCTGCTCTTAGACTGTCAAATAGAGTCTAAATGACCCCGTTTTGACAACATCACACCACTCGATAGGTGATAGGTTCCGCTTAAGCAATGGTCAAAAGGAAAATGAAGTACTAGACCCACCCTGTCACGTTGATGTATCTCGAAAGGTCGTTCCGCCCAATTGCATATACATCCCCTAGGTTATCCAGTACATGATCACTCAGGAATCTGTGCCTCTTCGCAGCCAGAGCAGGGCATTCGCAGAGAAGATGGAAAACTGATTCCTTTTTTTTTTCCTATTCTCGCAGCTGCGATAGTGATCGTTGAACGTAAGGCCGAGTCGTTCTGCATACCTTACCAGCGTTCATTGATCCGTTAGCCCCGTCAGCAATGCGCAGAAAGAATCGGAAGATGCTGCTCTTAACAGTCTGCAACGGAACTGCGACTGTATTCACATTAAAGACATTCAGAGCAAATCCTTTCTTAGCTAGCTCATCTGCCCATTCATTACCACGGTAGCCCCTATGCGCAGGAACCCAAGCCAGAGTAATATCAGAAAGCTGCTTTAGCTTAGTCAATTCTATTCTACACTGACTGACCAATAGTGACGTGGTAGTATATGATCTGAGTGACAGAAGTGCCTCCCGACTGTCGACAAAAATACCAATATTTCCGTGGATATTTCTGTCCTCTAATAGTTTGCAAGCCTTCCGAATGGCAAATATTTCGGCCTGAAGTACACTACATTCATTCGGGAGACGAAAAGAAGCATTTACGCCCAGCTTCTCTGAGAAGACACCAGATCCAACTCCGCAATCCAACTTAGAGCCGTCCGTAAAGATCCTAATGCCATAAGCTTCCCCAAGGTTACCCCTACACCATTCATCCCTGGAGGGAATTAGAACTTCAAAAACCCCATCAAAGTCCGTGTAGGGACCAATATAGTCAAAAGGTTGGTCCACATATTGGGGCAGACCTTGCAGAATTTTTTCATGCCCATAAGGCCTCGATTTCCAGCATCCAGTTGATCTAAGCCTTACTGTGCTACTAGGAGATATGGCCCTCGCTGATGGGGGCGAGCTGCAAAATAGTATTCAATGCCTCAAAAGGACTAGTTCGCAGTGCGCCCGTAATTTCAATGCATGCGAATCTCTGGATTTTGTACAACTGGTCCACTTTGTATCTACGCTCCATGGCGATTCACCAAACCAGAGATCCATAAGTGAGTATCGGATGTACTATGGCCGTGAACATCCACCTAACAATTTTGAACTAAGTCCACATCCTCAAAAAACCTTCCGGCACGTGTAGTAGGCTACCACAGCCCTCTCGGCCCTATGCCGGATGTTCAGCTTTCATGAGAATTTCGAGTCCAGGATAATTCTCAGATATTTAGTACTGTCTGATAGTGGGATCTCACAGTCCCTTAACCGCGGAAGTCTGAAGTTTTATTGACAATTCACTATTTTCAGTGTCTTTTTTATTTTGTTTGAGTTTTTTCTTTATTTTTAATGACTCAGAATAAATTTTTTTTTATTACAGGCTCACATTGGCTATAAGCTTTTGAGCCTTATGAAACGCAGGTATCTAAAAATGCTAACCCTTAAAATTTTTATTTACTTTGATGCTTTGATTCTTTCTCGACTTTTTCAAAGGTGAAGATTACTGCTCGCAGTGTTTGCCCCATACGCAGAAAAAAATATGGTTGAGTATGGTCACGGGAATATTATTATGGATAATTTAACCATTATAATGACTGCCACAACCATAATATACTTGTCGTAATAATAATAAATAAAATAACGATTATATGTTTGTGGTAATCAAATATATATATGATTGTAGGTTATCAAATATATCAAATATAATCTAAGACCAACATATGTATCATAACCCATAATCAAAATAACGGTTACCTATAATTAAAGTAATGATTACCACAAAACACATAATAGTAATTTTGATCATAATTTTGATTGCATTTTTTACTACAACTCAAATACGGTTGGGCTATTCATAATAGTGATCGTAACCATACAATGATTAAATTGTTCATGATCATATTCCCGTAACCATGCTCAACCATATTTTTTATCTGCGTGCGTGATGTCGATATCGTTGGCGTAAGCGAGTAACATGTGCTGTTTTGTGAACAGTGTGCTCGTTCTATTCACATTTACGTCTCGTTTAACCTTTTCTAGGAAGATGTTTAAAAGATAACACAAAAGGCTGTTATCTTGCCTATAACCTCGTTTGATACTGAAAGGTTCAGAAATATGCCTGCCTATGTTAACTGAGGATTGCGTATCAGTTAAGGTAGTCATGCAGAGTCGTACTAGTTTTGCAGGTATACCAAACGTATGGGGCAGCCGAAAGCGGGCTTATAGGCAACAAATAGATGGTATTTGTCGATTTGTCTTTATTGGGTTTCTTTCAGGATTTGGCATAGTATGTACATATGGTTCATAATGGATTTACCCGGTCTAAGGCCGCATTTATATGGCTACACCATAATTATTTTAATATTTAGTTCCAAAACTAAAATCAATTTTGCTCTATAGAATGATTTGGGGGTGGGCGATAAACAGTAGCAGGAAATTTAGTAACATTCGTGGCAGTAATGGCTAAAAGTAATTGTTTCAGAAGGACTTTCACACGGGAAATATGTGAAAATTTGAACCAATCATCAAAATACTATCAGTATTTTAATTACAAGAGTATTCGTATAATGACACAAAGCTAGATAGACGGACGGATGGGCATGTTTGAAGAACTAAGAAAAAGATTCCAGGTCATTGGTCTAATTAAAGAAGGGTTTTAGGTCATTATTTTTGTGCGTAACAATTGGAAAATATCGCTACCACGTATGTGGTCTTTATGTTAGTTGAAATTATTCATTCACAAGAAATTAATTTTTGAATTCGGGCCAGAACAAATTAATTTAGAAAATTTTTTTTTAAACGCTGTAATTATCATACCTGTTTGACCTACTCTGTTCAGAGAATAACACACCCTTTTTTGTTTTGATTATTGAAAATTATTTTCTTTAAATTTATTTCCAAATTTTTTTTTATTTAAATTAAACACGTTTACTATCAGCAAGTATCAAGTATCAGTATTAAGTAAAATCTTAAATTTACATTTGATTTGCTTTTGTTTTAATATTTTTTTCTTTAATTTTTTTTTGTAATTAAATGCAATTGTAACATAATGCAGAACATGACAACTATAGAAACTGCTTGAATAAGTTTGTTTTGTTTAACCAAGGAAACAATGCAAAAGGAAGAGATCTCTTTTATTTCTGCCATTTTGTTCTATATTTAAATCCAGCTGTCATTTTGGTAAATAGTTCATGGCACAAGCTGTGGTTATAAATAGTTTAAGGGACAAGTATACCTACAAACATGTGAAAGATGCTTGTATTCTAACCATATTAAAAATTATGTTAAACTGTTTTAACATATTTTGGTAGAAAAATTAGTTAAATGATAGGAAAACTGTAATATATTAAATTTTGAATAAAGTTTTAAAAAAGTTATTGTAAATTTAAATAAACGAATATGTACTTAATAACAGGAAAGTTTTGCAAAAAATTACCGCTTAAAGCTTAAATTTACAGGACAAGATGAGCGGCCATCATGGCTGCATTGTAGGCACTGAAGTCATAAAGAAGTTTGTTCGATTTACTGGCACCTAGATCTCTGCACTATTTAATGGAAACTATCCCTAAGGAAGTTGTTGGTCCTTTAGTCTAGGCAAGTACCCTTTTACAGGAAAAGTAACTGCCGGGTGCCCGATTATGCTCAGTTTCGGGGCCGCTGCTATATTTTGTATTTTAAAAAATTTTGGTTTGTCAATATGCCATTTACATAAAGTATTCCGTTTCCGTTCAGTCGAGCTGCAATCCTTTTGCTGTACTTTCTTTATCCAAACGACGAGGTTTCCTACTCAGCAATACATAAATCAAAAATTCAGGAGTGTTTTGTTGAGCGTCAGTTATAAGCAGTCTACATGCACAGAAAAAAGACATGGTTGAGTATGGTCACGCTAATAGGATCACAGAAAATTTCATTATTGTGTGGTTAACAAAAACATTATGACTGCCTCAATAATAATATAGTTGTAGTAAATTGTGGCGAAAAATGCAAATATAGTTATGTTTAAATTTCCATTAAATGTTTGTGATAATCATTTTTATGTTTAAAGGTAACCATAACCTTGATTGTTTATTACTCTTAACTATGATAGAAATATTCTTGTGGCATCGTATATAACCCATAATCAAGATAATGACTGCCAAAGGCAAAAATAATGACAACCACAAGCATATAATTGTAATTTAAATCATAACTATGATGAAATTTTTTCCCATTATTTACTACAAACAACTCTTGCTAAGCAAGTTCTCACGTTTATGGATCACCTTAATCGCCTTCTTGATCCTTTTCTCTACATAAGACTTCCACAATAGCATATTTATTTGTATTACTTTTAGGCACTTCGTATTGTTTTTTAACCGGATTGCTGATCTCGGTGTGATCAATGGACTGGTCTTTTTAATTTTTCCTCACCATAATAGATTCCATTGCATAGCTAGTCAATTTTATGACAATAACCGCAATAGCATCTATATAATACGCTTTCAATAATTGCGTTTAAAAACACGTTGTTAAAGGCACCGGCAGCATAAAGAAAAAATTCAATTTAAATACCCACTATCATATGGGACCTTTTAAACGTATGAGGCAACCGAACGGAGTGTCATGTTGGTTGCTGCAGAATAAAACAAAGATTGTGTTTTCCTTGGTGTGCAAGTTAATAACTCTTTTCAAGGTCTTCAGTAAAATGACGAGTTACTTAAAGAGTTATATTATTGGGTTTTTTAGCTGAGCTCAAAATAAATATAAAACAAGTAAAAGCGCTATATTCAGCTGTGCCGAATCTTATGCACCCTTCCCATTTGTCTTTTTATATACCCAGCCGAGTTTTTTTGTGCTGCAAATAATATATTAAAAATACCTTGCGCGATTTTTAAAGTCCATAGAAAACTTTACAAAATTTTAACGTTCGTATGGATAATAAAAACATATGAGGAACGTTTGAGATCGACAGTTATAAAAATTTTCGACATTATTAATATTAAAAGGTTAATAAAAGTTGTTAATTTTTATGGGATGTTCTAGTCCCCTACTCCTCTCCAACTTTTTCCCAAAATGTTTGAATTATTTGATTATTACTTTTTGTAGAATATTCGAAGTCGATAGCTGTTATAGTTTCCGAGTTATAGCTTATTGAAAATTTCATAAAAATTGTTAATTTGTATGGGAGCTACCTCTTGTTGAGTGACTATATTTACTGAGATATATAGGGATATATGCAAAAAAAAACAAACGGAATGACAAACTGATATATACCCTTATCACTATGTGAAGGGTATAAAAATAATCTTTGATATCCTCCAAGATACTGGCACATAATTCAGATTCAAACATTCTCTACATTTCAAAACCACCCAAGTATATTTAAACTATACCGGGCAGATTTTACAATGCCCAGAATATTTACGTGATCGGAATGTGCTAGTAATGAAAACTTAAATTATAATTAAATTTTAAAATTATAGTGAAGGAACTATAGGTGGGTGCTTTTAGGCTACCTAAGCAGACGTATAGTAGTTATTTTTGTTTTAGTTGAACGTTTTTCTGTTACAATAAACAATTTAGTTATAACATTTAAACATTATATGACTACCGCTAATGAATAATCTAATAAAATTGCCTGCAAATATATTATGGTTTCACTGAATCACATAATAGTTGTGTTCAAACATTTTATGATGGTGAGATACAATTTATACGTTAGTGGGATCATATTATGATCTTGCGAGGCATTTAATGGTCGTAGGGGATCCCAGTATGGTAGCAAGCCATCATGTTATGATTGTGTGATATTAAGCAATTACTTTATAGAAATATTTTGTGATCCCATTAAATAATTTTATCATAATAAAGGATTAATTTTAAGTGGTGAAGAATAATTTTTATTAAACTGACTATAACTTCAGCTTATTGTTACTTTGTTTGGCTATAACCATACAACCCAATCATAGTATGATGCTCTTAGATTATGCTTACCTCAACCATATTTTTTCTTTGTGTGCGCATTATTTCCAAGTTTTCCAGATCCTTTTTATCCAAGTTCTTTTGATTAAATTTGTGTTTAGCAATTTATATGTACAAAAGTTTTTTAACTTCTTAAGCGTTTTTTTTCCTTTAAGAATTACCCACAACCAATAGCTTTTTAAAATTTCAAACATTTTTTTTTAATATGATGATTATAGACATTCTAAAAACATTTTTCATTTGCTCTTTACTTAACCTTTTTCCCGTTTTTACTTCACAAGTTATTTTTCATTTTATAGGAAAAAAACAACAAATATTAAAATCTTTGCCTGTTTTGATTAATTCCAGTTATACTCTTGAATTTTTCAATGCTTAAAGTGCACTTTGTTTTAGCAGCTTATATTTATTAGCACTCTTTCTTCCTCCCTCTCTTTCTCACTCACTTTTTTTTCTAGTTTTTTTTAAGGTTTTATTTTGTAATAATTTGTTATAAAACTAATTAGTAGTAAATTTGCATTTATTAACAACTTTTTATCATTTTGTGTTGAGGTTTTTTCTTTTCTTAATGTTGTTATTGTGTTATAATGTTGTTTTTGTTTTGATTCGTTTAAAAAATTAACACAACACAAACAACAACAACAAACAAAAGCCTGAAAGTATTAATTTGTTAATTAACATAAAGGCTCAATAGAAAGATGAAGAAAACAAGGAAAGGAAAAAATGGAAAAAAAATTCGAAAAACTTTTTCCTTTTTTTTTTAGTGAAGCTGCTAATTCTTTGGTTGCTGTCGCGGTTTTCTTTTTTTTAACTGGCGGTTATTTTATGTAAAAGTGTTAAAACTGATAATAATAAGTTATTTTTCAACAAAAGCTACTTAGCAAATTGCTGGTATGTTGAAATTAAGAAACCGTTTGTAATATAAAACCTTTCAATGGTTTGTAGATAAAGAAACCATAAAAAAGATTTAAATTGTTCAAATTCATTTTAAATTTATTGCTTTTTTTTGCATTTTTTTATATTTAAAAAAGTTAATATTTTTTCAGCTGTTATGGTAATTTTTAACCAGGTGGGGCTACGAATCGTCGTCAGCACTCTTTCTATTTTGTAATGCTGAAAGAAAATAGTTCTAGAAGTAGCCTATTTTATACTATAGTTTCATGACTGGACAAATTACAAAAGGAATATTTAAGAAGAAAAAACATGTTGCCCTGCTTTTTTTTTCCCCCCAGCTTATTCCAATTAAAAGTTACGGACGAGAATATATAAAGGCGTTCAAATTTAACTGACTGATTTGTAAATGACTTCATATTTAGTGCAAGAAGGTCAAAAAATATTATAAACATAAAGAGATATTCAACTACTCGTTCTCAGAAGCCGAGTTAAAGAGGTAATATGTAAACGAGAAACATCTATTGGTCACCCTGTTTGAACTTAAAAAGCTGTTGGTTGATCCTGTTCGAAAGAGTATATGCTGGAATCAATATGAGTGGACTCGTATTTGTGCTACTGAATTTAAAATCCCTAAAACACGGCATCAATACACCTACCAGTTGATTTAAGGATACTTTCATAATCAACCCTGCTGACTCAGGTTAAACTGGCTGACCCTATAGACCCTACATAAAAATTTGATAATCGTAGCTGTTTTTCAAAAAAGTATTGAACTTAAGACTAAATAAATAAAATAAAATTGTCTTAAAAACAAATGGTTCAACTATAAATAAATAAAAAAAAAACGCATTTTGGGTCCTGTTACCAGACAATAAAAGTGATAACCAGTCTTACTAATTCAGTGTTATTAAATCCAGGTTACTTAACACAATCTTGGTAAATATCAACAGCCGCAACTTACTAACTTCGGATATTTCCTCCAGGGGCCAAATCGTCGCATTCGATTCGAATCGAAATTTTACTCGATCGTCAATGCTTTAAGTATAGGAATTCTAATAAGAATTTTTTAATTTCGATTCGAATCGAATGCGAAGATTTGGCCCAGGTCTCGGTACAAATAAGGATCTAGAAAATTTGTTCTGTAGCGCAAGACAGTAACACAGAATTTGCTCAACAGGCTTCATATCACTAGCTATACTACCTAAGTTGCAGTCATCGCTGGTCAGTCGCCCTGATTTTTGGGCATGAATTGCTTTCCAACAATGAACTGTTATCATGCCTACTAGAAGTCTACAGCCTATACTTCAAAAAGAAACCACATCACCGGGTCATAAGATCCCCATAATATCCTGCAAATTTTACATACGAGAACTTAAATTTTAGTCTGGCACTGGCTGGACTACTATTAATTACTTAGTCTTAAGATTTGAATGCTTATTGTCAGTTCGCATAAGCATAATAATAAAAAAAAATGCAAAAAAACCTCTGGGTCATAAGATCCCCACAATATCCTGAAGGTTTTACATAAAGTGGTATTTACCTAGACCTTCGTGGCTCCGACCCTTCTTTTGGAACTGAAGTGAAGCACGAACGGCCATTGTTCTTTACATAGTCAGCAAGGGGTATATGCTTCGCCAGCGTTTGCAATAACATTTCTCTCAATACACCTGCCTTTCCGATTCTAGTAAATATACAACTGTCTCCCGGCACACAATCTATCAATGGATTTCTTTCACACCTGAATAATTGAGGAGTATGTACGGACGTTAGTTTAAAAAAATAGCATATATAGAAAAAGTACTTTTGTCTCCCAGATTAAGGGATTTCAAACCTCCATTTCCTTTTTCTAGACTCATTATCTCCAAACATGCTTAAAGTAATAAATATGTGGAAAATGCTTGATTGACCTTTGCTCTTGATCTGGGTCAAAAGGCATTAACTTTATACCATGTATGATAGAAAATCACCGAAAACTCAGAAAAGTACGTTTTGTGGACTTAGTTTACTTTTTACCTTAATATGGTTCTATATTCTTAAGTGCATATATCTAGATTTAAATATGTTAGGCCACAACAGACAAAATATGCCCCAATTCAGCATCAAGAACTGTTTAAATGCAATTAATGGCACGTTTTCTTCTTTTTTGATTAAGAAGGTAAAAAAAAACTTTAAAAATGCCAAAATACCAATTTATCCCATTTTTCCCTATGGGAATCAAGCTTCCAAAAAGGTTCCAGAGATATTTCGGTATAGTTCTTTCTTGAGACCTCTACAGCTTCAGATATGCTAAGTAACTGACCTTTTTTATTGACTCTTAGAAAGGGGATACCCAAGAAAAATAAAAGAAAGATAACGACACGCGCATGGTTTCCTGTTAGATTTATTCAATCCGTAGTAGCAATCAACCGAATAATCGAAAGCTTCGGCCCAAAAAAAAAAATAATATTTGTTTTTATATTCATTCGCAGCACGAATTTCAAATTTTAAGGTTTATGCGCATGTGCAAGCTGATCAGGAATCTTTCAGTCAGAGGACCAGTCAGCAACTTTTCTTTTTATATAAAATGACTGTATAAATCAATAAATTTTCTTTTAAAAAAATATCAATTGAAAGGTTTTCATTCTACAATTATTTAAAGGAATTTATATAAGAAAAATATTTTCTAAGACTTCCATATCGTTGACTAAAAATAGAAAGGCCCTAACTCATATTTTTTATAAGCACAGATTCTTATTTATTTCAATTAATTAAGAAGTTAAACAATATATCTTGACTTGAAAAATACGAGTAAGGGACTTCCTATATTAAGGTAACGATAAGTAGACAGACAACAAAGCTGTTTTTTTTTAATTTTTAGAAGAACTTGACCACAATAACAGTAAAGAAAAAATCTCTTATTAACGATTGTCATTAAAAAAAATCTTTTTATAATTAAGCTGTTTATAAAAAAATTGGCATAAATCACTTTTGTTTTTAAGTCGATATATTAAAAGATATAAAAAAAATACCGTTCAATAGCATTAGTGTTGACATTAAATCGTTTTTTTTTAAAAGGTGACTTATTTCACTTTCAAAACAAATGGCTCAATTAAGATTATATATTGTTATAGTTTTAAAGTTTTAAGCAAATGAAATTTCAGAAAAGTTTTCCGGAAATGTTTGTCTAAATTTCCATTTAGGTAGATTTTTAAGGAGAAAATTAATTATAAAAACTTCAAAGAAGATGTTTTTTATAAGGAAAGCAGTCAAGATTTGGTAAAAAACATTTGTAAGTTAAATAATGTTTTAAAAATTGAAAAAAAAAGTCCTTAAATATTCTTAGAAAATCAGAAAAGATTTTTTTGTGCTAATAAATATCTTTTATTTAAGAATAAATAAGAATTAAAGAGTCTTTTAATTATTTTATTATTTTAAAATATATTGACGTATTAGAAACTTTTTTAAAAATTTTATAATCAACAACTAAAAACCATTTCTCAAGAAACCAGTTAAGATAGGGCCCATATGTATAACATAAAAAATATTTTACAATTATACATTTAAATTAAAATTTAAGCTTAATATCCTTAGCACTCTCTTGTACTGTCAAGAAATAAAACGTATTTGTCTTGTCAACCTTCACTTAGCTAAATTTTTGACACTTTTATTTCTAATTTAAATAAGATTTAAAAGAAAAAGGACAGTAGAAATATTACAAGTCAAATGAAATGGAAATTTATTTATTTTTTGTTTTTTTTTGGTTTCTCATTTTACTTTTAGTTAAGTTCTTAAAAAGTTTGAATGACTTTGAAAAGTTATCAGTTAAGTTGTTTACAAAGTATGTTTGTATGTGAGTATGTATATAAAAATGTATTTATAGTAAAGTCTCTTTGTTTAGGTGCTTTAAGAAAATGAAGGGTATGGGACACTGTGGAAAGTTTGTTTCCTTTCATAGAAAAATATTTAAAAGTTTCTTTTAAAAGATTATACTTTTTGTAAAAGCCTTTGATTAACAGCAATTAATAATATGTTAATTAAGGGTTAGAGTGTTTGGTTTTTTATTTTTAAGGGTTTTTTGTTTTAAAAGAACTTTGAAAATTACAGTCAGTTAAGCTCAGCTGAAAGTTACTCTACACCACCTTGATTATTTCGGCATAAAAAAATAATTATAAATTCGTTTCTTTTAGACCCAAGGTCACAGTTATTTAAATAAAACTCTCTTATGTTTTCTTGAATACTTTTAAAATTAATTTTTTAATATTTCGAGCAATTTAGTTGATCTTCTTAAGAAAAACTTTGTCTCAGAATACAAGCTGTCTAAAGCTTACAAAACTAGCAAAAAATAGTTTGTTGGATTTCAGTAGTAACTCTTAAATTTTTTGGGTTTTAAATAGTAATTCTCAATAAGTTTATTAAAGTAACTATATAAGGAAGAAACTGTTTAATGGGGATTTCAAGAATTTGGTTGCAACTGTTTTTTTTTACGTAACCATGATATAAAATCTTTGTCATATTTTGATTTTGTACCTTTGATATTATTTTACTAATTAAAGTTTTAATTTCTGTAAAGATAATTACGTCTGTGGGACCCGAATATGACATGCGCTAACAAAAACGGTCCACGACTTCTTGTTTTAAGATTTTGTTGTTGTATTGGGAGGTAAGAGTGGATTTCAGGGCCTCAAAAAAGAGGCTCAGTTCCGTTGATCCGTCCACCTTTAAGCCATTTGTAATGTAATACGGGGATTTTGCATCTGCTCCAGAGGCATTTTAAAACAGGTTAGGCACAGTTGAAATGACTAGTCTTGAAGACCTCATATGAAGTTACCAGACAAGAAGCAATGAAAGCCCTTGGATTCGAATCAAGGACTCAAAAAAATTTCGCACTTTTTTGGAAATGCCAGCAGTTTGGTCTTGCTTATACAAAATAATTATTTGAAGGCTTTGAACAAATGAGGTACAAGACAGTTTGCTTTGGAGCACATTAGCGCTAGAAAATAACGCAGATTGTGCTCAATCGACTTTCTGTTCTCCGGTAGAAACCAAAGCCTGTTATCTTCGCTTGACAGTTGTCCCCTTCTTACGGTTTGAAATATTTTCTAACATCGACCTGTTGCCATCCACATTAGGAGTCTGCTTCTTCTGTCTTTGCTAGGTAAGGTAAGGTAAGGTAAGGTAAGGTAAGGTAAGGTAAGGTAAGGTAAGGTAAGGTAAGGTAAGGTAAGGTAAGGTAAGGTAAGGTAAGGTAAGGTAAGGTAAGGTAAGGTAAGGTAAGGTAAGGTAAGGTAAGGTAAGGTAAGGTAAGGTAAGGTAAGGTAAGGTAAGGTAAGGTAAGGTAAGGTAAGGTAAGGTAAGGTAAGGTAAGGTAAGGTAAGGTAAGGTAAGGTAAGGTAAGGTAAGGTAAGGTAAGGTAAGGTAAGGTAAGGTAAGGTAAGGTAAGGTAAGGTAAGGTAAGGTAAGGTAAGGTAAGGTAAGGTAAGGTAAGGTAAGGTAAGGTAAGGTAAGGTAAGGTAAGGTAAGGTAAGGTAAGGTAAGGTAAGGTAAGGTAAGGTAAGGTAAGGTAAGGTAAGGTAAGGTAAGGTAAGGTAAGGTAAGGTAAGGTAAGGTAAGGTAAGGTAAGGTAAGGTAAGGTAAGGTAAGGTAAGGTAAGGTAAGGTAAGGTAAGGTAAGGTAAGGTAAGGTAAGGTAAGGTAAGGTAAGGTAAGGTAAGGTAAGGTAAGGTAAGGTAAGGTAAGGTAAGGTAAGGTAAGGTAAGGTAAGGTAAGGTAAGGTAAGGTAAGGTAAGGTAAGGTAAGGTAAGGTAAGGTAAGGTAAGGTAAGGTAAGGTAAGATAAGGTAAGGTAAGGTAAGGTAAGGTAAGGTAAGGTAAGTTAAGGTAAGGTAAGGTAAGGTAAGGTAAGGTAAGGTTAGTTAAGGTAAGGTAAGGTAAGGTAAGGTAAGGTAAGGTAAGGTAAGGTAAGGTAAGGTAAGGTAAGGTAAGGTAAGGTAAGGTAAGGTAAGGTAAGGTAAGGTAAGGTAAGGTAAGGTAAGGTAAGGTAAGGTAAGGTAAGGTAAGGTAAGGTAAGGTAAGGTAAGGTAAGGTAAGGTAAGGTAAGGTAAGGTAAGGTAAGGTAAGGTAAGGTAAGGTAAGGTAAGGTAAGGTAAGGTAAGGTAAGGTAAGGTAAGGTAAGGTACGGTAAGGTAAGGTAAGATAAGGTATACATACTTTTGATTTCTTTCTGATGGTAAAGCATCCACAAAGCCACCAAGGGTCTTCATTCAGACTCATCAGCCTAAGCCTGACGTAATGGCTCTTCAAGGCCCTAAGGGCCGCATGAACGTCACTATAGATTGTGACATTGCTATTCCTTAGAATATGAACTACTTTTAATGCCATTGCCCTTTAAATGGACACTATTTTCACCTGGACCACTCTTTTCAATGATATAAAACCCGGCTCTTGTGCTAAAATCTTTTTCTGATTCATTTGTTAAAACTGCCATAATAGTTAAAACCAAACCTTATTGCTTGGCCTTAAAAAGTTTAGATACCCCAAGTCGCCTTTGCATACAGGGGCCTCAATAGGTTGGACGCCCCAAATTGCTTTTAGTAATCTCGTAGCTTAAGTATGAAATGGTGGAATTATACCTCTGTGAACCGATTTATTATTTGTGTACTAAGGCCTTGTTTTAAAAACACTTTTTATTTGTTCTGTGTTTGTTAACTCTTTTTTATTATGCCGCAAAATATTTTTAAGTTTTTTTAAACTCCTTTATTTCCAAACAACTTCCCATTAATTTAAAAAAAAGAAAAACAAATCCTAAAACTGCATAGTTTTTCAACTGAATAAATATGATGTGAAACTTTTATGATATTAATTTCTAACATTCATAATCCACATCTTTGCAGTTCAACGATGCCATCAAACGTTTTTTACATAATTTTTTTACTACATAAAAGCTTAACTTTAGCAAAAGATTTTTTCTTAAATGTATTGTTGTTGTTGTTGGCATTTGCTTTTTATTTTTGCACGAGTAACTTGCTGTCGCTGCTGTTTATTCAAACTAAATAATACTTAAATGTCAAATTGTAATCTTCGTATCAACAAACGAGTAAATTATGCGCAAATCTTCTGTGCGTTTTTCTTAGATTTATTTTTTATTTTTATTATTTTTATTTCATCTTGTTTGTCAACAATATAAAAGTACCAAAAGTATTAAAATTTTTTTCTTTATTCATACTTTCTGACAATTTCAAGATTCTCAATGAAGTTGGTGTCATGCATAACAATAAACAAAACTTTTTTTGTTATGTGTTTACGTCTGTCTGTTTATCTTGCTGTCACTTTGCTGAACTAATGCAATAATGTTGGTGGGTTCCTACTCCCTTGTTTTCTTATCACCACTGTCTTCTTCTCTTTCCCTTCGAAAAATTTTCCCACAATAAGTTGGGGGAAAAAAGGATAATTTAATTTATAAATTTTATTGTAATTTTTGTTTTGCTTTTGTGCAGCATAAAAGTTTTGTAATAAAATTATGAGTGTTAATAACCACAGGGCATTAAGAAGCGACCAACTAAGAGTGAAATAAATGAATGATAAAATTTTTTCCTTATTTGAGTTTCTACACATAAAAAATTTATTAAGTAATCTTGACTTAAGTCAGGCCATATCGGTGTCAAAACTATTGTGAGTATTGATATTTTCTGAAGCCACGTACAATTAATTTAAAACATTTAAGCCAAAAAAAGGATGTACTAAAGTTTAAACCCTAGAAGATTAAAAAGGTTGATTTAAGCTTAAACGGAATCAATCCAATAACGAAAACTCATATTTTTTACTTACAGAGCTTTATTAAAAAAGAAGTGTTTTGAAAATTTTTTTCTGTTCTTGCGTTGGGACTTTTCGAACTGCAACATCAACGCCCTACTATCAAGGCAGCCTAGCCCCTTTGTTATAAAAAAATTATAAAAAACATTCAAAAACAACATTTTTTTTCTGCTGGATTGTTTAAGTAATCTCGAATAAACTTGATTTAACCTAAAACTTAAAAACGGATCGTACTGAAAACTTTCAATAACGATTTTAAATAAAATAAAAAATAAAACTGTTAGTTTTAGTATAAGTTTTTTCTTTCGGTGTAAGTTTTTAAGTTTATATCCGCATAATATTTAGTTATATTAGAAAAAAAACTACTTTAAAGTATTATACATTTAAAAGATGAGGACAAAGATGATAGTGATTAATTACTTGTTTTGATCACTTAAGTTTATATTATAGAAAGACTTAAAAGAAACTTGCGCTTTGCAAGTAAACAATGAAATTATATTAATTTTTTTAATCTGGTTTTATTTATTAATTTAATAGTTAATAATATCAAAAAATTATCTCATCAACTTTTGAGTATAATTTCATATACAAAATTGCCCAGAAAGCCTGATTAACCGTGAAAAAATTTTAGTAAATTAAATTAATATAAATCCAAAAGACATTTTAAATGCTTCTAAGCGAATAAACATACTTTTCTATGTGTAAACGAAATCATAAATGTAACTTTTAAACAAGTTCTCCTTATTTGACCTTCGTAGCGGATAATTAATATTAAAAAAAACAAGTAAGAGCGCTATATTCAGCTGTGCCGAATCTTGTATACCCTTCACATTGACCTTTCGCAATCCCAAACTTTTTTTATTTTTAACCATTTTTTTACTTATGAAATATTTCTAATTTTTAAATAGGGGTCGGCGTCATTTTTTAACGCTCCACGGGTGACGGGGAAGTTGTAGGGGTTTTTATCCTAATTTTTAAAAATTTTATATGGCAACCCACTTAGAGGGTGGAGATACGGGGTAAGTATATTCTAGGAATATGTTTTGGAGGGGAAACTAATGGGGCTCGGTCGTACACTTTATTGCTCTAAGGCCAACTCTGAAGGAGTTGTGAGCATTTTATCATTTTTGTAAATTTTGTATGGCAACCCCCTTAGGGCGTGGAGATAGGTGGTAAGTATGTTCTAGGAATATGTTTGGGAGAAGAAACTAATAGGGGTCGGTCGTACACTTTATTGCTCTAAGGCCAACTCTGAAGGAGTTGTGGGCATTTTCATATCCTTTTTGTAAATTTTTTATGGCAACCCCCTTAGGGCGTGGAGATAGGGGGTAAGTATGTTCTAGGAATATGTTTGGGAGAAGAAACTAATAGCGATCGGTCGTAAACTTTATTGCTCTAAGGCCAACTCTGAAGGAGTTGTGGGCATTTTAATATCCTTTTTGTAAATTTTGTATGGCAACCCCCTTAGGGCATGGAGATAGGGGCTAAGTATGTTCGAGGAATATGTTTGGGAGGGCAAACTAATGGGGGTCGGTCGTACACTTTATTGCTCTAAGGCCAACTCTGAAGAAGTTGTGAGCATTTTATCATTTTTGTAAATTTTGTATGGCAACCCCCTTAGGGCGTGGAGATAGGTGGTAAGTATGTTCTAGGAATATGTTTGGGAGAAGAAACTAATAGGGGTCGGTCGTACACTTTATTGCTCTAAGGCCAACTCTGAAGGAGTTGTGGGCATTTTCATATCCTTTTTGTAAATTTTTTATGGCAACCCCCTTAGGGCGTGGAGATAGGGGGTAAGTATGTTCTAGGAATATGTTTGGGAGAAGAAACTAATAGCGATCGGTCGTAAACTTTATTGCTCTAAGGCCAACTCTGAAGGAGTTGTGGGCATTTTAATATCCTTTTTGTAAATTTTGTATGGCAACCCCCTTAGGGCATGGAGATAGGGGGTAAGTATGTTCGAGGAATATGTTTGGGAGGGCAAACTAATGGGGGTCGGTCGTACACTTTATTGCTCTAAGGCCAACTCTGAAGAAGTTGTGAGCATTTTATCATTTTTGTAAATTTTGTATGGCAACCCCCTTAGGGCGTGGAGATAGGTGGTAAGTATGTTCTGGGAATATGTTTGTGAGAAGAAACTAATAGGGGTCGGTCGTACACTTTATTGCTCTAAGGCCAACTCTGAAGAAGTTGTGGGCATTTTCATATCATTTTTTTAAATTTTGTATGGCAACCCCCTCAGGGAGTCAAGATAGGGGGTAAGTATATTCTAGGAATATGTTTGGGAGTAGAAATTAATGGGGGTCTGTGATACATTTTTTCCTCTACGGGCGAGTCCGGGGAAGTTATAGCGGTTTTTACCTTATTTTTTTAAAATTTTGTATGGCAACCATGTCAGGGGATGGAGATAGAGGGTAAGTATGTTCCACAAAAATGTTTGAATAGAAAAAAATAATTCGGGTCGGTCTTACATTTAAACTTTGTTGGAGATCCCTTGAAGCCGTAGGAGCGATTTTAAAAATGTTTTAATTAAGCTTTGTATGGCAACGCTGTTATATGTATGAACACTATTACTAATAAAATTTTTGTTTTGGGTGTGTTTCAATAATATAGACATGACTGATTCTGTTTTTTTCTTTTTTTGTTGTTTTTTTTATTATTACATGTAAAAGTATGTTCTTTGTTGTTGTTGTAGACTCAAAAAACCGAGGTAGTCTTGGTTTTTTGCTTATATCTCGGTTATTTATCGGGCGATTTTGCTGAATTTCAATACCGATTTTCTCGTGACTATCTGTGACAGTTTGATACCACATTCGGGTCTATGCGATATCGGGGGGCTTTAGAAAGTTGATTTCAACCATAACACGGACAGACGGTTGGACGCACAGATGGACATCGCTAAATCGATTTCCCTTTTTATAAGGATCCAGAATATATATACTTTATGGGGTCCCAAATGGATAATAAAGGAATTACAAACAGAATGACAAAGTGATATATTCCATTATCACTTATGTGAAGGGTATAATTATACGTATTAAATTGTAAGTTAAATTTAAGCTTTTTGGAAAAATATATATGGATATATTAGCTTCTCTCTAGTTTTTCTTATACCTCAAACAGTTTTACAAGCCCTATAAGAATTTCTTTGAAAATTTAATTAAAAAATAATATCCCAGCGCAGTGTATTGCTTTAAGGGCAAAAATAAGTAAATTCAATATCGTGATCTAATATATTTTATTATTTATAAGGTTTAAAAATTTTTTCCCCTTAATCCTTGTCGACAAAAGAGGACTTTTGATTTATCTTAATAAATCCCTTTTGTTCAAAAAAATTACACAGTTTTCGGCAACCCGTAGTATTTATCGTTTAAAAAACTCTCTATCCAAATATAATAGTTATTTTAGGAATTACAGACTCTTTCGAAAAAAAATGGAAAACAAACAAGCGCGGATTATAGGCCGGCCTTACTGAATTTATTACAAATTGTATTTAAAAAATTCAAAACAATTTAGAAAGTTGCAGTTGGCCCCCCCACACACACAAGCCCCACCACACACACAAGCCCCACCACACCACATGTTTTTAAAAATGAATACCACACCACACATATATAAGAATGACACTCATTAATACGCATACCTTAGGTGCAAAAGATACATATATATGTACGGATTTTGTCATAAAAAGTCTACCCCTTCTTCACCCCCCCAAAATTTGTTTCTTCAAAGCGTAGGTTTTGTTGTCCAATTACTTTTCGTAGAACATTTGATATCGATATCTGTTACAGTTTCCGAGATATAGCGTATCGAAAATTTCATAAAAATTTTTAGTTTGTATTGGAGCTACCTCTTCTTCTGCCCCCACCCAAAAATTTTTTTCTTTAAAGTAATTGTACAATTACTTTTTGCAGAACATTTTAGGTCAATAGCCGTTATAGTTTCCGAGATATAACGCATAAAATATTTCACCAAATTTGAGCAATTGTAGGAAAACTACCACTTTCCCTAATGCTATCTCAAAAAAATTTTTCTATTATTTAGGTCCCTACTTTTAAAGTATCCGTGCCAAGTTTTGTGGCAAGAATGACTATATTTACTGAGATATATTGGGATATATGCACGGATTTTGTCCTAGAAAAAATGGGCTATTTTGGGCTTTCGCTTATATCTCGGTCAATAGTGAACCGATTTTGCTGATTTTTAATAACAATTGCCTTTAGAATATTTCTAAGAGTTTGACGCCACCAAGTGGTCCCTTTTTTTATTTTTTGACTCCGGAAACTTTATTTCAACAGACAGACAGACAGACGCACATGGCAATATAACTTCCCTATCTATAAGGATGCAGAATATATATACTTTATGGGGTTGTTTGTCAAACAAACCACTCAAAATCAATATATATATTTCAACAATAACATAAGTTAACTCTTTTATCTGTTCCTTGTTTTCAAAACTAGCTATAAGATTTTGCTTCTTGAAATATTTTATGATTATAAGAGTGATCCAGCTAAAAAATTGCAAGTAAACCTTAAGCAAACATATTATTTTTTCTTTGATTTATTCTATCTTTGACAGAGGGCCACCGTAGATTTCTCAACTAAAGAAGTTCTCACATACAATATACAAAAGAGGCACTGATTTTACAATTTTGTTTATAGAAATTAAATTAATAAAGCATTTAATAGAATCAATCTTTTGTCCAATTTCGGTCCCATAAAAATATTTTAAAATCAGATAAAAAATTTTATTAGAGTTTCGAAAAATTTTGTTTGAAAAAAGTACATATTATTTTCAATAAAAAATGTTTGCTACTAGAAAAAATATTAATTGTAATTTTGCAATTTTTTGTTGGGCATAAGCATCAGGTACCAATATTACTGGGGGCAGGGTAAACTCAAACAAGTAATATCAAGAGGCCAGCTGGTTATAATTACTTTTAAGATTTATTTTTTTTTGATATTCACACTTTCAAACACAAAAAGGAAATGCAGAGGGCGAATTTTTTGATTTCGCCCTGATATTACCTGTATTAGTGTGCCCTGATTACGGTCTAACAAAACATTGTTTGAAAAAATACAATTTAGAAAAAAAACTATTTATTTCAATTAAAATTTGTGAATATTTTTTGGGTTAATAAAATATTCTGTTCCCTGTTTAAGTTCATGCCGAAATATATATATTTTGTAACACCGACTTATATTTAGTGCTGCAGCATAATCCAAGTCAGTACATTTGATTGTGGTTGACGACATGTAAACAAAAACTTTTAAGTAATACAATTTAGTTCGGACTAATAAAAGTGTTATAAAACATATTTTTTGGTAACAGTTATGCTTAAACAGTTCTAATTACAAAATATCTATCCGGCTTATAAACCGTTGGACCAGAACAGTGTTCCCCACTATTGTTTTTATTTGTTAAGCCGAATCCGAACTAATGCTTTTTTCTGTATGGAAAACCTAATCGTATTAAAATAAGCATTTTGGGCTGTTTTAATTGATGCCAATATAACCCTGTCGCCACAAAATTTTACTTGTGTATAGAACCTGTTTAAAACCATTAACTGAACAACAAAACTTTTTGTGAATAAGCACTTTTCTGCCAGGAATATAACTTTATCGTGACGAAATTTTGCATAAAAACGATTTTAGTAGCTGACTTAAAAATTACCTTAATGTTCTCTTAATCGAATTTAAAACATGCTGGCAACTTAATATGATAATTTCATCAGCTTTTATCAAAATTTAAATAAAACATTGAGCATTAGTTTAGCATTTGGTTTTTCGATAAGAAAACAAACGTTTTTTCTATTCGCTATTTCTTTTTCAATTTTAAAATAACAATTGAATGGTTTTAGCACACAAAAATTGAGGGACTAAAGCTTAACACACATACGTTTCAATAATCTTAAAAAATTTAACAAAAAACTGAGCATACTTAAGAGAAATCCTTCAGTAAAGTGGATAAGAAAAAAAAAAAAAAATTGGACAAAACTAAAAGAAAAATCTACATATTTTCTTTATACTTTTTCAATACACTTTTTTGTTTGTTTGTTGTCACTTAAAATAAAAAAAATAATATTTTTAATGTTTAGAAAAATACCATTTGGTGTGTTTGTGATAAAAAAAATGAAATGAATAAAATGCTTACTTGCCTGTAATTCGCAAAAAATTGAAAGAATATTTTCATAGAAAAAAATATTTTAAAAGCGTATTCAAACAATTGAATAGCGATAATGTATTTGATGCTTAAAACTGGGTAGTGAAAAGACAAATAAGAAAGTTATTGTCGGTCAAGACCGACCACATTATATCCTAAATCACACTTGTATAGGGGATTTTTAAAAAAATAGACCAATAATATTTGTATTCAATATAGTAGTTGGTGGCATAAAAATGAACGTGTGTCCGAAGTTTTTGGGAGGTGTAGTATTATTCGAGGGTTTTATAGCCCAAAATGCTATTTGTAGGCGTCTATGCCAAAAATAGACCAGAAATAACAGATTTTGTGCGGAAAAAAATTTCCTATTTTATTAAATATCTACAAAATTGCGACCTGTAGGGTGTTCACAATAATACGTGGATACCCAGCCAGACGGACCGGTGGACGGACATGGCTTAATCGACTCAACAGCTGATTCTGAGTCGTTCAGTATACTTAAGCACCAATCATTACTTTTAGGTGTTACAAACATCTGCACAAACGCTCCATGGCTTCGTCTTCTCTCCTACTCTATTTCTTACCTTTCATAAGGAAATTCTATGCCAGACCTAAAAACATATCTTTATATTCCTTTGCAGGCGACAGTAGCATATGGCATTCATACTCATGTGACTACAGGCCTAGCTCTTTGGAGATTGAAGCTTTGAGGCAAGTATCCATGAAACCCTTAACCGTGATTTAAATTGTTGATTTTTATGGAGGATACTGTTCCGCGTGTTCCTATCCACTTTGTAGCTGGCGTAAAGTCAAAAGATTTTATAGTTTCTTAGGTTAAGCATATGAAAGAAATTATCTTAAAAACTTAAAACTCTTAAAACTCCTCTGCTTCTTTCACAAAAAAAATGTATTCCTGATTTGAGTCGCCACTTTTAAAGTATTTTTGCTAAGATTTGGGACAACAAATGCTATATATTTTAGAAATATGCATTGATTTTGCCCAAAAAAATTGGGTACTCAGTAGTTACCCGATCTTGCTGTTTTAAAATAGTAAAATTTTTGGGAAAATTTCTAAAAGTTAAGAGCCAAAACGCTTTCTGTGCGACTTTATTTGGCTTTGAAAACGTAACTTTTATAGACACAGACACATCGACGGACTTACCTATCTGTAAGGATCCCGAATATATATACCTTATGGTGGAGGAGGAGGGGGGGGGGGGGAAGCAAATAAATATCTTAGGAATTACAAATAAAATGACCAACTAAAATATACCCTTATCACTATGTGAAGGGTATAACAATCAAGTAAAGGAAACTTGATGAGGACCTATGTTCTCTGTTTGAACTCAAAATGGTATCAATACTTGTGGCTTTGTGGTGGATATTTGAAACAAAAATCCTATTCTTTTAGTACCTAGATGTTGATAAGCAGTGCAAATAAGACTAAAGTTATAGCTTATTGTCTTTTTTAAATTAAAAATTGCACATTTTTAAAATATTATTTATAATTTGAGAGTCTTTATCACACCCGTCACAACCTAACCACAGGGTTATTTACTTTGTTTTTCGGAAGTCATTAAACATATAAAAAAGGATAACCTTTAGTTCTAAAATTAAACATATATTATTTTAAGGCAAGTAAAAGCGCTATATTCAGCTGGGCCGAATCTTAGATACCCTTCAAATTGGTCTTTCAAAACCCTGAACTGATTTTTTTATTTTTATCCATTTTTTTTATTTATGAAATATTTAAAGGTTTAAGTTAGGGATCGGTGTCATATTTTAACACTTTAAGGGTGACTACGAAGTTGAAGGCGTTTTTACCCTATTTTTTAATTTGGTATGGCAACCCCCTAAGCGGGTGGAGATAGGTAAGTTTATTTCAGAAAAATGTTTGAAAAGATAAATGATTTGAGGTGATTCTAGATTTAACCTCTCCACGGGCACGCTGGAAGCTTTAAAGAGAATTTATTACAATTTTACCAAACTTTATATGGGAGCCCCCTTAGACGATGCAGATGGGTATATTCTAAATATATATTTGCGAGCAGAATCAAATAATGGTCTGTCATACACTTTATTTCTCTAAATCTTAAATTTTTTTTTAAATTTGTATGGCAACTCCCTTAGGTGATGGCGATATTGGATAAGTGTGTTCTTTGAATGTGTTTGGGAGGAAAACAAAGGGGGTCTGTTATCAATTTTATTCCTTAAAAGGCGAATCCGGGGAAGTTGTGGAGGTTTTGCACTAATTTTTTTAAAAATTTGTATGGCAACCCTGTTAGTGGCTGCAGATATTGAGTATAAATGCTTCAGAATAAAGTTTGGAAGAAAAAGTTAATTAAGGTCGGTCGATCTTTACCCTGGAAGCTGTGGGATCGATTTGAAAAAAATTAGAAAATATTAATCTTTGTATTGCAGCCCCGCTAGGTGGCGGATATACTGTGTATGTATGTTCGACAAAAATATTTGTGGGGAAAAATTTATGTGAGTCGGTCTTACATTGCACATTATACGGGGCAACCGCAGGGCAGCTGTAGAGGTTTTATTTATTTATTTTAGAGAAATAAAAAGAGGTCATTTTGGCTTATATATCGGTTTTTTTGGCGATTTTACGGATTTCAACAGAAATTTGTTTGCAGATATTTCTGATAGTTTGATATTACTGACTGGTTTCTGCGACATCGTGAGGCTACAAAAAGTTGTATCAAATCATTACACAGACGGACAGATGGACATCGTTATTTCGACTACCCTATCTATAAGGACTAAGAAAATTTATACCTTTTATATACAAACGTAATGGCAAACTTTTATATGCCTTTATCATTTATGTGAGGGATATAACTAGTTACTAAATATACAAACTACATGTGAATATTGTGTATAAATGTATGTAACTTTACCACATTTCTTAATACCCCCTACTACATATACGTGGATTTTATGGCGTCAAAAACGTTTGTCTATAAATCCCATACAAATCCATGCAATCAATATTTATGGCTTGTTAAAGAACAAGAAGTCATAAATTCTTTGCTTTCATTTTTATTTTATATATTTTTTTTAAGTCTGTTAGATCGTAAATCTGTTTTAAGTATTTTTACAAGGACTCAATCAAAATTAAATGGCAATTATTTTAGTAGAGAAAACATTTATGAGGCAATTTTAAAATTAAAATTTATTAACTTTTTTATGATCGGCGTTTGTGCTGAGATTGTTGTATTCTAAAAGGATAGATGTTTAAAAAAACTGTTACGATGATTGGGATGACAATGACTTAATCCAAAGTGGAAATGTATGCGATAAAAAGATTCTGTTTCATTGCATCCTTTATTAGCATACTTAATCCAGGCCCAATTGAAATGAGAACAAAGTTACCCATTTCATTCCCTTTTGGTTGCTAACCATAATTTTTAAATTCTCTGCGTATTTAATTTCCTTCTGCTGAAACGTCAATGACCATTTTGGTCCTTACATTCACTTGCATTGAATTGAATTGTTGTTATGGCTACTGCTGTTTACACTTATACACATTAAACACGTTGAAGCTGTCAATTTTGTGCGCTTTTAATTGCAGCAATTAATGTCAGACATTGGCCCCATTTAAGTCCTTCGTATCGTATCTCTTAATGTTAAAGCCATTTATGCTTGTATCTGTGGGTTTAAAAGTGTTCTTTTATACTTATGTCTGTATTGAAGCTAAAGTAGTTTAACCTTGTTATGTATGGTAACGCATCTGCATTGTTGTTGTTCTTAAGAAACAAATAGACAAACGCCAATCAGGTGGTAAGTAGTAAGAAATACAATTTAATATGGCTACCAGCATATGTTAAGGGGTTTGTTAGTTAAGTTGAATATTTGTTGAAAAGTCAAACACCCTAACAATTTCTTTTTAATTGACCATTTTCACACCTTTTCTTTTGCGGATGACTTAAAGTTTAACAGTGGGTTGAAAACTTAAAAAAAATAATTTTTCTTTAAAACAACAATTAGGAAAATTTAAGAAGTTAATAAAAATTAAATTAAGTTAAAAGGCAACAACCAAATATTATTTTTGGATTATTTAAAAATAAAAATTATTTTAATCGTTAGTACACACACCACACACATAAGGGTTTTTATCAATTTGTAATTCCGTTAGTAATTTTTACAATTATTCACTTTCGATCCAACAAAGACAGAAAACAAGAATTTTTTTTAGATAGGAAAGTCAATATAGCCATAAACGTCTGCCCGTCTGTTCATCTAGCCTTCTGTGTGTTTGTTAAAGTCTAGTTTCCGGACCCAAGTAAAGTAGCAAAGAAAGCGTTTTGTTTTCAAGCAATCACAAATATCGCCGGAGCAATCGCTGTTTAAAATTCGCAAAATTAGAACGGAGATATATTCAAAACCCAAAATAACCCATTTTTTTGAGACAATATTCGTGCATATATCCGTGTATATCTCTGTAATTATATCCATTTTCGACACAATACTTGTCATGGACATTTCGAATATGGACATATAAATTAAGGGAAAATTTTTTCTATTAGGAGAAGAATAAGCAATCTTCCCCCTACAATTGCACAATTTTTGTGAAATATTTCATGCGTTTAATCTTTGAAACTATAACAGCTGCAAAGTAGTTCCATTGTAATACGTATATTATAGAAAAAAATTTGTTGGATGGAAGCAGGAGCAGTGGTAGTCCCCATACAAATATATAATTTTCATGACACTTTTATACGCTTTATGTCGGAAATTATAAGAGTTATCGACTTCATATGCTTTCCAAAAGTAATTTACTGGCACATTTATATTTTTTAACTTAAAAAAAAACGTAATGATTGCCACAAAGTTTTATTAATAGCATTGGACGATAAAATGAAAATGCGGACTTAATTGTTTAAGAAGTATATCATCCAGATGTTTTTCGTCTAGTTGAACACTGTTCAAAACGGAGCCTTGTATTCTACGCCACACGCTGCAGTAAACTTGGTTTAATTGAGCTGATTTCTTGACGAATATTTTCCTTTAAAGCCATAAGAGATTAGGAATTGTCATTATCAGGCCTCTCTTTAAAGCCATAATAGATTAGAGATTGCCATTAACAAACCTATCTTTGAGGTAGCGCTTAACAAAAATCCATGGGAGTTAGATCGGGTGACCTTGGTGGCAATGTAATGTCTCCAAAGCGACTAACCAGTTTTTGGGCGGAATTTTTCCGAGGCAAATTCGTTGAAGCTATGGCTGTGTAGGTCGTGGCCCAGCCTTTTGAACTAAATGTGTGAAGAGAACGATGGATGACCTCGCAGGTTTGGTAAAAAGAATTCCGTAATAATGCGTCAATAATTTTTTATCATTTACATTCATCGCCTGATCTTTAGAATTTTCGAAAAAAAATTGTCCAAATATTTCATGCATAGACAAGGGACACCAAATAGTTAACCTCGAGCAATGCAATGGTTTTTGATATTTTAACTGAGGTTTGCAGCTTCTTGGAGAGCAGTAGTGACAGTTTTGCTTATTAACGTTGCCTTTTAAGTAAATATGAGCATCGTCGCTCCAAAAATATTGGAATTTACAGTGCGAAAAGCAAAGTTTTGCGTAAATCAAAGTCAATTTTTTTAGGCTCTTGACATATTTGAATTAAAAAATAAAAAAAAAAATTCAGAGCCTTTTTTAAAATTTCATGAATATTCGCTCTTTTAAGTCCCCATGAGGCTGTTCTTTTTCGTATAAAAAATGTCGCGGACTTACACGTAAACTGCGTTCAATAAATTTAATGTTTTCGGGAGTCCTTGAAAATCCACTGGGCCCAGCCGTGGGACATTTGTAGCCAAAGCAGTTGCGCGGAAATTCTACACCCACGAACGAATTAAGTTTACACTCGGTCCATCACGTATTCGCCGAATACCGAACTTTGCACAAAATGGTCGACACGCAATTACGTAATAATCATTACTCTTAAAAAAATGCCTCCACAGCGAATGCGGGATGTTTATTAGACCACTGCGACATCGGGACTGACAAGTCTGCACAATTAATAACTTCAAAGGTGTTACCCTTCCTCTACACTGCTTAAAATTTGTTGAAATAATCGTATTAAACAATATAAATTTGTCACTAAACACTCTGTTCAACAATTTCTACATTTTGGAACATGTAAGTTGGATGGGAGCAGGGCAAGTGGCGGCCCCAATACAAATAAATAATGTTTATCAAATTTTTTAAACCTATATGTCGGGAACGATAATAGATGTTGACGGCAAAAAATGAGTTTTTCAACAATACCAAAATTTTGGAAAAAAACTTTATATAGAGTAAGGGCCAGCGGTAGCCCTTAAACAAAGTAAGAATTCTTATGAAATTTTGGATGCGCTTTGTCTTGGAAACTAAAACATCTATCGACTTCAAGAAGTAATTGCACAGCAGTGCCTTCATTTTGAAAAAAAAAATGATTAAAAGCAGGAAAAGTGGTAGCCCCAAACAAATGTACTAACTTTATAAATATTTTGATATGAAATTTGTCGAAAACTTTTAAAACGCTCCACCTCAAACCTTCTAAATGGTATTTTTATTAAACATACAAAAGATAAAACTTTGTAAACAATTTAATTTAAGAAACTACGACTGCTATTGTCCTCAAAGTCGGCACAATATATTTTTTTAAAAATATTTGCGGTATAAAAGCAGTTCGGATAGATAAGATTTGACACAGCCGAATATAGCGCTCGTCCTAAATTTGCGTTTTTCCCTAAATCTTTTACTTTTTTTTTTGGTTTGAATATAAAAAAGCTCTCTTACTATTTTAATATTTTCCAAATAATTTTCTTGATTTTTCCACTGTGTTCTTCTTGCTGTTGTCTTTTGATATCACCTTACTTCTATCATTGTTATCATACACACCTCGTACTTTTTCCTTTTTTTTCATTAATTTTTTTTTTCTTAGACATTTTATAGATTTCATTTTATCTTTTTATACTGCAATAATTTGGTGTTAAAATACAGTCATTATTTATGGTATTTTATCTTTGTTTAGGTGTTAGTTTGCTATCCTTACATTTGCTTTAGTGTTTTCACATTTATTTTTTTTGTTTGTGTTTCTATTTGCTTAATTGCTTTGTTGTGTGTAAGTTATCACATTATTTAGCAGTTCGGCATTTGCAGTTGTTAGACATCGATTGTCATTAACAGAAAAAGAAAATTCGGTTTTCAAGCTCCTTTATGCCTTTAAAGGCGATAACAGCCATACTCCAATTTTAAACGATATTGTAAAAATTCAAAATTAAAATGACAATTCTTGGAATTTTTGCTTAAGTTCATATAATTTGTTTTATTAAAAGAAATAATTATTTTCCGTCAATGTTAAAAGAAACTTTAATTTTGAAAAAAACTGATTTTTCAACCGATACTAGCCGAGTAGAATGAATTTTCGAAAGAAGCTACGCAATTTCATCATCAGTACTCTTTGAACGGTAGTAGTGTATTTGGTTGTAAACATCACCTATTTAATTAATTGGATTTTATGAATTTTTGGATGCTTTTGCCATATGATTTTTGTCGGAAAAAATTTACCCACTCTAATATCCATATAAATCTTAAAGAATAATATCTTCTAATAACCAAAAGAAATTGTATTTTCGAAGTCCAAATCTGTGCCCACATCCAACCTTCTTTAAGACAGTTCTTTTCTATTTTACTAAGAGTATGTATACAACAAATAACATTTAAATTTCTTATTAAAATTGGTAATTACCTTTAGTCAACATTGGAAATGCTTTTAAACCCAAATGTTCATTTTTCCATTTTTTTTTGTTTAAAAAATTAAATCATTCAACAAGTTGTTCAACATAAGTTTGTGAGTTTTTTGTTCATTCGCTCCACTTAAATTTTTTTGTTGAGAATTTCTATTTCTTTTCTGCTTTTTTGGATTTTCTCTTTTAGAACTGATTTTAAGTACTTACTACATTGATTTTTATTTAATAATGTGAATGTCTGAATGAGTGAGTTTATTGAAGTGTAGTTCATTTGATTTTTTCTTTGCATTTGATTTACATATGAATAAGTTTTTCAATATTTTTTTTCAATTGGTTTCCTTTTCTTTATTTATTTTTTATGCGATTTTATAGAACATCAATTCCCTTTCATTATTCTGTTTAAGTTAACAGCAGCAATTTTTTTTATGCAGATTCAATTGATGTTGTAGTCATTCATTGTAGATAAATAGCAACTAAGGAATAAGTTTCCCTTAGTTTGATTTTATTTCCTTTTTTTATTATATCAATAGATTTACCCGGTTTGCTCTGCTGGGCCCGATCCTAGTTTTTATAAAACTTATTTAATATACATTTATTAAGCCTTTGGAAATTTTTTTAAAAAAATTAAACATAAAAAATAACTTTTGTTTGGTGGTGCTCTAAATCTTCATTTGCATACTAAGTGAAGGCCAAGATATAAAATTTAATTTAAGAAAATTTTCAATCTATAGCTGCTGGATATATGAGACATAAAAATTCGTTTAATGCAATAGAAACTGTTACCCTCCTTGTTTTAACTTGTTGGTTTCTTTTCAAAATAAGCCATTTAAATCAAAAACGTTCATGAAAAATTTTTAAATCATAGTTCCGGTAATGTTTTAATATTTTTCAATTGCAAGTTTTAATCCAATTCCTTTACACTATTTCCAATACTAAAATTATCACAATTTAGTAGTAAAGGAATCGCCACACGTACTTTTTCAGGGTTACTAACTTTTGGCCCTCCCAAAAGTGCATTAAATCTATAGAAGCACTTTCATTGAAATATAAAGCCTTGTGGACGTGACCCGCCTACTTTATTGCCCTAAACATTTTCTGCTAAAGGCTTTAAAAAGTACATCTGCATAGAGATAAAAGCAAATCCGTATAGTAAAAGACCATTTTGTTTTACTGAGTATTTTGTAATTTGATGCCTTGCACATACAAATAGAGGTTTTTAAAAACATAATGCAGTAGAAGGTCCAGTATGTAGAGTATAATTTTTGCATACGTGGCATCGTCCACTTTTTTTTCTCCAAAATTTTGGCTTTAAAAGCCGTTAATATATTAAAAAGTTTTAAAAAAAACTTCTGATTGCTTTTTTCCTAAATATATAGTTTTTGTGGGCGGGGCATTGCCTACTTTTTTGCCTTTAAACTTTTCCGGAAGAGGCTTTATACATGGTAAAAAGTCAACGAGAATGGGTTCGGTAAACAAAACAGTATTACAGGTAGATGTTAAACTACTCAAAAGTAAATAAATAAAAAAATCGATTGCAAGTGTCATGAGGAATATTTTATGTATATGTGCTGAATATAAGTTATACGTAAAAGACTTATAATTTCAAATTAAAATAAAAAAGCCTAAAAAGTTACTCAAAGAGTATGCCATTAAGATGTTTTTCGTCGTGCGTTCTGTGCCACACACTGCAATTAACTTGGTTCAATTCAGATGATTTCTCGACGAATATTGTCCTTTAAAGCCACAAGAGATTGAGATGAGACATGTCATTATTAATTCTCTTTTTTAGGTAGCAATATAAAAAATACCCATTAGAGTTGGATCATGCAAACTCGGTAGCAATAGAATGTCCCCAAAGCAACGGATTAGTTTTTGGGGGAAATTTTCCCGAAACAAGTTCATGGAAGTTTTGGTTTTGCGTGAAGTCACCCCATCCTGTTGAAACCACGTGTGTGAAGATGAGCTCGCGAGGATGGCAAAAAGAGTTCTTTAAAATCCGTCGATAATTTCCACCGTTAACATTTGGCTGGCCTCGAGAATTTTTAAAAAAAATGGTCCAACTATCACATGCGTGGATAAGGCGGGTTCTTAAAGGCCAGTAATGGAAGTTTTGCTTGTTGACCTAGCTTTTTAAGTAAAAACGAGCCTCGTGGCTCCAACGTCGTTTCACAAAAATTTTTCAGTAAAGCAAACTCATTTTTTTAAGTTCTTGAACGATTTGAATTTAAAAAGGATAAAAACTTCAGATCCTTTTTTTAAATTTCATGAATAAAAATGACTCTTGCAAGTCCCAGTTAGGCTGATTTTTTACGTATTGAAAGTTGAGGATTTTCATGTAAGCAGCGTTCAACCAGTTCAATGTTTTCGAGAGTCCTTGAAGATCGACTAGGGTCTGGCCATAAAGCATTCATAGCCGAAGCATTTGCGCAGAATCTCAGCACCCACGATTGAATTAAATTTACACTCGTTTTATCATGTATTCGCCGAATACCAAACGTTGAATTAAATTTGGGTACTATGAGATTAATCGCATATTAATTTGCTTCTTATCCAAAACAAAATAGCCGCCAATTAGATAGGAATGGGAAGTGATTTTATTCGAACCGCCTGTTTTGCTACAGCTTTCTAACAGGCACAAGACTTTCAGGTCTAGTTCATTTTAAATACGAGCCTTAGGAGTTACTTAATTTTTAAGGTGTGAAGTTATTTAATTTTTGCTGGAAACTATTTCATTGCGGCTTACTATATTTAGGACTAATATTACTATCTTGATGATATTAAACTAAGTTTTTAAGAAACAAGGACTTTTAATTATTTAAAAATAAAATAATTATTGAATTAATTTCCTTCATTTTTTTGTCAAGAATTAACAAATATTTTGATTTTTATTTTATTTTTTTGCAGAAATAAAATTTGTATTTCTAATTAATCTAAACATCAATAAAAATATATATCAATATGGATTTAAATATAAAAGTTATTAAAAATTATTTCTGCAAAAATAACATAAATAATAATTATAATAAATAGTAATTAAATTATTTTTGACAAAAAAAAATTATTAATAACTTGTTTTTGAAAATATGAAAAAATCAAAAAACAGTTATTATTACATTTTGAGAATTATTTCTAAGTTTTTATAAGTATAACGGCTGATAGTTCTTGCTATTAAGCTGCCAAGCCTCTTACGTATAAGTAATATTAAATACAAATCCATTAAAAATTCCTTATACGACTTGCAGCAGATTTTTTTTCTTGTTTACTTGTAAACAGTTTCTTATATATATGAACTCTCAAGTTAAATTAAAAAAAAGTTTAAAATGCTTTTATTAAGTACTTTAAAGTAGCTAATTGACAACCTTGAACAATATTTACCTCAAAATCTATGTTATTTAATTTAATCTTTCATAAATTTTAGAAAGGTAGCTTAAGCCATAAATAAACTAAAGTAAATGATTTGAAAAAAGTATGATAAAAATTTAAAAAGTAGTAAATGAAAGCAATAAAAGTAATAAGGTATTGAAAAGAATTTAAATTTCGAAATGTAAAAACGCAGTTTAGGAGTGATTGCGTGACGAACAAACAAACAATCTTACACTTTATTTTTGGATATACATATTTAAGGATATAGGAATTCTCAAGTAAAATGTGTCATGAAATTTACATAAATTGAATTTTCTTTTTAGTCATGTTTTTGTGTATTATTGATAGAGTTTTTCCAAGTTTTAACTTTATTTTTAATATGTAAATGCTTAAATTGACATGTTATCTATGTTTATAAATGTTTAATGTGATTTCAGTGAAGGAATGAATAAATTGAATGAATTAACTGATGGATGTGTTAATGTGCGCTGTATGTGTAAGTATGTTTGAACATGTGTGTTTGATAATGTTTTTCTTAATTGATATTATTTTGGAAAACTGTTAGCAAAGTTAAGTAGGATTTTAGTTAAACAGATTCTGAAATGTTTTATTTGAATGATGTGTTACTACGCAGATATGTATGAAACTTAAGGTGTTTTCAATATTTTAAAATATTATTGTAAGAACTAAATATTAATTAAGTGCTAAATATTTACACTAAGGCGAAAGTCAGAAGTGTGTTTAAGGTAATTCGTTTGCTAAAGATGGACAGAAATTTAAGAAATAGTTTGAAACAATCTTAAATACTATGTACATAGAGTTTAATTATTTGGTTAAAAGAGTGCCTTAAAATAAAACGGCTCTCCAGGTAGGACTTGCAAATCCGCAAGACATTTACAGAGGATGGATTAAAAAATAAGCGAAATGTATTTTACGCACTTTTCGGGGGTACCTTAACAAACTTTACAAAAAGTGATATCCAATCTTTTGTTAACTTTGCAGTACATATGCTTGCGCAAGAAAGAGATTTTTTATCTTTCGGCTATTTTCTATTTAATAAAGTAAAAAACTTAGGGGTTATGCTGGCCATTCGTAAGACATTATGTGATGGGATGTCTAGTGACCACTGGATACAACGACATATCTAACGATCTTAATGGCAGCTTTAAAATGAAGGTTGAAGTTTTAGAAACACGGGATTTAGTATATTATTAGTACTGATATATACTACTAGCGCCAATAGCATATGTCTTATAAAGGATTTGTAGGCTCTTTTCTGCCTGTATTGTTTAACAGGACAGGTTTACAATTTTTGCTACCTGCAAAGTAAGAAATTGAGAATTATAAAAAACTGATTCAAGAACCTTTCGCAAGATCTTTGACAGCTAGAAAAACTAATAAAAGCTGACACATTGACGGGTTTTAGCAACAAGCCTAAAAAATAGGTACTTTCTTAATTAGATTGAATTTACAGTAGGTCAATGCGATGAGAAAATACTTACTCAAGTAACTATTACAAACAAATTGTTCCTTTTGCTAAACGAAGAATCGATTTCCAAGCGCTTTTATATTTCGCCATCTTTTTTCTAATTTGTGATTCCAAGAACATCTTTCTCGACCTGATTTTTCATAAAAGTTTCGGGCTGCTTCTTCTGCGAGATCCGTCATCAGGCTTACACACAAATAGCTCTTTGGTTATTTTCACAACATGACTTAACAAACATAAACTTTGAATTTTGGAACGATTAAACTTAAACAGCTCGTGGTTTCTACGACATCGGTATCCTCCGTAAACGCAAATTGGACTTCAAATACTTCCTCGTCTGCTTTTTAAGTACCCAAGCTTTAGAGCGATATAAAAGCCAATATTTTTTTTACCTCAAAACTGATGTTGTATTTCTTGTTTATAGAGGTTTCGGGGCAGACAAACCAGCTGACTATTTCTCAGTTTAAGTTTTTGACTTTTACATCTGTCCGAGCCTACTTGATGCCTTGTACGTTGGTATCAAAAGCTTGCTATTTACGTCTAATATAAGCTTTCCCAAGAGAATGGTTAAAAGATCTCCCAAAAGTCTCTCTTTTTATCTAAAACATCTCTTAGTTCTCACCAGAGTTATATTTTTTACCACGAAAACTAGAAAATCTCCGTGTTTTATGGTATGATTGATTGTTAGATTTTTTTCCTAAAGGTTGTGGTTAAGACCATAGAGGGCAATTGAGAATGAAGGCAGTATGCTGAGGCTCGTCTATGAAAAAATAAGTATATAATTATGGTACATGTTGATATACCGGAGTCCCATTCATTATATATAAGTCAGAAAGTCCACATGTTTAACGATCTGATTGATGGTGAGAGCTAGCTGGGGGTTGAAATAAACGTAACAAAGAAAATCAATAAAAAACTGATGCTTGTTCTAAATATGCATTTAGAATAATGATACAAGCCTGTAAATTAAGGTTGAAGCTAGTTAATAACAATAATCTTGATTTTCCATAGGGTAAGAAATAATTCTGATCCGATGGGAAAAAATCTGTTCTTGGTAGTGTTGTTCTGTAAGGTCTGCATCCTGCAAAACCAGAAACAAAACTAAGTGACTTAATTAGGGTAATACTAATATTCAAGACATTTTTTAGGCTTATCACTGAACTTGTTAAGTAAAATTGCTACCTAGATTAGCAAAAAAGGTGGTTAAAATTACGCATATCTTCCAATACTAAGTATAAACAAAGTGAGATTAATCGACATGAACGCTGATGTGGGATTCTATCCACACTTAAACTGTAAAAAACATGCCAATAGTTTCTTAAATTAAATAATTAAATAACAAAAAGATTTTTTTTATCAGTTTCGTTTCTAAAAATGTATGCGTTGCGTTATGGGTTGCTCAGTTCTTCTTTTCCTAGACATTTAAGACGGCGTCTGGCTAAGCAGTTTCGGGATTATTCTTATTCATTACCTTATTTCCCTTAGTGGCACTTTAGAGCAATTTCTCCATTTTTTTTTAATATAAGAACTATTAATGATATTGAATTCTAAACCCAATCGTTGTCTATTAGATAAAAATTTCTAATAATTACATAAATAAAAATAATTTGTTTGATCTTTTTCCTAAACTTTTGCTTTTATTTGCTTAGTGCTGCGATGATAATCAACTGCTAATTTAGACTAAGTTCATCTTTATTTATGTCTTTATAAATTTACTTAAACAAATATATATTTTTTACTTTAAGAATAGATTTTTAACTTTTGAAGTCACATCCATAGGCAAACAGACAGGCAAACATACTTCCATCCATAAAACTTCAAAACTATAAAACTTTAAGATGTGATTGTGATTTACATATATAACACACAATCTTGGTTATGTGTTTGTTTGTAGCAATATAATATTTATTGCTGCTTTTATTTCTAAAGCCAACTTGACTTAATCTACTTATGAATTTTCTATTTAACTTACAGTAAATATGCATATCGTATGCAAGCAAGTGTAAACAAAGAAAAAGAAAATATGTTTGTACGTACAAATATATGTTTAATGAATTCATATTTATTTACGTTAGAAAAAAAAAACAGATAAAATATGAATTTCAATGAAGTCTTAATGAAAGCAAGATAGAAAGACTGATAGAAAATCATAAACTAGGAAGTAGAGTTTGAAGCGCCAAACGAAAATTATCGAAAAATAAATTAGTTGGTTCATATTTTTTAAGCTTTGGCTAAAATGTCACGCTCGTCACATTTCGTTAAAGATTTTTTCTTAAGCAAACATAATGGTTTGTAGAAATAATAAGTCAAATGTTATTGAAAACTTCTTTAACTATCGTAAAAATAAAAAAAAATAACCCGTTATCGAAATTCTATTAAATTCTAATTTTTAAGGTCACACCCGTCACAGTCTTCAATTCTTATTACCAGTAATCGCCTTAATGTACCTACCTTGGAAATTATAGCCATTTTTCAAAAAAAATTTAATTTTTTGAGTTACAAGCAAAAATGTGAGCAAAGCGGTCACACCCGTCACAAAGCAATTGTCCATATATAAAGACAAACCTGAGCTCACTGGCGAATGTGTTTGTAGGTATGTTACTTTTAAACTTCAAATGCTTTTAGTTAATCTAGGGGTCGCTGCGATGTTTAAAGGAACAGCTAACGATGTAATGAATTTTATTTTTTCGTTTTATGGGAAGTAATTTTTTTTTACAATTAATGCTTTCATACAATTTTATTTAAAATCAAACTCAATTATATAGATTATGATCCTTAAGCCATTTTTTTAGTTCTAGGACGACATTAATGTAAAGGTTAATTGTATGCCACTTTCAAACTACGAAGAATAAAAAAAATTTAAAACTTTCATGGTATGGGGGGATAAGTGATAAATTTAAGCTAAATTAATAATTAAACAAGTAAGAGCGCTATATTCGGCTGTGCCGAATCTTATATACTCTTCACATTGGTCTTTAAATATACCCAGCCGAGCAATTTTGTACTACAAATAATACAGTAAAAAACATAGTGCGAATTTTAAAGTCCATAGAAAAATATACAAAATTTTAACGTTCGTATGAATAACACTAGGTCACAAATAACAAACTTTTGTCTGTTATTTGTTTCTAGCATACTTTTTCTCATGGATTTGGACCTACTGAACACGAAAATGAATTTTAAAAATTTTTCTGTCGATTGGTTTGCGAGATACAAATTTTTTAATTTTTTTTTTTTAATTTTTGGAGGTACACTTACTATTTTGAGCATATCTTTAGTCTTCTTTGACCTATTTTATCCTACTACTACTCAAATTAAAGACAATTGAGCCGTCTACAACTTATTCTCAGAAAATTTTCAAATCGGGTTAGTAGTTTTGATGTTGGCGGCTTAAAAAGGTTAAAAAACTGGGTTTTTTTAGTAAAAATGTGGCTGAAAAATTCATATAAAAATTCATATAAAATATAAAACGCGATGTTAACAGCGATTTTAATTTTTTTACGTATAGCTGACACTTTTCCAAAGAAAATAAGCCCTTACTTAACAAAATCTGATGACAAATGGCCGACTTATTATTTTTTTGGTAAACGACCGAAATTCCGCTATTTTACGATTTTTTGATTTTCATTATTTGCACAGCTTACCTACCCAACGCAAACGAATAAATACATTTGAACTTAATTTAAAATAAACAAATTAGTCTTCGTATATTATTTTTTAATTTATTTGAGTAAAAACAAAGATATAAGTGTACATTTTATGCCATGTGGAAAAACTGCTGACTTCTTCTTTGTTTTTTGTATTCGCTGCAATCGGTCTCACGTATTAGGGTCCAAATATAGTCACCCATCATAGCCGTGTCATAGATGCCCTGATAGCGTCGTTCCATAGCCTTCAATTCCTGATGAAAGCGCTCGCCGTGTTCGTCGCTCACGTCTCCTAAATTCTCAGGGAAAAAATCCAAATGAGAATGCAGAAAGTGTATTTTAAGTGACATGTGCACTCCCATGGCTTCATAGTTCTTTACCAGATCCTCAACTATGTCCTTATAATTCGGGCTTTTGTTGTTTCCTAAAAAGTTTTCCACAACAAGCCTGAAGGAATTCCATGATGCGGCTTCGATGGGTGATAACAGCTTTGGGAATTTTTCATCTTTCAAAATTTTTTTTATCTCGGGTCCTGCGAAGACTCCTTCTTTAATTTTTGCCAGCGAAAGGTAAGGGAAAATTGACCGTAAATAGGCAAAAGCTTCACCTTCTTTGTCTAATTTTTTGGTAAAATTTTTAATCAAACCCAATTTTATGTGCAGCGGCGGAAGTATTATATTTTCACGGTTCTCTATTAGTGGTTTGCGCTGAACATTCGCTTCTCCAACTACAGGTTTCGTTCGTACCGGCCATTTTTTTTTTATATAATGCTGATCATCAGCGCGGCTATTCCAAAGGCACAGAAAACAGCAATGTCGCGTATAGCCTCCTTGGAGTCCACACAGAATGGCCACAACTTTAAGGTCGGCGCATATTTTCCAATTGTATTTCCTATACTCTATGCATTTCAGCAAAATGTCCATAGTTTCATAGTTCTCCTTTGAATGAACCGCATGAGCAATAGGAACAGATGGCTTTTCATTCCCATTATGTAAGAGAACTGCCTTCAAGCTCTCTTTGTTGCTGTCAATAAACAACCTCCATTCGTTGGGGTTGTGAATTTGGTGAAGCTCTTGGAACAAGCCTGAAATGTCGCTGCAAAAACATATTTGGTCTTTCTTTGTATAAAATTTTGCATACTCCTTGTGACGGTTTCTGTACGCTGTTACTTTCACTTCTGAAGCCACAAATCCACACTGTATCATCCGAGACGCAAAAAGTTCGGCTTTCTCCTTAGTGAGACCAAAATCGCGCACCCAATCGTTTAGTTCGGCCTGTGACAGTAATTTTCGCTTTGCACCCGGCTCAAATTCGCTTGCATTTGACTCGGACTCTTCTTCTGACGATTCTGCTTTTTGAAGAGATGCACCAGGGCACACTGGATATGGCACATCATGCGAATGTGGTACTGGAAGCGCAAACGATCCCACTTGAGCGTAGTTCCATTTAAAAAATCTTCCTACCCCACTGTTTGTGGTGAGGCAAAAATAACAGTCTGTGGAATGGCATAGCGGCTTTTTCCACATCATTGGTGTATCGAATTTCATATGGCGGCTAAAATTAAAATAAATTACTATATTCGCTATGTATAATGTGTTTAAATAAAAATTCTTACCTTCCGCCAGCTGCCCAGTTGGTTAAGATTATATAGCAAAGATCACACAGCGACTTAGGTGTCCATGGTTCTGTGATATTTGGTGAAATACCAAAATAATTCAAATAGTGCAATTGTACTGCTGGAGTAAACTTGTGTGCGTGATTTTTTTTTATAAACTGGCCACAAACATTGCAGAAATTGTCTGGATCGTTCAAACACTCGAACACACGTAGTCTTTTACTCATTGTCTTCCTTGCGTTTTCTAAATATTAACTTCTTTACACTTTCACAGACAGTTTTGAAATGCAATTGATAACCGTGTCTCCTTATGTTTAAATATGTATGAGCATGTAGTGCTGTAAATAAATTAAAAAATAATATACGAAGACTAATTTGTTTATTTTAAATTAAGTTCAAATGTATTTATTCGTTTGCGTTGGGTAGGTAAGCTGTGCAAATAATGAAAATCAAAAAATCGTAAAATAGCGGAATTTCGGTCGTTTACCAAAAAAATAATAAGTCGGCCATTTGTCATCAGATTTTGTTAAGTAAGGGCTTATTTTCTTTGGAAAAGTGTCAGCTATACGTAAAAAAATTAAAATCGCTGTTAACATCGCGTTTTATATTTTATATGAATTTTTATATGAATTTTTCAGCCACATTTTTACTAAAAAAACCCAGTTTTTTAACCTTTTTAAGCCGCCAACATCAAAACTACTAACCCGATTTGAAAATTTTCTGAGAATAAGTTGTAGACGGCTCAATTGTCTTTAATTTGAGTAGTAGTAGGATAAAATAGGTCAAAGAAGACTAAAGATATGCTCAAAATAGTAAGTGTACCTCCAAAAATTAAAAAAAAAAAATTAAAAAATTTGTATCTCGCAAACCAATCGACAGAAAAATTTTTAAAATTCATTTTCGTGTTCAGTAGGTCCAAATCCATGAGAAAAAGTATGCTAGAAACAAATAACAAAATGGCTGTTGCCTAGTGTAATAGAATTATATGAAGAAGATTTGAGGTCGAGAGTTTTAAAACTTTTCGACATTATCCATATTTAAAGGTTAATAAAACTTGTTAAATGTTATGGGATGTTCTAGTCCCCCTGCTCCTCTCCAACTTTTTCTCCAAAATGTATGAATTATTTGATTATTACTTTGTAAATAACATTCCAAGTCGATAGTTTCCCAGATGTAGCGAATCAAAAATTCCATAGAAATTGTTGATTTGTATCGAAGCTACCCCTTCTTTACCCCCATCCAAAAATTGTTTTCTTCAGAGCGTAGCCCCTGATATCCAATTACTTTTTGTAGAACATTTGATTTCGATATCTGTTATAGTTTCCGAGATATAGCGTATCGAAAATTTCATACAAATCGTTAATTTGTATGGGAGCTACCCCTTTTTTTACCCCCAATCAAAAGGTTTTTTTCTTTATAGTGTAGGTCTCATTGTGGAATTACTTTTTGTAGAAGATTTCAAGTCGATAGCTGTTTTAGTTTCCGAGATATAGCGCATAATATATTTCACCAAATTCGTGCAATTGTAGGAAAAATACCACTTCCCCTGGTTCTATCTGAAAAAAATTTTTCCGTTATTTAGGTCCCTGCTTTAGGAGTATCCGCGACAAGTTTTGTGGCAAGAATGACTATATTTACTGAGATATATAGGGATATATGCACGGATTTTTTCCTAAAAAATGGGTTGTTTTGGGTTTTCGCTCATATCTCGGTGAACCGATTTTGCTGGTTTTAAATAGCGATCGGCTGCGGGATATTTCTAACAATTTGACATCAATAACTGGTCTGTATCTTTTTATTTGACTCCGGAAACTTTGTTTCAACAGACAGACGGACAGACGGACAGACGGACATCGCTAAATCGACTTCCCTATCTATAAGGATTCAGAATACATATACTTTATGGGGTCGCAAATGGATAATAAAGAAATTACAAACGGAATGACAAACTGATATATACCCTATGTGAAGGGTATAAAAAGAAGTTACCATCTACTAACATCTCTAGGCATTTCTGGAAATCATAGTTTGATAATGTTAACAAATTATCCACGATGTAGCCGCCAAAAGGCTGGCATGGACTTTCTAAATATAAGTGTAGATCCTCCATTGTCATGATATTCCCTGCGCCCTAAGTCAACCGTATTTTGTTGCCGATTTTAGAGATTTCAACACGCTACTGCCGACAACTTCAGCCAAAAACATATTCGCCTTATCCAAAAGTGCCCGATAACCCTCCTAAATAAATAACATAGTCGCGAAAGATCTAAAATTGTTATCTTTGCTGGAATTTTCAACTTTATTTACGGGTACCTGAGAAGGCCCCAGATTTTTTTAATTTTGATGTCTCTGAACTCCAGAAACCTTGTCCATACTAAGATGGAACCTTCTTAAGAGTAGCTTGCCTGTTTACATAGATGATTGTGAATCTTTTACTCAACCATTATCCTGTTAAGATTAGACTTGGCTTGCGTTTTAGTAAACATATATGCTTTGAATGCTGCACTTATTGCCAAACCTTAGTTTTCAGCGATCTCAGCCGATTTTTTGCCCAATCCCCTTTGTAATAAGTGGTTATTCTACCATATTGGTTTTTCTGGTGTAATTGTTTCTATACCAAACGTGCTAAAAAGGAGTTTTCTGGCACTGTGTAACTTGGGGTCTTCATTTAGGGCTTTTTATGCCTATGTTATACAAGGACTTTATTTCCTTATTTTAATATTCTTGTTCCTCCATATGTGCAATTACATTACGATCGGTGTGATTATTGCATTCGTTTTTCTGCTACCATCTTTAAGAATAGTATAGTCGTAAGCATAAGCACTATAGAAGTAATATGATTTTCTCATTAATATATGCATCTGGAAACATAACCGCAGTTTTTATTTCAAGGCTTTAGCTTTACTTGCCTAGAACTGTCAATCCATGATCTAACAGATAGTCAGTCAGATGAAATCTTACTTTCTTTGTTATTTAAAAATTATTTCTTTCCATTACCGTTTAATGTGAAAATATTCCTTAAGTTTTCCTTTTAATTAAAAACTTTTCCTATTTAGAATTATATTAAAGGAAATTAATATTTCCAAGTATTAACACTTTTACTTTTATTGCACTTCGAAGCAGGAGACACATTTAACATTCATAATAATAAAAATATCTTTGCAAAAGTAGAACGAAAAGAAAAGTTTCCCATTTGTCTTGAGAAAATTAAATTAGTAAGATGAGCTGCAACAAGAAATTAAAAGATGCTTCAGAGCAAAAACATTTAACAAAAGTTATCAAGGTCCAGAAGCAAGAAAAATTAACATTATTGCAGTTTTCATTTATTTTTTCCAGGTTTGGAATTTCTTTACTTGAAAAAACTTGTAAAACACAAAGTCAATGGCCATTAGTTTCTATTACGGACATAAAAAACTTTTGAGGAAAAAAATTAGTTTGAAATAATAAAAGGACAACTGACTAAGAACAGTTAAAACTTAAATGCAATTGTTTTAAATGTCTTATAAATTTAAATTAAAATAGAAAATGCTACGCATTTTAAGTGGGAGAAAAATAAGACAAAAAAGGTAAGTGCAGCAACAGCTAAGTGAAAATATTTTATTGCTTGAACTTTCTCAGTTTTTTTAAGCATGAGCATTTTCTTAACCATTTTATAGATATGACACGCGTCCATTAGTTTTACCACATTCTGAGCGTAAGAGCAACAAAATTAACTAAAAATAAAATTAATACTTTTTAAAATTCTACTGAATTATAGAGATTTTTAATTTAAAAACTAATAATAGCGCTTCATTAGGCTGTACTGAATCTTATATACTTTACAACGTGAAGGGGCTTTTACCCATGTTTTTACATATTTTGTATGGCAATCCCCTTAGGTGGAGGGGAAAGTGGTAGGTATATTCTAGAAAAAAGTTCGAAAGGAAAAATGAGTTGGGATCAGTCCTATATTTAACCTATCTACGGGCACTCTGAAAGCTGTAGGCGGGATTTATTACAATTTCCTAAACTCTGTATGAGAGCACCCTTGGGTGACGGTGAGAGTGGGTAAGTATGTTTAAGGAATATGTTAGGGCGGGAGAACTAATGGGGGTGTGTGAGACATTTTACTTCTCTAGGACGACTTCGGGAAAGTTTAAGAGGTTTTTACCCTAATGTTAGGCGCTGCAGCGCTGGAGAAACATACTAACGTTCCACAAAAATGCTTGCGAGGAAAAATTAAATGGGGGTCCGTCTTACATTTGACCTTTGAAGGAGCATCCTAGAAGCTGTGAGAGTTATTTAAAAAAATTAGAAAATTAAGCTTTGTACAGAAATCCTTTTAGGAGCGAATATAGGGTGCAATTATGACCCAGAAAAATATTTGTGAGAAAAAATGAATGAAAGTCACTCTTACATTACATCCCTTTAGGAGAAATTCTGGGGTAGTTGTGGACGTTTAAGTGTAAAAATTTTAGGGAAATAAACAGACGTGCTCTTACGTTTTGGTTTATATTTTGGTCACTCATCGGGCGATTTTACTGCATTTCAATACCGATTTTTTCGCAGATATTTCTGATAGTTCGATACCATTTACGCATCTATGCATCATCGGGGGCCTCCAAAAAGTTAATTTCAACAAAAACATGGACAGAGAGACAGACGCACATTATAAATTGACTTATTTATCCGTTAGAACGAAGAAAATATATATTTTATGGAGTTGCAGATAGGTATTAAAGAAATTACCAACGGAATGTAAAACTCTTATCACTTATGTGAAGGGTATAAAAAACAATTTTTTATAGCAACAAAATTGTTTTGTTAAATTAAATCTGTTTTCGTCTTGTTTTAACTCTTTTAAATTAACCCCAATTTTAAGTCATAATCAGCAATTAAAAATCAACAAAAAATAAATAGATATTTTAAATTGCTTGATTTTTTTTGCAAAAATAGCAAGTACCACGAAATATTCTAATCCAATTAAAATAACAATATAAACGCAAATAAACACATGCTCATCTGATGCCAACTAAGCAATAAAATATAAAAATATACAAAATTAATTTCTATATAATAACAATTAACCTTTTAAAACGGGGGTTTTAAAACCTTAAGCGTCCGTCTTTTTGCGGGCCCCAAAGTGATCGGGTAAGCGGTCTTATATGAACCTTTGGTTCACAAGATAGCGTCTCTAGATTTGGCGGATCTGCCCAGGTACATGAGTAACTGATGAAGTAGGCTAATAGCTGAAAAGGTGTAAGTATGTTTGTAAGTAGGTGAATAAGGAAACTGGCTATGGCTGGAGACCCTAGCATCTAAAACAAGATTCCATCAGAGTAGTAGCAAATAATGAAATGGCCGGCATTGGCATGTTTCAACATGTACGTGATTCGTTCCTGACTAGCGGTAATAAGATAATGAAGCGTTGATGAAAGTGGAGAAATAGATTTGGCTGAGTATGAAAAGATCCTTCAAACAGTGCTGGGTGTCGCATTTGTTGGATGTGACATGATAATCATAATCTTTCTTGCTTAAGGTTGGGTGCTGTTTCATAAGCGTGTGGAGATGTACCTTGTCGGCGCGGATCTGTTTTGATTATAAAAGGCGAGATCAAAACTAGAGACGCAATTGGGGCTTAGATAGCCCAACTCCTCAGCAAGGGGTCTGTTATGGCTTGCACAGAGTCATGGCAGAGAATTGCAACCTGGTTGGTTGGGTGAGCCATTCCGGGGGTGCTGGAGAACGCTTTGTTTCCACCAAGTGTTAAGAGCACCGTGAATTATTACCCACAGGGTAGGTGTCACGTAAAACCCTTAACGTCTATGCTATTCTTATGAAGCAACATGTTTAAAGACTACAAAGGATAATCTCGCAGTTTTGGTAAAAAAAAATTCGTAATCATGCGTCAAACATTTTCACCTTTGACATTTATCGCCTGGTTTCGAGCATTTTTTAAAAAAATGGTCCAGTTATCTCATGCGTGGAAAAGGCACACCAAACAGTTTCTGTATGGAAATGCAAAGGTTTTTGATGTTTCAATCTAGGGTTGCGGGTTCTTGAAGACCAGCAACAGTAGTTTTGCTTGTTGACGTGGGCCTTTAAGTGAAAATGAGCCTCGAATCTCTCTGCGAGAACGCTCCCAAATCTTTTCACGAAAATTTTAGTGTAAGTCAAAGCCTTTTTTTAGTTTTTAAGCGATTTGAATTTTAAAGAGTTGGAACATCAGATCCTTTTTTAAAATTTCTTGGATGTCACAGTAAGCCTGCTCTTTTCCGGAATAAAATTCGCGGATTTTTACGTGTGCTACTTTTAATTAATTTAAAGATTTTTGGGAGTTCTTCCAAATCGACTGAGCCCTGGACGTGAGACATGCATAGCCAAAGAAGTTGCGCGAAGTCTTTGCGCCCAGAAGCAAAAATAAATTTGCATTCGGTCCATGATATTTTCGCCGAATATCGAACTTTAAACAAAATTGTCGGCGAGCAATTAGGTAGGAATCGTTACTCTAAAAAAATGTATCCACAGCGAACACGCGATGATCACTCAACCACTGCTATATCATGACTTACAAATTCACACAATCGGTAATTCCAACGGCGCCACCCTCCTACCGTACGGCTTATATTCTTTTAGTATTTAAAAATACTTATTTGCCACCAGACACCCTGCATGTCATTCAAATTAAATAGACACACATTTTTTGATAAAAAATTAAATTCAATTGGATTTGTTTCCCACTCGCTACTGAGTTTTAAAAGAGCAACGTTTCATCAGCACGAATTATTTTTACTATTTACAATATGGTGTAGGGTGTGCCATGGTTGGGGTTAGTTTATCAAAACATTATTTCAAATTAATATTTTTTTTTCGCCGCATTTTGTAATTATTTTAATTTAAGTCTAAACACAAATTATTTTCGAAAAATCAATGCAACAATTGTTATGTTGTTTGGATTTATTTTTAATGTTTCTTTTTTGTTAAGTTTTAGGATTAAAATAACCACCAGCAGATTATAGCGTTTTGCGTATGCATGTGTGTATTTTAATATATATTTAAAATTTTTGAATAACAATTTAAAACCATAAAAATTTAACCAAAATTTAGGCCAACACCATCAAATGTTAGAAGTGGAAGGTTTTGTAGCCACATTTGCAGGGGTTTTTGGTCTAAGCAAAAAAAAATTTTTTTAAATTAAATTTAGTTTTAATTTCTAAAGCAAAGCGAACAACCACAATTCGTTAGATTTTAAAATTAAACCAAATTATTTAACAAGTTACTATTTTGCTTAAATTTGCCAATGAAACTATTTCAAATAAAAATATTTATTCAGATGATACCAATCATTTGATAACGAGTGGTAAAGAATTTATATAAAATTAATTTAAATTGTTAAAATTTAGTTTTTTTCTATTTATTTTTTATATTAAAAAAATACCTTAAACATTTTTTATTCTATTTAATTTATTTGGCATTTGAGAGAGAAGGAAATCCTAGTTTTAAGGCTAAACTAAATTGAAATATTTGAATCAAACATCCATTTATAGATTAAAAAAAACTCGCTGTACGCAACAGCTATTTAATTATTACCACTTTGCATTTTTACATCCTTGTTACATGCTCATCATAACAATATGTTACAGGCAGCATACCAGATTGCAATTTATGATTTATGAGCGAGTGTGTATTTGTTTTTTTTCTAATTTTGTTTACAGCTAAAATAGGATTTATGCCTTTTGCAGGGTTTTCAATTAAGAACATCCTTGAAAGTAATGTTTGAAGGAAAAAAATTAAAAAAGAGTTTCTACTCTTTAAAACTATATCTATATGCTTGAAATTCATAAAACGTTGTCAATTTCGGAAATCTCAGTATTAGGTATAAATAAAATAAATAAATATAAATACAGGGTGTCTGGTTGCAGATTTATATTTTTAAACTTGGATAAAAAACGCAATAATTTTTTTTTTTTGCATATTTTTTATTATTGGATCTTCGTTTTAGCGAACTAACAATAAGTTTTCAAATCTTAAGACTAAGGAAATAATATTAGTCCAGCCAGTTCTCATAATATAAATAGTTATCTTCATCTAAGCGCAATAGTATCCCTCCTTTTCAGAAGGGAGTGTCCAATATGTTGCAAGATACTTCGAGCGAGCGGGTTTGGATGGAAACACAGCTTATTTAAATACTTGTCCACATATTTCAGGATTTCGAATTTAACAAGTGAAACTTCTAGATTCTTATGGATGTTGCTGTTTTTGACATACCATGGATCACCAGTTATCATTCTTAGGATTTTATTTTGACGGCGTTGTATTTTTTCTATGTTAGAGGCGGAAGCAGTGCCCAATGATTGTATACCGTAGCACCAAATAGATTTTAAAATTGAGTTGTATAGTAGAAGTTTACAATCCAGATGAAGCACAGAGTTTCTACCCATAAGCCAGTGGATTTGTGCAGCTTTAAGTTTCATTTGCGTCAGCTTTGCATCTATATGAGGCTTCCATGTGAGGCGGCGATCCAGGTGAATACCAAGATATTTTGTCTCGGATCGTTGAGGCACCAAATGGTTGTTAATAGTGATTGGAGGGGACGTTTCTTTGCGTAAGATAAAAGTTATTTGAGTACATTTTTGTTCATTTATTTTTATTCCCCATAACCTTGCCCATTTTTCAACTTGGGTTACGTGTTGTTGCAGTTGACTCGAAGCCTCTTTAGGGTCTTTATGAGTACTGAGAAAAGCGGTATCATCAGCAAATGTAGACGTATGCGTAAAACAGTTGGTTGGCATATCTGGACCTAGTATACTCCCTTGAGGTACACCAGCCCCTATTGGTTGGGAACATTTTATTTGGTTTCCCTCTTTGATCATAAATTGTCTGCCGGTTAAGTATTTTTCTAATAGGTTAAAAATATTAGATGGAAGGTTGAGCTTTAATTTATTTAACAGGCCTTCATGCCATACTTTGTCGAATGCTTGAGAGACATCTATGAAGAGATCGGAGCAGTATTTCTTTTCCTCAAAGGCTTTTCTTATAACTTGTACCAGTCTGTGAGTTTGTTGGATTGTACTATGTTGACTTCTAAAACCAAATTGGTGATCTGGGATGCAGTTGTTGTGATTCAGGATCGGACTCAGCTTGTTCTAAGCAGCTTTTCGAAAAGTTTCGCCAAAGTTGGTAGCAAACTTATAGGCCTATAAGACTCCACCTTCGAAGAATCTTTACCAAGCTTGGGAATCATCTTTGCTAAGGCATTTTTCTATACTGGCGGAAAGTGTTCAAGCCGAATTATGGCATTAAAAACAAAAAGAATAATTCTTTTACCTGTGAAGGGTAGCTCTAAAAGCATTTTGTTGCTTATCTTATCAACGTCAGGAGCCTTTTTTTCATTTAGGTTAGCGATTGCCTCTATAACATCTGAAAATCGGGAACGTATTTCTATAGGACGTCTAGCTACAACAGGCGGTAATTATCTCATCAGTGCATGAATTGGGAGTGAAAACGTTTCTTAAATGGCTTGCGAGCAGATCGCATTTTTCTTCGTCATTTCTAGCCCAGGATCCTCTCAGGTTACGCAGTGGTGGTTTTGCGATTACGGGTCTTTTAAGACGTCTGGCTGTTCGCCATAGAGAATAGTTTGTTTGAGGAGTCGCGTCTAGACCTTCCAGGTATTCCTTCATTGATGTCATTTTATGTACTTCTAGCAAGTTTTTTAATCGGTTTGTACATTCCTTCAGCTTATTTTTAAGAAGGGGCGATCTATACTTTAGCCATTCTCTTCGGGCTTTCCTTTTTTCAGATAAGAGCTTTTCAACATCGGTTGAGTAAATTTTCTTGTATCTGGCCTGACGGTAGGTAGAAGAAGCATTTTACACGGCTTTTTTAATATTTTCATTGAGGCTACTCAGGCACTCATCGATTTCTTCAGAAGTTTTTAAGTTACGTAATAAATGACACAAATTTTATTGAGATCATTGGACGACTAAATGAACAGACGGATATTATTTTTTAAAAAGAATGTTATCCAGGTGTCTTCCGTCGTGTTAAACACACTATTCAAAAAGGATACTTGTGTTCTGTGCCACACGCTGTAATAAACTTGGTTAAATTAAGCTAAATTCTCGACGAATATTTTCCTTGAAAGCCAAATTGAGATTGGAGATTGTCATTATAATCTCTAAAGGCAAGTTACGGCATTTGATTCAAATCGAAGTTCTACTCGGTTGATCGAGTTGTCAATACTTTAAGTACAAAAAATCTAATAAGAATTTTTAAATTTTGATTCGAATCAAGTGTCGTTATTTTTCCCCTGTGTTCCAGGTACCCCACAAAAAAAATTTATGGGAGTAAGATGGGGTAACTTAGGTGGCCATTTAGTGTCTCAAAGGCAGTTAATCAATTTTTGGGGGAAATTTTTTCCAAAGCAAATTCATCAAAGCTCTGGTTATGTGTGCAGCCTCCCCATCCTGTTGAAACCACATGCGCAAAGAGCACGATGGATGAGTTCGCAGGTTTGGAAAAAAGAATTTCGTTATCATTCCTCGATCCTTTTTTCCATTGACATTCATCGCCTGTCCTCGAGAATTAAAAAAATGGTACAATTACCTCATTCGTAGATAAGGCAGACAAAACAGTTACCCTGGGGAAATGCATTGGTTTTTAATTTTTAAAGATCAGTAGTGGCTGTTTGCTTGCTGACGTGGCTGTTTCAGTAAAAATAAGCCTCTTTAGCCTAAGAACTGGGATTAACAGCACGAAATCGATGGAACATCGTTTAAGAAAAATTTTTCCGTAACGCAGTCACTTTCTTTCAGTTCTTGAAAGATTTGAGTTTTAAGTGGATGAAACTTTAGATCCTTTTTTGAAATTTCATAAATAATCGCTCTTGGAAGTCAAAGTTTGGCTTTTTTTCCGTATTGAAAGTCACGGACTTTCACGTAGACTGCTTTCCACCAGTTATGTTGTCGGAAATCCTTACAAATCGACTGTGCCGCGGCCGAGAAACATTCATTGCTGAAGCAGTTGCGTGGAGTCTCTGCACCAACGAAAAAACTAAATTTTCAGTCGGTTCATCCCTTATTCTCTGAATATCGAATTTGGAACAAAATTGTTTTCGAGCAATAGTGAAACAATCATTACTCTAAAAAATGTCCGCACAGTGTGGGAGCGATGCTCATTTGACCACTGCGGCATCGTGACTGACAAATCCGCACAACCAATAGAACCAAGGGCGCCACTGCCGTTATTACTTTTTAAAAAATTGTATTTGCCACCAGACGCCTGTGTAAAAAGTGCCTTATGTGATTTAAAGGTCACAATTCTCGCATTAAAAAGTGCCAAAAAGTATTAAAGATGGAAGCTTCAGGGCCGTACTTTATTATTTCGGAAAAAACTTGGGGGTTACGCTTTTTGGGGCAAATTGTTTAAGTAATTTGACCACAGCATAAGGAGCTAAAAAATTTTTGAAGCAAAATTTTGGAAAGTGAAACACATATCTTTTCATCAGCAAGTAAAGTCCCAACACTGTGGGATATTTGCACTTACACTATCTGCTATGGGTAGTATAAAAAAAATAATTTTCATTTGGTACAAGTACGTAGTAGTAAAAATTACTCTCTTGTGTCACGCTCAGGGCAATTAATTTTCCTTGGGGTCGGTAACAATAAATAAACCTATGAAAAGGTTAATTACCGACAAGGTCGGGCATTGCCGGTGCTTGACATATTAAAGATAAGTACCAAAACACACTTATTAGAAATTATTCTCAAATTAAAATTAATAGGATATGACCAAAAATTGAAAACCCTTTAGCTAAACCAAAAAATTTTGTTAGAAATTTAGGCGACATAAGGACAAACGCCAACTGACAAACTGATGATGATGAAATGATTTTAAAAAATAGTTCATCTTCATTTTAGTCATCTCGTCGTCATCATCATCACCAACCACTTGTCGTCACATGAACAATCTGAAAAGCAAAAACTAAAATGACGAATGTTTATTGTATGACGGATGCATGCAGTAACAACGACATAAAATATTGTATCATGTTTGAGCAGAGGATGGTGAAGATAATGCAATTATTCAAAAAGTTCGACATCTAATTGGGCTGCATTGTATTTACATTACAATTTTAATTGGGGAGCATTGAGGAAGTAGTTTTGTTATGGTGATTAATAATGCTCATTAAAGAAGTTTAATGTTAGATATTAACCTAAAATTAAGGATATTTAGAAACAAAAGTAGTTGGTTGTAGAAAACAGGTTATGACAAGTTAACATTTTAAGTCCAAGAAAGTTGCTGCACAAATAAGGGTATTAGTAATCCACGAAGCCAACATTAGTTATTTAAAAATAACTAAACTGTTATAATTGGAAACAAACTTTTTTTATAAATTCTGGTTACTCAAGGCCTTATGTGCTCGGGATAAAAACTTATGTGGGCGGTCTAATGGTTACACTTGAATTAATATAATTTCTCTTTTGCCTTGTCCCTGTAAATAAGAAAAAAATGTTACATAAATTATTTTTTGAGGCTTTAAAAAAAGTAAGAAATTTTTTTGTTGTGCAGAGTTTTCCGCATACAGAAGTGGTGGTTTATTCATAGCTCCCCAGTTCTTGCACTACTGCAAATAATGCAGGTATTTTTTTCCTTTTTTTTACATGAAATCATACAAAATTTATCGTCAGGTTTTTTGTCAAATGATTCTGTTAGTTAAGTATTTGAAAAAGATAAAAAAATCTGAATTTGTCAAGAGTTCTAATGCATGCCCAATAGCTACAATTTTGGAGTGTAGCTTATATCCTTGAATATTCTTAGCGCTGTTTAATTGGTGTTTTAAGCATCTTTAAATAAATTTTGAACTTTTTGCTCTTCTATATTTGCTGAAACTATGTTTTTGTTTTTGGGTAAATTGATTGTGACGGGTGTAACCATTTTAATAATTTATATTAAAAAATTCTAATTAAAAAAGGCTGTGATTTTTAGGGGTGGTATATTGTTAAAGGCGTAAAGGTAGGTGGACGCTAAAACAGGAGTATTCCTGCTTAAATTTGCCACTATAAAGATGTAATGGGTTTGGCCTTTTTATTGTGATACATGGCGCTACATAAAATATTTTTAAAAAGGGGCTTATTTTTTCGATTTATTTAGTGGTTTGAAGGGGTTTTAATCGCATTTTACAATCAAAAACATTTTTTCTATAACACGAAAAATTCAAATTTTATGTGACGAGTGACAAATTAGTTAAAATCCTATTTACTATGCCAGACATATTATTTCGAGCTCGTGCAGTTGAAAGGGTTCTTTTGGATCTCAACACTAGTAAGTCTCCTGGGACGGATGGTATACCAGCACAGGTTTTAAAAGAATGTTCTTTGAAGCTGTCGCGTCCATTAGCTAACCTTTTCAGCTGCATTTATCATGCCGGAGTATTTCCGATGTGCTGGAAAGTAGGTAATCTTACGCCTATCCCCAAAAAGGGAAAGGCTGAAAACCCTGAAAATTACCGACCAATAGCATTTTGTTCAGCGATCTCCAAGGTTATGGAGAGTATGGTTAACTACCGCCTGGTTAACTATCTGGAGATAAACGGTTTATTAAGCGACCGCCAGTATGGCTTTCGTAGAGGACGGTCTACGGGGGACATACTGGCCTTTCTGACAGAAAAATATTGTACCTCAATTCATCATTTTGGCAAAAGTAAAGTGGTGGCTCTTGATATATCTAAGGCGTTTGATAGGATCTGGCACGGTGCGCTTCTATCTAAACTTGTTACTTTTGGTGTCGGTGAAAAATCTTCTCGATTTATTTCGAGTTTTCTAAGAGATCGCACTATTTGCGTTGTTATAGATGGGATCTTTTCCAATGAGTTCAAAATCAATTCAGGGATACCGCAAGGCTCCGTCCTCTTTTCTACTTTATTTTTTATCTCTCTGATTAACCTTCTATGTCCTATTCATTCCTTTGTAGGCGACAGCAGCATATGCAATTCGTACTCCTTTGCCCAAAGACCTAGCTCTTTGGAGATTGGAGCTAGGAGATAGAGTATGAATGTTTCGATTAACCTCGATCTGATGGTAATGTCCAAATGGGGCCGTGCTAATAGGGTCGATTTTAATGCCCGTAAGACCCAATGTTGTCTTTTAACACATAAACGCACAATGGACGACGCTGCCTCGTCAGTATTAATGGATAATGTAAGTATTGAGAAGATAGAGACTCTTGATGTTCTGGGCATGAGAATCCAGTGCGATGTCCGCTGGACGGAACACATTTTTCTTGTGTCGAAAGAAGCATCGAAATGTCGTGGTTTTCTTAAACGGTGTAGGAATTACTTTACACCATCTGATCTTCTCAATATTTATACCACCTATATCCGACCAAAAATGAAATACAACTCTCATGTATGGGCAGGTGCACCAAAGTCTATTTTGGGGCTACTTGACTGCGTACAGGAACGAGCGAAGATACTCATCGGCGACGTTCTGGTATCTAACCGTCTTGATTCACTCGAACACCGTCGTGATGTGGGGTTGTTTCGCTGTTCTATCAATACTATAATGGAATGTGCTCTGATGAAATCAGGGAACTTGTTCCCGAAACCCGGAACTTTATGCGTGACACACGTAGTCAACTGGCCAGTGAATCGCACCACTCATTACAGGGAGAATTCCTTCTTCGGTCGCACGGTTCGTATGTGGAATAAACTTCCTACTGATGTCTTTCCTGCCACAGTAAATATCGAGAAATTTAAATCAAATGTCCAAAAACACTACTCCCTTTATCCTCCTCTCATAACCTATTTTCCTGATACCAACACATTGCAATGCATATGTAGGAGCCATCCCCTGAGTGCTGGTTACTAAAAAAAAAAAAAAATAAGCCCCGGTTTGCTTCGCTACCCCAATCAAAGTAAAATAAAAAAAATATGTAAACTAAAGCATTTATATATTTTTTAACTTGCTGGTTGCCCCACATAAATTGCAACAAATTAAAAGGCAGCCCTTCTATTTAATTAACATACAAAAATTTAAAATTTACAAAGTTTGTAGTTTTGGAGATATTCAAAAAGCTTTAATTAGAAAAAATTCGTTTACAAACTTTTAAAAAGTACCAGAATATAATACACTTTAGCGCCGAAATTGAAAAAAATGTACCAAAAACATATTAACATATTTTAGTCACCTGACGAACGCAATTTAAATTATGTTTCTATCTTCATTGGTCTTAAAGTTACAAAAAGTACCAAAACATAATTTATCCCTTTTTTCCTCTTATGGTCCAATAATTAAAAAAGAACGTACTCATATTTTTTAGGCCTCTCGCACGCAATTTGAGTTATCTTCCTATCTTTGTTGGTTTTAAAGTTAAAAAATCAAAATTTATTTTTAACTCTTTTTCCCCTTTGGGCTCAAATTTAAAAAAAGGACGAAAAACGTAATCATAATTTGTAAGACCTATCGAACGCAATTTGAGTATCGTTTTTATCTTTATGGGTTTAAAAGTAACAAAAAAAAGGTACAAAAAAAATGTTGACCCATTTTCCCCCTTTCAGTCTAAAATTAAAAAAAAAAATCATAAAATTGCTGTCTGTTTATTTCTTAAAGAAAACGCACATTTTTTTTAATTTTGTTTCTATCTTATATACTTCAGAAGATAGTAGGTTAGAGATTTTTCTCTTTTTGCCCCCTTTTTATCCCTATACGGGCCTAAATTTTAAAAATTTGTTTGTATTTCAACAAACATGGAAAGCTTAACACGTGTTATAAATTTTATGTATTTAGCTCTACGCGTTTGATCAAAATAGCGGTGGCTAATTTTGTTAGGCAATTCATAGCCTGACCTTTCCACACAAATGGGCGAAGTGTGGGCGTGACAGGAATAATTTTCAAAAAAAAGTAGCAGACTTGAAGTAAGTCCCTGTAAAAATTTAAAAAAAAATTGATCCACTGGTTAAGCCAGCTATAAAATACAAACATACAACCCTTCTTTATATAATGGATAAAAAAAGTTTTTCTTGTAAAAAAAACAACAAAAATTCAAGGGTCACGTGGGCAAAAATTTTATCAAGACTTAAAAAAATTAGAGCATATTTTTAGTATATAATTATTTTGAACTACTTCCAAATAAATAAGAATAAACTATGTACAAGGTAAGCCAAAAGAAGTCATCCGATGTTGTTTGACTCTAATTTTTTTCTTTTTTGAATAAAAAACTTCTCCAGCGTGTACAGCGTAACATGCAGTCACTTTGAGCAGATGTGATGGCTCCTTATGCATCACTCGCGGATTTACAGTGCCCCGGAAGGGATAACTTTGCTTGTTCACGTAGCCGCTTCCGTGGAAATCTTTACGATTTTGGTCGAAAAATCGTCCACTTAGGCCTAGACACGATTATTGCGCGTTCTTAGGGAGTGCATGACTCCCCATTGGTTATTCTCTTGTATTCCACATTTGTCTTGTTCTAAAATGTTAAAACAGATTTGATATTGACCGCCATTTTCGAAAATAAGAGCATCTTCTAAAAGGGTGATTTCTTTTGGCATACCTTGGACCAATTTGCCAAGGGCCATCGGAATGTTTTACGTTTGATAGAACATGCACTTCGCATGCATCAATGCCCGTCGGATCCATAACAAAATAGATTATCTGGCTGTATTTTATTACTGAACTAAAAGCATAAGTCAAAGATGTTCTTGATAGTAACACAAAAACCTGAAGTCTATGAAACCAAAAACCAATGGATAATTTGCTGTCTACTGTTTGCCTTCATTCTTGTAATACGAAAAATTTCTCCTCCGGACTGAACAAAGAAGCGCTTTGTGCTGCAAAAAACTTTTTTTCTTTTCTGTTTGCTTACAAGTTAGGCAGTGACTGCCGGCTCTAAGGTTATTTTAAAAAACATTGGGTTGGCACCACGGAAATAAGTAATTTTACATTATTAGAATTTAAATAAAAAAAAATTTAAAATTTTATTCAAATAAACAATTTTTTTTTTAAGTGTGAGTTTTTTTAGACAATATTATTTTTATTATTATTTTATTTGATCCTAACAATCTTCTTATCTAAATTTTTATACCAAACAAAATAAACGACAAATTGAAATAATTATTTGTCCAAAATCAATATTTTATTTATTTTAATTGAAAAACATGTTTTGTTATGAACGGTCTTACATTCACTAAGTTTCCGTCAGAACAACGTAAAAATTTGGACAACTTTTAACTTCAAATAAGTCCAGTAGTTTGACCGCAACCAGCTTAATTTTTTATATATGAACTTTGATTGATTTTTGTTATTGTTTGGGTTATTAAACATCCGTTAACTACGTTTTCTAAAGGGCAACTTCTATCGTCCGCAGGTTATTGCCAGTAAAACAGAGATGGCTAACATACCCCGGGTCACCACTTTAAAGTGAAACCCCACTTGCAAAATTTTGCATTAATAAAATAATATTTGAGGCAGTTATACCCCAAAACGCTTATTTCAGCAAAAAGAAATTTTGGGTACCGTGATGTAAAGTTAGCCGAACATATTTATGTTCTGCATAGTTATTGATGGCATAAAGCTTTAAATTTATAAAAGATCGTGTATAAATAATGTAATATTTAAGGCAGTTGCAATAAAAAGTACAAATTCCGAAGGGACACTTGTATTAGGGTTATGCTAAACAATATACCAAAAAGGGGCTTGTTCCTTTAAAAAAACTTATCTGTGCTAAATTTCATCAAAATATCTTTAAAGTTGGGGCATGTGCTTTGATAACAAGATAACAAGATTAAATGGACTCAGGAATTGATACTTTAAGTTGGATCTAGACCAAACTTTTTGATCCTTACAAAGAAAAAAAATTTAAATTTTAATTAAAACTTAACCAACAATAGAATTTGTAAATACAACAATGATTTTTGTAAGTTGATTGTTGATAGCCAAGTCAACAAAATTATTGTCACATTAACAACTCTCATTGTTATATTTTATAAAAATATTTAACTACAGACATCATTATATTAACAATGAAAATTGTTAACCAAAGAAATCTTTTTAAATAAATCTTTTGTCAAATTAACAAGAAAACTTGTTAGTTTTCGGCCAGTTTTTTAATAAAAAAATATATTCTTTTATTTTTTTGCAAAATTTTTTTTTATATAATGAATGTATGTATGTATGTAAAAAAGTCATTTAAACATTAAAAAAAAGCAATATGCAAGACTAATTCAGATTGAGATAGATCATTGGGTTTATTTACATGCATATATACTTATTTTTTATGTTGGTTGCTGTTCATCAAAAATGATTGTTGAGTTGTTTGGTTAGAGCGTAAAATAGTGTTTTTGTAATACTAACAAGATGTTTAATTGCATCAACAACCAAATTGGTTAAACAACTAATTTTATTTCAACAAAAAATGTTGTTAACCTAAACTGAGTGATATTTTTTCTGTGTTCACAATTATGAACAAACGCATAACACACTTAATACGTACATATGTGAAGTGGGTATGCAGATCTATTTAAAGGATCTGAAAAACTAAGGGTCAATTTAAAAATAAAAATTTTATTAAGTTTTTCATTGAATAAAATAAACAAAATGCAAGCATTGGTTAAATATTAAAAAGTTAAAAGTAAATACGTAAAATGCTTTGTATAAAAATATAAGCAAAAAGATTTATTTAAAATTTTTTCATATTTTTGCGAAGCGCACCAGATAAGCCGGCTAAAGTTAAACACTTAACAGTGAATATTGATCACCTACACAAAGCACACGCACATTTTAAAAACACATTTTGTAATTTCCAGTAATTTCCTTTATTTTATTCCAAGCAATTATAAAATTCTAAACAAAATTGTTGGTTTTTGTATGGAGTAAAAAATTAAATAATTTCAGTTTTTCTGTAAAAACCCAATCGGAAAAGCATTGTATCCGTTGGACGTCAAACAAGCAATTTTTTCACAAATACAGACATAATATGGTTTAATCTACACAGAGTCTAATATGAATGTAAGGATGTTATATTGTAGTTATATTGCTGCGGGTAGAAAATACCTCAAAATTGTTGATTGCTGCGTTGTAGTATTAGTGGTAAAACTACTTTTCTAAATGTTTTATTTTTAATAATACAATATTGCATGTTTGTTTATCGTGGGGAAGTATATTGTAACCATAATGCCAGGAAAAATTTATTATTTAATAAAAATCCTCTAATAGTATTTAACAAAAGGCATTTTAAAAGGATAACTATGCGAGTACAAGCGATGTGAGTGTGAATTGTGTTTATGCGTGTATTAAATAAACGTTTTTAACACCGACAATATTGCAAAAAGCGCACACGAAAAAATAGATATTTTCAAAAACCCAGTGTATTGATATTAACACACGAGATTACCTATTTATAAATATGTGAATATAAAATTTTTATCTCAGGCTTAGATTTTCTAAGAAATTTTAGAGATTCTTAAATTAAAAAAAAATTACTAAAAACAAATACTTGGAAAAAGTTTTGATTTAAAAAACAATAATATAATTTAATTTAAAAAAGAGTTTGAAGAGTTATTAGGCCCAAAAAAATTTAAAGAGGTTTTTTGTCGAAAATAAGTAAATAATTCTTCTTGCAATAATTTTTTCTTTAATAATATTTTCATTGCGCTAAAAAATTTAATTAAGGTCTTAAAAAAAATAAATTATTTCTTCACAAATTTTTTCATTAAAAACACTTTTTCTGCACATTGGGGAAATTTAAAACCTACTTGTTGGCATTTAAGTTACTGCGATATGAGTACGCAAAAAAACATAAAAATTTTATCTGCAAACCTTTATGTGCATTTTCGCTGTTGATGTGTTGTAACAGGTATTTTGAACGATATTTACACCAACAAAATTTATAGTTGCATATGGTCAGTTGTAAACATTATAGCGGTTCAAATGCATTAACAATAGGCAATTGATCCTTTTTTCGGGAGACGTGAAAACACCGGGATGGTTATATTAAAACAAATTTAATTAGTTTTTATTAGGGACAATGAAAAATTGCTTTAGATATTTATATTTGTTTTGTTATAATGTATAAAATATTAAATTTATTTTATATTAGTGGTTTAATAATATACTCTAACTTATTAAAATCAAAATTTATATTTTTGTAAGAACGCTACATATAAAAATTGTATGCAATATTATTTTAGTTCGCTACCTGCCTAATTAGGAACACATTAGAAACGGAATCTTTTTTATTCTTGGATTGAAGTAAGAAATTGTTCCGAGAAGCATGGACACGATTTCTTGGAGTTAAAGTGTTAAAATTTCGGATTTTTGTTTAATTTAATCAGTTATGCTATGTGTTACAAATAAGAAACAGAATTTTTTATATTTTATCATTTTTACTTCTTTGAAAAGGACATTTTTTGAGATAGACGTATTCTTGAAAGTAATAAAAAGAAATCTGAAAAAACATTTTTAGGAATGTATATGCTTGCCTATAATTAAAAGAAGTTTTGACAAGTCAGAAAGGATTTTCATAATATATAGGAATGATACAAATCCTTGGAGCTGAGGTGATAAGATCTCAGGTCTTATCATATTTTATCAATTAAAATATGTGTGTTATTTTTTCGTGATAACTCCTTTAATTTTTCGGCACTCGTTATTTGAAATCAGTACACTGTGCGCTGTGTTAAAAGAAGACCGCGTAAAGATAAGCTAAAGAATTTTTGTTAAGAATTAACCCATTATGATAAAACAATGTAGCAAATATTTGCAATATTGCTGTGGTATTAATGTTAGTAATGACCAAAAGAATAAAATTGAGTTTTTTAAATAGAAAATAAGGTAAATTTTTGTCAAAATGGCTTTTTAAACTAAGGCAAGAATTATACTCACCAGCATGCTAGTACACTCAAAAAATTATTACAGTAACTGACTGTAAGTTGTTTAGGAAGTAATCCGTAAAGTTGTTTTTAAATGAAAAAACAGTTAAATTTGAATACAATATTTTTTTTAACTGATTTGAAGGGTTATTCAAAGCTTCAGCTAAACAAAAAAACTGATTTTCAGTTGAAGTAATTTTGTCAGTTATTTTTTAAATACATTTAAGTTTGTTATTTTTGTTCTAATACTTTGTGTTTTGCCGTAAATGACAGAAAATCAAGTTAATTTAAAACGAAAATGTCAGTTAATTTTTTGATGTCTGAATTTAAATGAAATATTTTGTTAGTTTTAATAAATATCTTGTTGGACGGTTTTTAAATGAATATCCAGTTATTTTAAATAGATTTCCAGTTAATTTTACCTTAATAATTTTTTCAGTGTGTATGTCCCTTGCGGTACGTGTCCTAAAATTTCAATCTAGCTCGGTTCTTTAACTAATTTTTTCGGCTTAAATAAAATATATACAAAATTTTCCACTTAAAATTCTAATGTATTGTTTTTAAATGGTAAAAGATAGTAAAGAAGAATAGTAGCCGCTTCCCCTCAGGGGGCTGCAACCCCAATACGAAAAGTGAGTTAAGGAACAGAAAAGTAGAAGCAAGTAAGAGAGGTATAGTGTATTAGGCCCGACCGTAATAAATCCTACCACTCAATCAATTTTATATGAATTACCGCTGTATGCACAAGACAACGGCAAGTCAAGATTACTTTCGTGAGTGGAGCTTGTTTGATTTCGGATTTCCTAATATTAATAATAATAATAATCACCAAAATTTTTGCTACCTTTATTTGAAATCCTGTACGCAACATAAACTTAATTACACAGTGTAATAAAAACTAGCTTTTATACATCTTGGGCCATTAAAATTAACTACAAATTCCTTAAGCAGTGTATCGTATCCTTAACAGTCATCTCTAATAGAGAATGTTAACTGGAAAAAGGACTTAGTTATATAGTTTTGTTTTAAAATAACAAATTTGCTGAAGAAATTTTTATTTAAAATATCCAACTAACTTGAAATATCAGTAAAATTAGTTCTTTACAAAAAAAAAAAAAAAATCAGTACATTTCAGTACAAAATTGTTTATTCTGTACACCAAATAAAAATTCAGTACATGCACTTATGAAATCAGTACGAATGGTCACCCTAATTATAAAAGTAAGATAGTACGATAGGCAAAGCTTTCAAATTGAGCAATTAGTTTAAAATAATACGCGTATGAGCTCCAGACAATTTATAACAATTCAAATTACTCATACGTCACGTTGTTTTATATACCTTTGTCTTTATGGTAACAGCGACGCACAGTGCTGTGTCCCATAGACAAAAATACAATAAAAAAAATGTTTTATATTGTAAATAAAAATATATAGGTCGACAGATAACAATAATTTTTAAATAAATTTTAAAGAATTTTTTCGATTTAGCTCTTTTTGGTGGCGCTAGGGGGCGCCAAAGTCAAAGAATTTGAAGTAAAAATGGCTAAACAAATACCCGCGTCTTACATGCTTCAGGAAAACAGTTGTAAAAAAAATATTTTTTGGACTATGAGATTGAAATTTTTTTCTGTAGTAAATAACTATATTTGCAACTAACTGTCAAAAAAATTTTTTGTGATTTCGTTTTTTATAAGTATTTCTTATTGCTTTGAAAAATGCTAATTATTCACTTAAGCTCTAAAAATTTTTTAACTTTGATGGAAAATTAAAAAAAAAAGAAAAATATGGTCTATGGGTTTTTTTCTGTTTTCAAAAATTCATACTGTTTTCTAATAACTACAAGAAAAAAAATTTTAAAAATTTAACCGGAACTTTAAAAAAAATTTTTGTTTTTAAATGGCTATTTTCGTGATTTTTTCTCAAATTTCGACAGTTTTCTAAGGTTTAAAAGAAAACAAACTACAAATACTAAAAAATATAAATTTAAATTAATATTATTTAATAAAAAAACCGCAAAATAGTAAAATGTTTGCGCTTCTATGTATTTTACGCTATAAAATGACACTAAAACCCCAAATTACCTAGGTTTTTTATTGTTTTAAAAAAATTATTGTAAAAATTTAATTTTTTGAACTAGGAAATTCAAATTGTTTCTTGTAATAGCTAACTATATTCGAAACCAACTGTGCAAAAATTTTCATTATATTATTTTGCTATACATAGTTTTTGTTGCTTTGAAAAATGCTTATTATTCACTTAAGCTCCAAAAATTTTTTAACTTTGATGGAAAATTAAAAAAAAAAGAAAAATATGGTCTATGGGTTTTTTTCTGTTTTCAAAAATTCATACTGTCTTCTAATAACTACAAGAAAAAAAATTTTAAAAATTTAACCGGAACTTTAAAAATTTTTTTTTTTAAAATGGCTATTTTCGTGATTTTTTCTCAAATTTCGACAGTTTTCTGGAGCTAAAACTATAAAAAAAACTTACAATAAATTAACATATAAAACCAAATTGATACCTTAAGATTATAATAATTAACGAGATAAATTAAAAAAATAAGTATAAAATTGTGTTTGCCTCTTTTTGACGCTCAAGATGCTGCTAAATTAACAGATTGACGTTGGTGTTTCATTGTTTATCTCCCACCACTGCTGCTAACTTTTTTTTTCCAAAAATATAGATAAGTTAGTATAAAAAATCGCTAGAAGTTAGCTAAATTTTTAAAATGTAAGCTATGAACTGCCAAAAAATTTGTTTTTTCCAGGTCTGTTGTGACTACTTATAACAAAAACTAGATCAAAATATGACCAAAATTTAATGTTTTTCATAAATCTTATAAAACTTTGCATCACAACAAACTAATACAGCAATTGAAAATCGCTAGATTTGACTCCCAGAGTTAGTAATAAAATGTTTCCTTGAGGAACTACATTTTGCAGTGAAAAATTTAAAACGGGAATCTCATTCTGTTTTGCAAAGCCTAATGTCGAATTCAAAATGCTTACCAGTAACAAAAGCTGTGGCGCTATATATGAATTTAGATTTGACCGAAAGAAAATATAGTGTGCTACGTAATACAATAAATGAAATACACCCAAATTGTTTTCCGTCTCTGTATGCATTACAAACTAAGAAAAAAAATTTATTCCGTCTATTGTGGTATCTGAAAATGAATTTCAGGGTGCTTGTCTGAAGAAGCATTGGAAGCCAACCACAAAATCGTGAGAAAAGCAAGACTGTCCCATACGAGGAAAACGTCACGAAAATACACTCATAAAGATTTAATACTATTTAATACTATCTTTACATCCGTTTTTGACTTCAAAAAGGAATCCAAGGACCAAAAAAATCCATTATTTGCAGAAATTGATATATATATATACTTAAGAGAAAATGCTAATGAGCCAGTTGAAGACGACGAGACAAATGTTTCATTTTTTTGGGAAGATTGTAATACTGAAGAAGATTTATTGTAAAATAAAATATACATATATAATTTATTAAAAAAAATTATTATTTAAAAACGCACTTATACGTATTTTAAATTAAATTTAATTTAGAAAGATTGTCATTTTGTACTTTCACGTTGTCGTCAAAATCATAATGTAGAAGATTTTTAGCCAATTTAATTTTTATTTTCTATTTTTATAAATCAATTTTAATGTAATTTGGCACTAACATTTGTTTGACACATAATAATAACCATACCACCCAATTTAATGAGAATCGGCTAACTTTTGTAACAGTCTTAGCATTTTTGCAAAAAAGGATATATGGCAGGACCTAGAGTCCTTGCGTCAATCCCAATAAAAATTATCGCACAAGTTACTAGCACGGGATGTAAATAATCTACGGACTATTGTAACTTTCTGTGCAGTTATGTAGTCAAAATTGAAAATTTCGTCCTTTCTATATATGGGCAGTAGGCGTGTCCTTTGCCCGATTTTTTCAAAAAATTGAATTTTTCTTAATTTAAGTATTTTATACTACTGTACCAAATTTCAAAGCTCTAGGACCACTCCTTCTATTTTTGTCCCATCACTATATGGGATCAAAGCACTGTGCGACGGGCGGTTAACATTAGGAGGGGTTTAACAAATTTTTTTGGTTTTTCTGAAGCCGGGCTTTTTATTAATAAATTTTTTAAAAATATCGATAAAACCGGTTAATTAACACCAATAACCGGGCTTGGTAAATATTCATAACTAAGCCGTTTATTTTGAAAGTGAAATAAGTCAATTTTTTTTAAGTCGAGATATTTAAGGATATGAAAAAATACCGTTATATTGTATTTAGTGTTGCAATTAACTCGATTTAAAAAAAAATGACTTATGCCATTTTTAAATTAACGGCTAAATTATTGTTAAATTTTTAATCTACCTTGTAAAAATGCTTGAAATCAAATATTTTTTTATTTGCTTCAAAAGTTATTTTTATTAAATGTTGCTTTACTTTTGTACTTTTTTCTAAATTTTTAAACAAAACGCGTGTTTTCGAAAATTGCAGCAATTTTTTTATTTTGCTTATTTTTACAAAAAGTTATATACAGCAAAAAAAATTAGCTATTTTATAATAATCTTACCCTCTTTTTTTCAAATAGTAAAACAGCTTTGTTTTGTCACTATTTTGGTAAACATTAGTCTTCGCAGTTAATGTTTGGTAGTAGAGACGTGGCAAATTTATAATATAAAAATACTCGGTAAACCAACGTGCTGTAAGCGTCAAAACATGACAACCAATGACGAGCCCAATTTTCATGAAAAAATCATAATGAGTAGCGAGAAAAACTTTATTTTGAGTGGGTATATGAATAAACAGAATAGTCGGTTTTAAGCAAAGTAAAACCCTCATATTATTCATCAGTCACCCTTGCATCCATCAAAAGTGCAATTTGGTCACAAGGAATCGCTGGACCTTACTAAAACAGCGCAAGGGTAATAGTCAATGGGGAGCGATATCGTCATATGATTGAAAACTTTTTAATGCCACAACTGCATCCTTTTGGGCTTGGATAACATATGATATCAAGAAGAGGGTGCAACATCGCATACAGCCAGGACTACAATGAAATTACTGCGAGACCTCTTTCCACAAAAAGTTATTTCAAGAAATGGTGATGCTGATTGACCTTCACGGTCACCTGATTTGACTTCTCCGGACTTCCTTTTGTGGGAATATCTGAAAAGCAAGGCTTATAAAATCAAACCAGAAACGCTGAAGAAAGTCAAACAATATATTCGTCATGAAATTAATAAAGTACCGCGTGAAATATGTGAGAATGTAATGAAAAATGTGCTCAAAATGGATCACATTTTATTTAATATTGTATTTTATACATAACTGCCGACATTTAGTCAAACACTATAAACAAACAAAGTTAAATACCTAGCCGGCGGGCACCCTGTATAATGATAGTGATTTGAATAAGAGTAAAGTGAAAGTTCAATAAATATATAACGCAGGCATTAAAGCATATGATCGATCCTTTGTACATATATTTATGGGAGAAACATTATAGTAAGCGTAAGCGGTATAAAATATTTTAATATTTTTTTATCGCGTCTTTTTAAATAAAAAGCAGAAAAAACCATTTGTCCTGATACATATATTTTTCAGCTTGATATTGTTATTAAGTTTTGGATGAAATTGGTTTCAGTGAGTTTCAATGTGATTTCAAATTTTGTTTTTTTATGATGAACTTCAAGAGAGTCATGGACTTCTTAATAATGACTTTAAGTCAAAGAAGGATTTGTTTTTATATATTTTTCAAACTTGGAGGTAATTTTTGAAGTATTAAATTTAAAATTTGTTAAACATTTATTAAATTATAATTTTTAAAAAAATCTTACAACAATAACTTTTATATTTTAAGATTATGTTTGTAAATATCTTGGAAAAAATTATGTTGATTTTTAATTTAATTTTTTGGTCCCACTAAAAGATACAGCACACAATTAGTATAATTGTACTTACTAAGCAGAGAAAAAAAATGTTTTTATATTAATTTTGCTCATATCATTACCAAAATCCTAATAATAGCCTTGATTTTATCTTTTTTAAACACATAAATTACAATTGAATTAAAACTGTTATATAACATGCACTAGCAAAGCCCCTAAATGTATGCCACAATTTTATGTTTGAATTTACATATACATACATATGTATATACAATAAACATTTGAAATTAATTTCCTGGTAACAATAAATATTTGCTCGTTTGTGTGTGTGTGTGTGTGCAATAATAATGCATTACCATCGCATAAAAATGTGCAAAAACAATACAAGTAAAGAGAAGAATTAAAGCTGTTCTATATGTGGATTAATTTCGAGTTAAATATTGCATTTAAAATCATGGGTAACAAGTTGCACAACAATAAAATTCATTGTAAATTACATTAATACAATGATGAGGCATTAAGGCTTAAAAAGTTGTTGAAACATAAAGAATTGCTTGTTAAATGGTTGCACACATATACATCTGCACCACTAAAAATGTAAATGTATGTGAGTAAGTGTTTTAATGCTTATATTCGCTTTTATGCAATTGTGTTAAATCTAGAGTGCTAGTTGCTTTATTTTACATTAAACAAAATTTTTTTTGCATTTGTTGTTGTTGTTTTTTGCATTGTTGCCTCTATCGCTGGCGTAGCCGTTGTTTTTGTCAGCGTATTGTTTTGGCAAAATGCATTGTTTGTGTGTTTTTCTGGTTATATTGCTGTTGACACAATATGGATGAAAATATTTTACAAAATAATTACAGTTATACGCGGTAAACAATGTACAATATGAATGTTGCAACATTTGTTGGATGCACACACAAAGTTCTATAAACATAGTAATACACACATACTAATGCAGTCGGCAACACAGGATTGAATTATAATTTTTTAAAAGTGTAAGGTAGGGAGAGGTGGGAAGAATAAAACAAAACTGTCAACAGCAGAAGCAACAATATATTGCACTGTAGTGCCAATTGCTACATTTGTGCTTCTCAATTATGCAAATTTGAAGTTTTTGATTTTTTTCTACATTGTCTGATTTTCGGTCCATTGTTGGCTTATATAAGGTAATACATTTGGTAATGCTTTAAAGCCACATACAACCCTTGAAATAACTATGTGCTAATTTCTTTTAAAACTCTTAATAAAAACTCTATTTAAAGTAGTAAAATGAAACTCCAGAAAAATTTTGTTTGAAAGGATATACTTTTGATTAATTTATATCATTTTCCTGATAGTAATAACAACTCGTTCAGTTATGTTTTGGGCCGAGCTATAAGTGGATTTAGGAAATGATGACAGAACCAACTCTTTTCTCTAAAGTTGTAGTCTAATGGCTGAATTTTTCCTTGAACTGTCTATATATAAAGAAAAGAATATGCAATATAGAGATAATGATTACAGGAGCATGGAGATCGACTCTCTTTTCAGCTAACCACAATTTGTTTATGCAGAGCTGGTGATATAAATTGCTGCAAGATTACGTGTTATAGCGAAAAGAGAAAGAAAACTGTGACCAAGCATTTACTATTGGGGCTGCTGATTATGAGTTTGTTTGACTACTTTGCAGGAGAACATTTTTTCTACAAATAAAAAAAAATTAAATATTAATACATTAGGACCTGACACACCTGATGAGCAAAGGCTTGTCTAAACTTTTCATTCCTTTTTTTAAAGCTGTCAGGATAACGAAAAAAGGATAAAATTTAAAAGCTTCTTTGTTTCTGTGTGCAAGGTACCTTTGGGCCAGCAGACTGGGCAGTCTGTCGTATGTGGCTTATATTTACATAATGATTCTAAGTATAATCTTGAAACAAAAAACTACTTGCGCAATACAGTTTTAGCTACCCTGTTTCTACATCAAAATTTTGAAGTTTTAACCGATGCTTATGTTCCTGTAATAGTCATCTACTTATGGGCTTTCAATGTTCTCCTTATATTTAACTTTGAATTCCTTCAATCGAGCCTGTCAAAATTTTATTGCAGTAGCCCAGAAATTAACAAACTCTCACGTCACAAAAGTCTACAATTCAACCAGCGGCTTTTCTTCAATCACACATCAATCCAGACTTAATGCATAGTGCTCAAACACACTATTAGATCTATGGCCCCCAAAATAGTTATTATCTCCATATAAAAAACACAACAACCAAGGCGTATTCTATTATATATACCTTGTGTGCCAGGATAAAGATGCTGGCTCAGATACCAAAGACAATTTGAGATTCATTTGTGAATACTGCACTCCCCATATAGGAACGCACTAAACTGTTCCCCTTAGGAACTTTTGGTTTTATTTATTATTACTCTATATTGTACTGTGACCAATAATCAGAAACATTCCTAAACCTTACTATTTTAGTTGAACTAAGTTTATTCTTAGCACCTTAGAGATTCCATTTAAAGAAATGCTATTTTCGGTGTTATTCTGAGGACAATGGTGATACAAGTTAAAACACATTTTTGTGACTTAGTCAGAATCATCCTATAACAGCGCTTTTTTGCTCTTTTCAATTAGATACTTATTGCAAACGAAGGTTGCTTAAATGTAGCTTAATACACTTGGTTGAATTTGTGTAAATATTTTAGGAGTTAGAACCCTTTTGATCTTTGCTGTGAACCACTTATCCATGGCAGCTTGCCACAAAAGTAACACATAAGACCTCTAGAGCCAGTCCAAACTCCACTTCTTTGATTTTCTGGTTTCTAAGGTCCTTGGCCCTATACTTTCGCTCATTGACTGATGTCCAAAAAGGGTCACACACAGCCAAATGCATTAACCACCCGATCATTGGAAAAAAGGTTCCTTTATATATATATAAATATCCTTAACCTTTACAAGCTACAGAAGAGATGAGAAACCCTTCTCGTGGTGTGACCTTGGCAGCCACTCTCCCATAACAAATGACCTCTTTTTTAACTTTATTTTTCTCTGCTGTAAAATTGCTTTCCCAATTCAAATCAAAGCTCAATTTTTCTTTAGATTAATATTGAGTAAAAAAATTTTTTAAAATTTTGCTCGTTTATACAAAATGATTTTTTTTAATTGCAGCACCACATTTTCAGTAAATTTTCTTCAATGATTCTTATAACTGAATACCAAGCACTAACTTCATAAGGATACACATGCCGCTTGACGATTGGCGTAAAATGAACCCTAACTCTTGGCCAAAATTTTAGTCTGTGTTCACCAGGTTGAACACAAGGGTATGACGTTCCATCCCTGATGCCCACAACGAAGAGAAAACCAACAACCATCTTACCTGCCGAAAAAGTTAGTTTTAAAGCAAACGAGGATCAAAAAAGCCGCCAAAAAGTTCTGATAAAGTTTAAATGGAGAAAATCGTGTAAAGTTTTTAAACATCCATAAAGTTTATTATTAAAATTAATCAATTACGTACCGTCACAACCTAAATTACTTAAAACTAATATCGGACCCAAAAGTAAATTATGTGTATTGCCTTAAATAGTTAACCTTAACTTACAATTTATAACCAAAATAATACTTACCAGTTATTCTAACCTTAAACATACTTACCTATTTGCTATTATCAAGAATATACTAACTGAAGTGAATTAATAAAACTGTTTTTAACGAATTTCTTTAGTCTAGTCTAGTCTAGTCTAGTCTAGTCTAGTCTAGTCTAGTCTAGTCTAGTCTAGTCTAGTCTAGTCTAGTCTAGTCTAGTCTAGTCTAGTCTAGTCTAGTCTAGTCTAGTCTAGTCTAGTCTAGTCTAGTCTAGTCTAGTCTAGTCTAGTCTAGTCTAGTCTAGTCTAGTCTAGTCTAGTCTAGTCTAGTCTAGTCTAGTCTAGTCTAGTCTAGTCTAGTCTAGTCTAGTCTAGTCTAGTCTAGTCTAGTCTAGTCTAGTCTAGTCTAGTCTAGTCTAGTCTAGTCTAGTCTAGTCTAGTCTAGTCTAGTCTAGTCTAGTCTAGTCTAGTCTAGTCTAGTCTAGTCTAGTCTAGTCTAGTCTAGTCTAGTCTAGTCTAGTCTAGTCTAGTCTAGTCTAGTCTAGTCTAGTCTAGTCTAGTCTAGTCTAGTCTAGTCTAGTCTAGTCTAGTCTAGTCTAGTCTAGTCTAGTCTAGTCTAGTCTAGTCTAGTCTAGTCTAGTCTAGTCTAGTCTAGTCTAGTCTAGTCTAGTCTAGTCTAGTCTAGTCTAGTCTAGTCTAGTCTAGTCTAGTCTAGTCTAGTCTAGTCTAGTCTAGTCTAGTCTAGTCTAGTCTAGTCTAGTCTAGTCTAGTCTAGTCTAGTCTAGTCTAGTCTAGTCTAGTCTAGTCTAGTCTAGTCTAGTCTAGTCTAGTCTAGTCTAGTCTAGTCTAGTCTAGTCTAGTCTAGTCTAGTCTAGTCTAGTCTAGTCTAGTCTAGTCTAGTCTAGTCTAGTCTAGTCTAGTCTAGTCTAGTCTAGTCTAGTCTAGTCTAGTCTAGTCTAGTCTAGTCTAGTCTAGTCTAGTCTAGTCTAGTCTAGTCTAGTCTAGTCTAGTCTAGTCTAGTCTAGTCTAGTCTAGTCTAGTCTAGTCTAGTCTAGTCTAGTCTAGTCTAGTCTAGTCTAGTCTAGTCTAGTCTAGTCTAGTCTAGTCTAGTCTAGTCTAGTCTAGTCTAGTCTAGTCTAGTCTAGTCTAGTCTAGTCTAGTCTAGTCTAGTCTAGTCTAGTCTAGTCTAGTCTAGTCTAGTCTAGTCTAGTCTAGTCTAGTCTAGTCTAGTCTAGTCTAGTCTAGTCTAGTCTAGTCTAGTCTAGTCTAGTCTAGTCTAGTCTAGTCTAGTCTAGTCTAGTCTAGTCTAGTCTAGTCTGGTATATACTAGATAACTTAATTGGGAATATCAATGTGCAGGCTGAAAGACCTTTTGTAACGATGGAGAAATACATCAAAAAGCGGTCATTCCAAATGCTATTTCTCTGCTTGCCAGGATATCAATGTAGTGTGTAAGCCAATTAACTACTCCCTATAGCTTCGAAATATATTATTTTTTAAACACTTTCGAAGGATTTGGAAACTCCTTTTTAGCTGTGTTTTATGATATTGTTTCATACACAATATCTAAACCTAATGCTAGTTGCTTTCGTCACAAAAGAACAGCAGCAAAATAAAACATTAACAGCATTAGAATTAACAAGAGCAATGACTTTTAAATCAACAACAATTACAAACCTTAACACATCCGATCATCTATCATTGTTGAGGCTAAACGGTGCCAACAGTGTTTATGTTAAAATAAGTGTCATTACTGTGTGAGAGGGAAAGGGTAAGCGTATGTTTTCTGCATTGTAAGTTTACATACCTTTAAGTGTGTGCTAGTATACTCACATTTTTCTAAGCCTTTTGCTATGGATTGCTGTGTATTTATCTTACTTTTTTGGATACGCCTGAGTTAAAGCCATCAACACATTGTTGATGGCTTAGGTACTGTAACAACATTTTGATAAATGTGTAAGAATTAAGGAAAAGTCAGAGGTGTCTAGCGCATTTAAGAATAAGGGGCATAATTTTAAACGATTTTTTAACATTACGGCAAATTAGAGTGAAATCGTTAGTTTAAATAAAAAAAGATAATTTATTTATTAATATTGGAATATAATATTAAAATTAATTTTCCCCCTATTTGTTTTTTCACATCTTTCCCACATTTAAATTGAAGCACCACTGACTTAACATCTGCAACAAATAACATAAATATAAGCAGAGCCCCAATATCCTTTTCATAAACATATGTGTGTATGTCTGATTTAAGTGTTGTCTTATCACTGCAGTACGAAAACCTTGTATTTACAAAATGGGATTTTTTGATGAAAATGACTAATGGTTTATAATTCATAAAATAGAGATAAAGTTTAAAAGTCATTTTACATAAACAACATAAAGTATTAAAAATTTGATTAAATTCCATATTAAGTGAAATGTCCTTAAATACACTTAAGGTTTAAACGTACAAAAATTAGATTCTACTCGTAAATCCTTTAGAGCACGTTGCATGTTTATGCTTTATAAATATTAAAAATGCTATTGTCCAGCAGTTATAGAGCATAAAATGCTGCATCAGTAAAGTGATAAACGTTTTAGTTTGAAATCTAAGTAATATAACATTAGGTGCAGGGATTCACAATGTAAAAGATTAGAGCCTTTGCAAGGTTATTTCAAAATGTGAAAGTTTCGTTAGCGTTTTATAGTCCTTAAGGGATATGGCAGATATTCTTTTCTTGAAGTCCGTTAAAGTTTTTAAGTCCTATGTTTTGTGAAATTCTGAAAAATATAGAATTTGGTGTTGGAAAATAAACATTGACATATCTTGGTCATGTTTTAATTTAAATTATTGAGATTATGACACGCCACCTTATCACCGCTTTTTGAAAGCACAGCACTTCTTGAAAAGTTTTATTGCAATTATTTTTATCATTAAAATTATTTTTGATATGTCATACTAAATTTCAAGATGTAGTCTTAATTTCCTTCCCCGATCCTCCTCAAGATCAGACGCACTAAGATAGATCCTGGTACCGAAACCGTATCCTTATCATGGCAGAGCTCTTTAGGTTAAAGATGAAAATAATCGCTATTTCGAAGCAACATATATATATTCTAAGGAACATCTCCTGTCTGTACTACTTATGTCAGGTGGCCCTTATAATCTCGCAGTTTCATTGCGTCAAGCCTAGATTAAGCAGGGATTGCAAAAAAGTTCTTTGTGAGATTATTTTCGTCTTCAACGACAATGTTGGGTTCTGTGGCCCAGTTGAAGAAATGTTAGGACAAACATGCTCTACGTAACAAATTTTAAGTTAGAAAACAGAAGTGATTGCAGGGTGGCTAGAGTTTTTGTTGCCAGGGATGAGCTTGGAAGGTATTACCTCGCTCATGGCTTTGGAGAGTAAAAATATCTAACGAACAAAATTGGGGTAATAATTGCACACTGTCAGATAAGCGCTGGGACGAACAGTTAGGATCATAATACTCCAGATTATTGTAGAATATGTAGAGAGGGCATGGAATTGGAGAAGATAAATAATGTTGTGTGTCACTGCTCAAAATTGCAGAGCTGGCCCTATAAATTTCCACAAAATTTTACAAAGATCTGGGCGATGTTTTGGCGTAAAATCACAATTGGGTTCCTCACAGAAGTCAGGTGGATAGAGGGTAAATAATGGAGAGTAAAAGGGGACTTGAGGACCCCACATAGACATTTTGGGTTTTTAGTGTTACCAGACAAGATGAAAAGAAAACCAACCAGTGTTTATAGTTCGGTGAAATAAAAACCAGGGTGCTTCACATTCTATTCACTAATGCCAAAAGCCTCGTCATTCCAGTCTTGTATGATTTTCCTCAAGTTTTTGGAAAAAATTAGTCCTTAGTAAGTTTTCTCTGAAGCGCTCAAGTGCTTGACAGTGACACAGAATATGCTAAACAGCCTCCTTATCCCCTGGTCGTCACAGAATCTTTAGTCATCACCGGCCAGCCAGCCTGATTTTTTGGCATGAACAGCTGTTCAACATTGGCCTCTTTTCATCCTTACTATCCTTACTTAGAGTCTACAAACACTCCTTCACAAAGGGAAAAGAAACCTATTCGCCCTTGGGTAATAAAGACGTTACATAATTCTTAAGACTTCACATGAAGTGCCACTCAGCCAAGCCTCTTTTGCCAAAACCATCACGGCAGAATTATACTCTCATTGAAGAACAGAAGTGGAGCACGAACGCTACTTGCTACTTTCATTGTCAAGTGGAACCCTGGCTTTACCAGTTTGTCTGCGATTTTGTTCCCCTATGTCTCCGAGCCCAGTAGGTGAGCCCTTGTCTAACAGCACACAAACTGCCAATAAACTTTTTGCACACCTAAACAATTGAGGAGCTTAAAATCTCCGCCTGAAATACAATGCGGTATTTAGAAAGTTTAAAGGACTCCCTTGTTCCCAGTTTTCAGTAAAAAAACTGCAGCCTCAACCTCCCCGTCCTCTTCCTCCTTTCGTCCTAGACCTTAGAAGCAATAGGTCCTGTGGTCTGGGCGATCTCACGTTACCCAAACATTTTTTTTTACGGCGAATACTTGATGGACCGACTGTAAATTTAATGTGTTCGTAGATGCAGAGATTTCGCGTAACTGTTTCGGCGATGAATGTCTCACGGCTAGGTCCCAGTCGATCTTCAAGGACTTTCAATAGGAAAAAAAGCAGCTTCACTGGGATTTTAGAGAGCGATTATTTGTGAAATTTAAAAACAAGGATGTGAAGTTTTATCCATTTGCAATTAAGATTGTTTAAGAACTGGAAAAAAGTCCAATTAGAGAGAGGACTTGTTCGGATGCACAAAAAAATTTAACGAGCTACTTTTGCCTTTTTATTTCGACTCTACTGGCCAGATCTTAAGCCTTGGGTTATTTTATTGAATCCTTTTTTCATTCCAACTAATGACTTGGCGTATAGATAATTTCTTTTGACAGCGTTCGAGCAGTGTTTCTGAAAAACAAAGTAGTCTTTCAAGGCCTCTTAGCTATGATCTGCATGGTTCTTACCTTCCCAGCTTTTGGATAAATCCTACTGTTTGTTAACATCTAACAATTTCTGCCTTATTGAGTAATGCCTCTAAAACTTAGTCTGCAAGGTCCTTTGGACGGCCTAAGCGATCCTTTTCTTTGCATATTATTTTCCATTTTTGGTGAGCTCAAATAATTTCTTGCATGTTAAGCCAAAGGAGACACATTCATTTCTAGCTTACCCGTTTAATTAGTGCACCTCAGTAATACTTCTTTGCAATTTAAAAATTGAACATCCTGTATTTTGAACATCTTAATTTTTAAAATTTGTTATAATATGCCTGATGTTAATTTTTTGTACCTTCCTGTTACTCTCAATAAGGAAAATACACTTTTGGGAACCACTTTATAAATTCTCTTTATGGACACAATTATTTTCATAATTATCCTGGTGTTTTTATACAATCAAGCTGCTGTTGCTTTCTAAATTATCTCTAACGTCAACCTATGCACTTATTTCTTTTCTAACTACTTTGGCTTAAATGTCATAATAAAAATTGTATTTTTATCATAATAAGTTCAAAATAAAGTTAAAATTTTTAATTGCATCAGTTAGTTAGTTGCACTTAAAAAGATATAAAAAGATAGAAGTTTTAAAAATTGCAAAGCACTGAGATGTTAAAATTGAAATCAGATTATCATCAAAGTATTATTAGCAACTGTCATTCGTTCTCATACCATTCCTACTTCAAGTAAACACTTAATTTTGTTTTCCATAAAATATCATGACTCGTCACAAATTGCACTTTTGCTACTCCTTTAGATTTTTTTAACACCACAACGAGTTGTTTTTATTCATTTGAATTTGCCTTTTAAGGTTGCTGGTGATGGTAACACGTTTACTTAAACAAAAGACCAAAACAGAAAATTATTTAAAGAAATTATCTGTGAATATGTTGCAAAAATGTTTTATCATCATAAATATAATTTTCACTGTTAATTGCATTGTTTATTAATTGAGTTTTGGAATGGAAATTTAATTAGTGCAAAAATGTTAAGAGAAAAAAAGCTGAAAATTATTTTCCACGCAAAACTGTTGAACAGGTTTTAAGGTTGGCAAAGCAGTTTTACTAAGAATTTTATTTATTGTTAAGAAGCCAAGAGGATTTTTAATGAAATTAATATTTTAAATGTAAAATATTATGTTAAGTCTTGTGAAGAAAATTGTGAAGAAGACGACCAGTGCGATCTATTTATGTGTGGCCAAAAATGCTAAGCAAAACGAGGAATCTTATACCAAATCTTACGCACTAGACCTACACTGCAGTGGCTAAGCCAATATTACTCTATGGGATATTTGTGTGGTGGACTGCACTAGAAAAGCAGGTAAATTTCAATAGCCTGGAGAACGTGCAGAGACTGGCAGGGCTGTGTGTAACTGATACACAATGCAGCACCCCCGTGGTGGCGTTGGGTGTAATCTGACCCCAATTAATGTTATCGAAGAGGGTGTTGCAAGGAGGTATGAACAGAATTCGGGTAAACGGAGAAATTTACTCAGGTACCATATGACCATGGCAAGGTTACTTGGACAACATGATCCTAAAACTGAGCTTTATTTGGAAGCAGCTATAAACAATAGAGGAATACTGTTGGTTGCTGGACCTTCGTTCAGACAGCAGGACCTAAATCTTCTTTATTGACTGGTCTTTGATGGGGGGTAGCAGGGAGGGTGGTTTGAGCTGCAGTTTTTTTCAGCGAATGGGAGTCAGAAAGTCTTTTAAACTTCCTGATCTCTGCATTGTATTTAAAACTGGAATTCTAGCAGCAAAATTGGCCACCGACCTTGATATTTTTCATTCAGATGGAGAATTCGCCGGCGAACATATTAACTGATAGTCTGACAGCGTTTAGGGCAATCTTCGCGAGCCTTAGTTGCTCTTCAATTGTAAGGTGTGTTTGGTAGATGGTAAGCCTTAAAACAGAGGCATTTTTACAGGTCTACTGAGGGGAACGAAGTGGCAGACGAGCTGGCTAAGCAAGGCGTCCAACTGCCTATGGAAAAAAAAGTGGGCGTTCATGCTCCACTGCAGTTATTCAGTGAGAATATAGACTTAACGGTAAGGGTCAGAGCCACTTAGTGTAAGGTCTCGAGGAATTTGTTGGGATTTTGTAACCCAAGGGCGAAGAGGTTTCTTTTTGTTTTTTTCAAAGAGCAATTGTACACTCCTAGTGATGATAGAAACGGGCTATTTTTGGACAGCGGTTCATGCTTAGGTAGCCCGGAAAGTTTTAGGTTACTGTCCAGCGCTCGTGCGGCCCGGAGCAAACTGTCTATGATCCTGTTTGTTCTAAAACCTTGAGAATTGGTATGGGGCTGGAAAAACAAGACACCTCCTATCTCAAAACCCAACCGTATCACACTAGAAATGTATACCATAAGTATTTCTGACTTTCCTTTTAATAAAAAGCATACTAATGCATGGTTTTTGTTGTACCTTATGTATAAAGCTTTTATATCTTTAAAGTTCTGCTTCGAATACTCTTAAAAACTTTTTTTGCAGCTATTTACGTTTTTCCTTCTGTTTCTTAACCAAAGATAAGGTTATGGTTCAATAATATCAACTTAGTTTGGTTTTTAAAAGACATTGAGTTTTTTTTTGACTGGCTTCATGGCTGGCCGGCTTAGGCTTGCCACTTTATTTCACATAGTTTAAAGTTAGTTTACATACTATGCTATTTTTATTCATCTTTGTGCTACAGAGTTTCCCAAACTGAAAAAAGTATCAAGGGTAAAAAATTAAAAAAAAATATATGATCAGTTGAGATCAAGAAGAATAGTGGCAAAGAATATCTGCACCTACTTTGTAGAGCCATATACTTTTGCCTATTATTACTCTCTTCTGAAAACCGACGGAGGAAGTTATTGGTAAAAAGATCAAAATTTTTTGTAAAGTAAGGGAAGGAGGAGAAGAGAAAAAAAGTAAGTGTTTGTCAAACCCTGTGGAAAGCTATATATTAATTTGTAATCGACAAACTCTGTTATGCCCCTTAGATTTTAGACAACAGATATCGCATAATCCATCGTAAAAGACACTTTGTTTCTAGATCTAAAGCTTTCGGAAATGACAGAACAAGTGTTTCAAAGTGTCTATTTCCTCTTCACATAACCAACCTATGTTTAGTGTATTTTTAACTTGAACTATTTGTCACATATCTAATACCGTTGTACCTAGTAAAAGTCCAAGGTTTATACATTAGCTCCCACTTACTCTCGTTTAAAAGATTGATACCTCTTCTATCCAACATGAGAAACAAGAGTCCGATTTCACATTCAGACTTATCATTCCAGGCTTGGCCCACAGCCCCTATAAAGTCATAATAAAACCCAACGGTGGCCTTAATGGATCAAACCCCCAACCAGCGATCCTCTTCTCGCTAGCTCGGCATCTAAAAGAGCCTCATGCCTCGACAAATAATCTAGTCTTGAGGCAATATCCATTTAAATCCTAGAGCTTGTCTTACATGTTGAAAATATTTTTTCCTTTTTGCTCTACACATTTTGCAATGTAAATTGCGCGGCCATCATTACTGTTAGAGGATTTTTTAAAAAACGCTACACTCATCTAGGAGTCTGCATTACATCCGAACTATGGCATTCAATATATAAATACCAGGTGGAGTCTATTAAATAACTTCTTGCCGTCATTCAAGCCATAAAATTCTTAATGAAAAATATCTAGAGCTGTACTTACCTGATCATTGTAATTCCTATTTCAACGCATCCTTGAGACTTTCACAAATAAATATCGTTTAAACAACTAACATGGTTGTAGCCCCTGGTTCTTACCTATGAAGGTTCAACGGGTATAGTAGACATTCACAGCTTTCTTGATCTTCCGCAATTGTACTCCAAGACAACTTGTTATTCAGGATGAAATTTATAATGTAGCATTACTTGCCGTGAATCAACAGAAACCCAAGGCCCAATAAATATTAGTTTCTGATGAAAAGTTTTAAATCCTATCTATAAACTCTATCGTCTTAAGCAGATAGATCGAAGATGGCAGTTTAAATCCCCTAAGCCACTTTGGGAAAACATTTATCAGTTACTAGTACCACGACGTTGAATGCATAAGATACTGTCTTTATCCCCTCTGAATCAAACTGTTTTATTATATCACTGACAAACGATATCTGCAGGAGTTGCGACAAGAATCCTCCTTCTGGTGTTCCCCAGACTTAACTTTAACATGGAGTAGTAAGATTCAGACTAATTTTTATCAAATTAAGTCAATATATTCAGAAATGTGATTTTAAAAAAAATACATGGACAACCAGCTGGACGCACGAATGAACATGCTTGTATCAATCTAGGAAGTGATCCTAAGTCTATTGGTGTAACTTGTGACTTTTTGTTTTTGGCAAAACATATATCTGCCAAACAAATTGAATATAATATTGTCCTTACTTAAAAAAAAACACGTAAGAGCGCTATATTCGGCAGTGCCGAATTTTATATACCCTAAACATCCTATAGGGGGTTTTACTTCAATTTGTTTCAAATTTTGTATGGCAACCCCCTTAGAAGGTGTAGATATCGGGTTAGTATGTTCTAGGACAGTTTGAAAGGACATAAGTTGGGGTAAGTCCCACATTTGACTTATCCACGGGCAACCTGAAATCTGTAGGGTGGGGATTTATTACAATTTCCCAAACTTTGCATGGGAGCCCTCTCAAACGATAAAAATAGGGGAAAAATATGTTCTAGGACTATGTTTGGGAGGTGATACTAATGGGGAATGATCTTACACTTTATTTCTCTGGGCCAACTCTGGGAAAGTTATGGATGGTTTTACATCATTTGTGTGGCAGGTTTGTTAGGGGCTGGAGATGGAAGGTAGGTATGTTTAACAAAAATTATTGGGAGAAACAATAAATTGCATTTGATCTTATATTTTACCCTTTTAGGAGCACTATGGAAGCTGTAGGAGCAATTTTAAAACTTTAAGAAAACGTGTATGACCACCCTGTTAGTGGGCGGAGATAGGGCATAAGTATGTTCCCTAAAAATATTTGCTAGGAAAAATTAATGGGAATCGCACTTATATTGCACTCATGTAGGAGCAGCTCCGGGGTAGTGGTAGAGGTTATTATGGACAAATTTTAGTAAATTTCAGTTGTCGGGTGTTTTGTTGAACTTTCGTTGCAAAGTTTTTGCAAGTATAACTGATTTTGGATTCCAAAAATATGTCCGAGAAACTTGATTTCAACAGACTATCGACTTTTCCAACTACAAGGATCAAGAAAATGTATACTTTATGGGGTCTAAAATGGATATCAAAAAGATTACAAATGGCATTACAAGCTTATATAGATCTCCCTTATCAACAATGTAAAGGGTATAAAAAAAGAAATTATGTTTTTTTTAACCCTGGAAGTCGCCATTCAAAGAGGACTGATGATGAAGGCCATATCGGATTTTCAAAATGCATTCTTCTTGTGCAGTTTTGGTAGAAAAACTTTGCGTTTTAAATAAATTTTTTCAACAGCCAATCAACTTTGTATTGGGAGTCACTTATATATCGATTTACAATAGATAAAGTGACTTTTGATTATTTTAGACCGTTGTTATATGTGTAAGTCAAAAATAACAACTCGCCCAAATTAGTCGAAATCTTTTCAAAACATTCTATAGAACCTGTATTCAAAAAAAAGGCAGCCTTATTCTTCCGTCCACTTTGTGTGTTTTTTGTTTGTTCCTATGCCGTCTTCTACATTTTTTTTCTTATTTTTCTTTCGCAAAAAAACTTTAAGCTTCCCAAACAATTAAAATCGATTTCTTTCCTACAAACATTCTCCAGTAAAAAGGACATGAAACGTTTCTTTCTTGGGGTTTCTTTCATTATTCATTAACTTTTAATCCATTTTTTGTTGTTGTAGTTTTTGTTTGCATGTTAAAACTTCAATGACATATTGAGTTAATTTAATAAATCTTTAACAACTGAATAAGCTTTAGATTAATGACATTATAAATTTGTTTCTTTTTACATTTTGCCTTTAATTTCTTCTTACCATCTAAGTGAACTAAATGTTTTTGCAAAAAAACCTTAATTGAACTTTGGCTGCAAGAGGCTGTGTAGGAATTTTAGAATTTTTCTAAAAACATTTTTTCTCCTTTCTTGTTGTTGTTTCAAACTCTTAAGCGGTTGGTAAATATATTTGAATTGCTCAGTGGTATGGAACGCTTAAAAAAGGAATGTTGAACCCAACTTACTATAAATGCTGTGGTGGATTGTACGCATGTTCAGTTTTTGGGGGAAATTTTTTCGAAACAAATTTATCGAAGCTCTCGCTATATGTATGGTCGCCCCATCATATTGAAACCACGTGTGTTAAGATTACGTTGGATAAGCTCGCTGGCTTGGCAAAAAGAAATGTGATATCATGCGTCGATATTTTTTCCTAACAAACGTCGCCTGACCTAAAAAGTTTTCGAAAAAAAAAAATGGTCAAATTATCTTATGCGTGGATAAGGCAAACTAAACAGTCACCCTGGGGCAATAAAATGGCTTTTGATGTTTCAGTCGAAGGCTGCGGGTCCTTGAAGACCACTGGCGTCAGTTTGGCTTGTTGACGTGGTCGCTTAAGTGAAAATGAGCCTGGTCGCTCCAAAAAATGGGACTTACAGTGCAAAAACGCTCTAAAATCGTTTTAAAAAAATTTTTGCGAAAATCAAAGTCAATTTCTTTTAGTTCTTGAACGATTTGATATTTAAGAGGATGGAACTTCAGATCCTGTTTTTTTAATTTTATGACTAATCGCTTTTGGAAAATCCAGTGAGGCTGCTCTTTTTCATATTGAAACTCGTGGACTTTCACGTAAATTGCTTTCAAACAGATCAATGTTTTCAAGAGTCCTTGAAGAGTGGCTGGGCCCTGGCCGTGGAGCATTCATAGCCAAAGCAGTTGCGCCGAGTATCTGCACTAACAAACGAATTAAATTTACACTCGGTCCGTCACGTATTTGCCGAATACCAAACTTTGAACAAAATCGTCGACGAGCAGTTACGTTCGAAAACTTCCTATTAAAATATGTCTCCATCGTGACTGACAAATCTGCACAATCGATAACTCCAACGGCGCCACGCTACCTCCACACTGCTTATTACTTTTGAAATAATCGTTTTAAAAAATATAAATCTGCCACTAGACATCCTGTAGATGTGTAAAAGTAAAATTTCATAATAACCCAGTTGACCACAATTTTCAGGCATCTTTAATGAAGAAATAAGATCAAAGTTATTTACTTAAGACAGTGTAATTCTTTAATTGGAAAATGTAGATTTCTCTCGAATTATCTCAAAAAATAAAAAGATAAAAACATTGTCGTACATAATAACATCGCATACGGCAACGTTTCTTCTTCTGGGCATATATACATATATCCTACTGTCTGGTTATGTATAAGTAATCATGTAGTATGAACTTGTTTTGCTTCTACATTCTGTCAATATATAACAACTTATTTACATATTTGTGCGAGCTCTTTAATACTTTTTCACATATTTATTAATGCATCTTCTTTTGTATCAAAAAGTGTTCATATGCATATGCTATGAATGAATATCATTAACACTTTATGCTCAATAGTCCTATGATTGTTGGCATTACTAGTTTGACAATTGCATACATTACACACACAGTGACCGGAATTATTTGCTGGTTGCTGCAATTGGTAATTTCATTGTGGAAATTAAGTTTGTATCATTAAACATTACATTGGCAATTTTGGAAAACACATGAATACGTTTTAACAAACTGAAGGACAATAGTAGCAATATAGATTTTAAGTCTTCAGTAGCTGCAAGCTATTTTGAAAACGATATTGTTGTGGTGTTGTTGCATTTGGTTTGCGTTTAAATATTCCCCGGTTAACAATGACATCATTTGAAGGCTTTAACAATTCCTCTATCAGGTATTCAGATGAATCCTGCAACTGTGACAAACATGAATTTTATTTACATACAAAGACTTATAAATTCATACAATACTCGTAACTTAAGCAGGCTAACAAACACGTTTACATAATACATACATTTACATACACACACATATGTATGGACATAAATGCAATTCTTTTTACTTGCATGCAGACATATTTTTGTTACAACAAAACGTTGCATAATAATGGGGGAAAACTCGTGTAACAATTGCCGTATAAAAAAGCAATTTATTTCTGTTTTTTTTTTGTGTCCAATACAATCTACTTATTGATGAATTTGTTTTCATTGTTTGTTAACAATCAACATGTTTTTATTAATTTAATTGGAAATTTATTAGTATTTCAATAATATTGTTAAAAAATAAAAATTGTAAACAAATAATAATAATAAAAATTTAATTAAAAATAAATTTTTTCTGGAGCATTTCCCATATAGTACTTTAATGTGCAAAGCTTCTGCTAATATTTTCTGATTGAACTGTTTTAAACACTCTAAACAAAAAAAAATTTTAGCGTTTTAAGCGTTAGGGTTTCTATAAGAACTGAGAAAAGCGGTATCATTAGCGAATATCGACGTGTGTGTAAGACTGTTTGTGAGCATGCCTGCTGTGTAAGACAGGAACAGAATTTGCTTAAATATACTCCCTTGAGGTACGCCAACCCCTGGAAAGTTCAATTTTTATTTGCTTAACAGGCCCTCATGTTACACAGGGTGACTGGTGGCAAGTTTATATTTTCAAACTAGCTTTGCTAGGAGCATTTAACAATAAAGTGGAAATGCGGATTGCATTTTCTAAAGAGTATGTCTTCCGCATGTATTCCGTCGAGTTGAGAATGCTGTTCAAAACGGAGACTTGTGTTTTGTGCCACACGATGCAGTAAACTTGGCTTAACTAAGCTGATTTCTCGACAAATATTTTCCTTTAAGGCTACAAGAGATTTCGGGGAGTCATTATAAACCCTCTCATTAAAGTAACCCAATAAAAAATCCTAGGGAGTTAGATCGGGCAACGTCGGTAGTCATGGGATGCCCGAAAACGACTGATCAGCTTATGGGCAATAGTTTCAAATATTTTAATCGAGCGTTCCGGGATTCGGGAGACCAGTAATGGCAGTTTTGCTTGTTGAGGTGGCTGTTAAAGTGAAAATAAGCGTCTTTGCTCCAAAAAATGGAGTTTACAGTAAAAAAAACGCTCCTGAACGATTTAAGTTTTACAAGGATGGAACTTTAGATCCCTTTTTTAAATTCCATAAAAAAATGCTTTCAGAAGTCCTTGTAAGGCTGCTCTTTTATGTATTGAAAGCCGCAGATTTTCACATAAGCTACTTTCAATAAGTTCAATGTTTTTTGGACTCCTTGAAGATGGACTGTGATCTGGCCGTTGGACATTCATAGCCGAAGCAGTTATGTGGAGTCTATGCCCCATAAACGAATTAAGTTTACAATCGGTCCATCACGTATTCGCTGAATACCAAACTTTGAACAAAATTGCCGTTGAGCATTTACGTAAAAGACATTACTCTCAAAAAATGTCTCCACAGAGAACGTGCGATGGTTATTCGACCACTGCGACATAGTCACTTACAAATCCGCACATTCGATAATTCCTACGTACCGTTTATCACTATTTAAAATTATTGTATTAAGTAAGTTTATATAAAAATACAAATGTGGTTTTATTACATTTTAGCTTATTTACTTGCATTAATTAAATTAAGTTTTTATGTGGTTTTATTTAATTAGCTGACAAGATGTTTATGTCGCAAATGACATGTGACTTGACATTTGATGTAAATATTGTATAAACAAATTCGTATGTAATAAGTTTTAAATTGTTTTTTTAACAGAAACTTCAAGAAGTGAATTTTGCACTTTAAGATGTATTAAATGTTTCAAAGAAATTAATTTGTAGTTGTTGCGTTAAATTTATATGTTGATATTTTAAAGATTATTTTTAATGTTGGTCTAAAATTCTGAAAAAAATTAAAAATTTTTAAAATTTTTTTTCTTAACATTGGCTGTCTTTGTTAAGATGGACATTATCTATAAGTATTAAAAAAATTCTGTACTTAACTGTATATTTTTGAGCATAAGTCCATACCATTAAGGGTCTACCTAAAAACTCGTTTCGCTAAAGGTTTTTAAAACACAGTAAGATTCATTTACAAAGAAAAAAACTCTCTTTTACAGCACTGTAATGAAATTCTTTTATTTGCGAATAATGTCACCTTTATTCATATGTTTTATTAAAGTCAAATTAAGTGGTTAATGGCGAATTAAAATAAAAATTTTTCACGCTTGTGTAAAAAATATGAATTTGAAGGCTAGAATTTTATGGAAAAAATTGTTTTGTTTAAATTTGTTAATATATAAAAAAAGTCATTATATTAAAAGAAAATTTGTTTTACCATTTTCAAGGAAAAATGAAAAAAATATTTTATGGTTTAAAAGCTCCTTTTTATTTATTTCACTAGCTTCCATTTTCATTCCCAAGAAAAACTAAGTTAATTTTAACCACATAAACTCTCTTTGTGTAAGAAATCTTTCACAAACCTCACAGAAGTTTTTGCCCACACAAAGTAACCTTTTGTTTGTAAATTGACTTTCCTCCTTTATTTTAGTTCTTCCCTGCAGCCTTTAAGTTAATTTTTGTATACTTTACATATCAGTTTTCATTTTGTATGGCATGCAACATCAAACATTAGAAAAATGGTTTAACGCTGCTAACTTGTGTATATAAATCATTCAATAGCAGCAACAACAAATGTAGAGGAAAACAGAAGTTTATGCAAATGTTTGTGTGTAGGTATGTGCATCAGTAGAGTAAAGTAAATCAAACAAAAAAAAATCTATCCACCTGATTTTCTTCATTTTATTTTTCGTGTTTCTTTTGCATAGAAAGTTTGTGGCATACAAACGCCATGTTTTCATTATGATCTTTGCTGGGTATATAATACAGTTTATATGGTCTATTAAAGGAGTTTGAATATTCTAAAAATTTTTCTTTAAAAATGTTTCTCAATTGATGTAAGATGCTGTGCATATATAAACATATATCCTTAAAAATTTTTATATATAAAAGTAAACAGTGTATGTAGCTATCTAAGGTAGTGTGATGGGTAGTATATAAACCAATTTTTGTGAAGTGTTCTAAATAAAAAGTACCTTAACCTGAACTTATTTTCATACAGAAACCCAATAGTAATGCCGGTGCATGTTTTCAGATAATCAAGTTGAACTACTAAACGAAATACAGGGTCTCTGGTGGCACACAAAAATCTTTATTAAAAGCATTGAAAGATAGAATGGAAAAGCCGAATTGATTTTTTTAAGAGTATGCCATCCAGATATCTCCTGTCAAGTTGAACACACTGTATTAAACAGGGCCTTGTGCTCTGTAGTACACGCTGCAGTAAACTAGGTTCAATTGAGCTGATTTCTCGACAAATATTTTGTATAAAAACCACAAGAGATTAGAGATTGTAAATACAAAGCCCCTCTTCGAGGTAGCCTCATTTAAAAATCCAATTAAGTTAGATAGGGCTACCTCGATGGCCGGGGGATATACCCAAAGCCACTCATCAGTTTTTGTTGAAAATTTTCACGAAGATGTGTGTGTAGTTGCCTCATCCTGTCGAAACCACGTGTGTGAAGAGTACGGTGCATTAGCTAGCAGGTTTGTCAAAGGAAATCCGTCATTATGCGTCGGTCATTTTCACCGTTGATATTCATTGAGATTTAAAACAAAATTGTCCAATTACCTTATGCGTGGATAAGGCACACCAAAAAGTTAGGCTGGGGAAATGGCTTTTGATGTTTTAACAAAGGGTTAATGGTTTTTGGAGGCCCCTACCGGCAATTTTGCTTGCCGCTTAAGTCAAAATGAGCCTGGTCGGCCCCACAAATGTGATTTACAGTGCGAAAACGCTCCAACATCGTTTTAAAAAAAATTTTTGCGTTGATCAAAGTTATTTTTTTTTAGTTCTTGAACGATTGGAGTTTAAAAAGGATGGAAATTCAGATCCTTTTTATAGTTTCATAAATTATGGCTCTCGGATTTCAGAGAGGCTGTTTTCTTTCGTATTGAAAGTAGGAGATTTTCACGTTTTTATTGCTGCGTTGTCTATTTAATTCTTTAATCGATTAGCCGTATAGATTTTCAATAGTATCCCGGAAAATTTTAAAAAAATTGAAAAATAAATCACAATTTTGAGACGGAAAAATAAAATTCGAGCCATTTATAGCCTAAAATGCTTATTCCGGGAGGACATTTGTATGGGGCTATATCAAAAGAATAAACTGATCATCACCAAAATCAATGGGCTGCGTGCCAGTTCCAAAAACTTATCCGTGCCAAATTTTATCAAAATATCTTAATAATTTTGACCTATAGCGTGTTTACAAGAATTAATGGACACCCAGTGTGACTGACTGATGGACATGTTTTTTTTCCACGTATGTAATATGGGTATGAAAATATGGAAATTTATGTTTTAAACATGTTCTGATATGAGTATCAAAAATATGCCGTATTGAAAAATTCATAAAATTGCAAACTTTTTTTTATATTTACAAGTAGCAGAATTCAGCCAAGAGCCGAAATTGAATTCAAAAGACGTTTAGTAACGATTTTGCTAATGTAACTAATTTTTGCACCAACTTATTATTTATAACTTAAAAGACATTCAAAAGGATAGTTTGGAGTCTAAGAGCTGAATCGACACTAAAAGCCAAATGTTCATTACGCCCAAAAGTGAATATTATGGGAAATCTGTATCCAATTCTCTACCTCAGGCCCTTAGCCCCTCCCATCATATGTATTTTAACAAATGCAAAAGGCTCTTTCTTGGACGCACTTACCTTTTGCAAAAGGAATCAAAAACTGAATTGATTAGTTCTTCGTTTTAAAAGTTAAGCAGTTCTTTTGGGGAAGAGTCCTCATGCGGTCAGAAAGATGGGAAATAGTCACTGCTAAAAACGCAGAAGAGTTATAGTCGGACAAGCTCGACCATTTTTTACCCTATTCTATAATTTTTTTTTGTTTTTGTATAGTTATTGTTACTTTTCTTTTGTTTTCTCCCTTTATTATGGTTTTTGTTTTGTATACATATGTATGTAAAACCGGATTGGTGTTCGTCCCCCGGATACACTCTTTGCTTGCATTGGTTAAATGTGATTTCCGTGAGTTAAACATATATATATGTTATCAATTATAAATTTTAGATTGTTTAAGAGGGATTATTTCTGACCTTTCAATTATAAATTTTAAATTGTTTAAGAGTGATTATTTCTGACGAAAATTGGTATGAGGGCTACATCCCTAAAATTTTTATAAAAGTTTATGGAATAAAGCTAAATACAAATTACATACATACATATATATATATAAACTATATATTTCTGGAGGACATTTGTATAATGACTTTTCTAAAAATTGACCAATCTTTATTAGTTTGATTGTGTTAAATTTCTTAAAATATAAAATTAAAAAATGTGACCTGTACTTTAGTTCCAAGAATGCAAAGGCCATCTGGAAGGACATGATATAATCAATTCACACTATTGTTTTTGGACAAACACTTGCATCTCCACAAACACTATTGACTTTGTTGTTGACAATTAAGAATCTTACAAAAATTATAAAAAAAAATTTTTTCTAAAAATGAGATAAATTAAAAAAATAGCTGATTTCATAAAAAAAATATTTTAAAAATATCATTATTAAAAAGTCTCTTCTCTATAATCCCAATACAGTTAAGACAACGTTTAAACAACACAAACTTAATTTCTTTATAAATCATTATAATTTCAAATGAATGATCATAGTTTGCTATACATACATACAATACATGCACACACACACATACACACTTATATATATAGAAAACTAAGCAAGAAAGTAAAGAAACTCCATACTTTGTACGTTGCATAGGACGGTTCACCATAATGGAATAAATGAAAAGGATTTACTCCTTTTATGCTACTGTGTTGAACGTTGGTAAATTGTATGAATTATTTATGTGTATAAATTTCAAAAGATTTAAGATAATTGTTTAAAACATTTAATTTGTATAAATATTTAATGCATTTTTACCAAAACGTTAATAAAGAAAAAATTATCTAAACAAATTTAAATTATGCAAAGAAATTGTAAAATATTTAATTATGGTGAACTAACTAATTTAGAAATTTATGAAAATTGTATGCATATTTTTTTTTTATCATTTTTTTAGTTTGGTTTTATGGAAATTTTGATTTGTATAGACTCGAGTGTCACCCAAAATTTATTTAAATCTTCTGTTATTTCCTTCGGTTATTATGGATTTAAATTAGATCACATGATGCTTTTCTCAGTATGCATTAAGATCTAAAGGAGTCTTTCAATTAACTACAGCGTTATACTATTGAAGTAGAGGAAATATAAATTTCTAGAAAAATGAAGATGAGTTTTCAAAAAAAAAGGGGGGCATTTTCATTGGGGCCATGTGAAAAAATGGACCGATCACATATTTATTCATTGTACTAGTAGGTGGCATTTGGCTAGACACATATGCAAATTTTTTCCAAAATGCTAGTTCTGGGAAGACATTTGTATAGGCACTATGTTGTAGACTAAACCGATTATTACCACAAATTGAAGGCTTTGTGCCAGTGCAAAGAAACTTATCTGTATTAAAATTTATCAAAATATCTTTAAAAATCAGCATGTACTTTGATCACAAAAATACATGGACACCCAGCCGAGCGAATGAACGGACGGGACTACTTAAATCAAATGGGGATGTGATTCTGAGTCGATAGGTTTTACTTGAACGTAGGTCTCATAACATTATTTTCAGGCGTTACACACATCTGCACAAACCCCTACCACATATAGTAATATTAAATAAAACTCGTTGTGTGTGTGTGTGTATGTGAATTTAAACTTTATTGATTTTTAATGTTTTCTTATTGCTTGACAAATAATTAGTGAACTTGAAATTACAAAAACTTCTTATTTTATATTATTTTTTAAAAATAACGGTTAGTGGAATATGATTGGTTAATAGAATAAATGTTAAAGTAAAATATTTGATAATTATGTTTTAAAAAGAAAATATTTGATAATAAGATATGAAAATGTTATTTAATAAAAATGTGTAATAAAGTTAAAGTAATAATATGGATATTCATAAAGTTGTAACATAAATAAAGTAATATTAGGAGGGTTCATATATGTTTACATATAACTATATGTGGTGTGGGTTAAAAAGATCTTTGATATTCACTTGCTAAAAACGAAACTCCACACTATTTTGAGAAGTAATAAAATAAGTTGAAAACTCATCTGAATCCGCTCGCTGAAAGTTTAATAACACACAGTTACCTATGTTTTATGAGAAAAACTAGTTCCAGTTAAACGGCCAGGGTGGGGCGATTTACTTGATTTTTTTTCGGTCTTATATTTAAAAAGATTTCTTTTTCATGCTCACGCCAGAATATTTTTGGCGTGGCATGTTTGTAACTTTCGTGGCAAGATTATTAGCTCTATATACAAAAAAGTTTTTTCAAGTTTATAAATTTTCAACTTCCTTATCTTATATCGCCGTGAGTGATTTTGTAAACTTTAAAAAAAATTATTTTACCACTAAACAATATTATTTTTTCTAATTAATTTTTGTTTTATCTGGCTCTTTTGGAGCCGTGATTAGGTCTGCTCTATCAATAAATTTTTTGTACATCTCAGCACCTTCTAAACTAAAAAAAATTACAGACTTAAAGATTTCTCTAAATTGAAACAAGTCCTTGTATTCTGTCGCAGCTCTCAGTAGCCAAGGATAATTTGCTATAATTATTCTCTCAATACTGGCTGCTTTCGAGCCAGAAAAACCTGGATAGTCTAATAAAGAATATTAATTTTCATTTTGGAAAAGGACAAGATTCTAAGCAGTGTTTTTTGTCTGTTTTAATTTCACCTCTAGAGAAAGCATTCGCCAGTTCGTTACATTTCAGGGGACACTCTGCACAAAAAACAAATATTTAGAAAATCGGTGGAAAAAAACTGCTTAAATAAAATGCATCATTCTTTTTTATACCCTTTCTTAGTTGCTCTCTCTCTACCATATTTTTGTTAATTCAAAAAATGTTTTTAAATTTGTTAGAAATACCGCTGCATTAAATTTCTTGCTAATTTTTTACAACTTTGACAACCCGCTAATCGGCCAATATCTTGTTTAGACAAAAACAAGGTACTAGGTACACAGACAAAATTGTTCATTATTTTTATTTTTTTCAATTAGCACATTATGTGAAAAAATTTAACGATTTCGAATTACAAGTTCATTGTCCTAATTAATGGCATGGCGCAGTGGTTAGAGCGCTCGGACGTCACACAAGCATCCCAGGTTCGTATCTCAGCTTTGATTTTAATAATTTCAGTAATGTAAATCTTAAAGGTGTTTCATTGGATAAAATATGGCTGTTTTTAAGTTTTTACAATTTAGTTAATTGCTATAATCATTTTGGTGATCGGATCAAATTCGAACATTTTATTGATTGATTTAATCATTTAGGTAATTGAAACCAGCAACTGTGTCAGTACTGTACCTTCAAAAACTAATTTTTGTCAAGAAAACAGGTCAAATATTACCCCCAGATAACACAATCTACTCTTTTTTAACTTTAATTTGAGACCCTAAATTGTTGTCTTGCAATGGCTCACCTGACACAAAAAAAATTTTTTGTTTAAACTAAATTCCTTGATTGATTTAGGTATTGCTTTAAAAAAAATTTAGTAAATAAGTTGTAGAACAATTGAATTTTTTATTTCGGCCAAAAAATTAGCTAGGATCAATTACATCCAAAAACAAGGGTTATCATTTCAGGTTGTAGGCAACTGTATACAAGGTATATTTCCCAACAATTTAATACGTTTACAGACACATTAATATTTAATGTCATTGCAATAAAATTATTCTTTCGTTTAATTCCCAAATAATACAAACACTCACGTATCCTAGATACAAAAACACCCACATTCCCAGGTCATAAGAAAAGAAAAAATAATGCAAATGGATAAAGAAAATCTCAGTTCAATTGAGACTTAATTTTAATCTCAAAGGCAGCCAGACAAACGGGCAAACAAATTGTTCCTATCTGTTTTTCGATAATAGAAGACAATAAAAAATGATTTCTTGTTATGCCCGAAACTACCAATAATAGAGGAGTATATTGCAAATGTCAATGATTTTGTAACATGTGGTTTTTGTTGATATATGTTTGATGTTTGCTGAATGTGTGAGAAAGGAAAATGAATAAAATTTGTGACAAACAAATTTCAAAACATTTGCTGTGTTTTTCTATCAAAAATAATATTTTAGTTTTAAGATAATACTTGGTGCATTACATTTTGGCGTTACTTCAAATCTATAGCCCAATATTTCGCCATCCCAACTTAAGCAAGCTTTGAACTCTTAAATGTTATTTAGTTTAAACAATTATTTTTTATTTTTTTCCAGAAATGCCCAAACCCTTCAAAAGCGTATATTGGCTGGCTTTATACTTTAAAATAAGGATATAAAAGGTTTAGAAATTGGTTTTATATAAAAAAAAATTTAATTCTCTTTGATTGTTACTAAAAGGTGAAACCACTTCGGTGTAGATCAATCAAGAAATATTTGCATTTTCATATCTTTTATTGGTTTCTACTGGCTGCCGTTTGATTATTTGCCAGCATGTGTATGTTATTTGCTTTAGGCATATTTGTATGGAAAACAGATTTTTATTTTGTTAGAGCTTCGCAGTCAACTTTGTTTAAAGAGAAATTCCCAAACATTTTTTTTCAGAGACATCGGAGTTATGTTTCAAAAAGATAAGTTCAGAAAATAGTAGGAATTAAACTAGAGACCTGCACCAAGTCCTATTCAAGCTAATTCAAGAACCGCATAATTTTCTAATTCTTGTGTTATTGTGTGGTTAAACGGTTTAAGTGCTGAAATGTAGAGTAGCTAAAACAGTTTTTGTGCTGCAGTGTAGAGTAGCTAAGAATAAAGAGTGGTGTCGAGACTGTGGTCGATAAAAAAAATTACTGTGCCTATGGTGTGGCAACAACAACAAAGACTTAAGAGTTATGTTGTTGTTATATTAACAAATAATAATACACACAATGTTGAGTGGGTACATACACAAGCAAACATATATACAAGCAGGAAAATCAATATAAAACTCATGCGTAATTACATTACATTACATACATATGAACATTCAAAATCAACCCCCGTTTTTTATAACTATCACACCAGGAACATCCCGCCAACAGTAAAGTTTCGAGACGAATTGAAATGGAAGTGTGCGATCATGATGACTCGATGGTCCGTGGTTGTTTGCTTAATTGTGCTTAACTGTGAATATATTTTTCATTTAAGTTAAGTTAAGTAAACAAAAGAGATGGCGAACAATACAACGCAGTACTTAATTTTGTTTGTGCACACGTAAGGTATATGAAATGAATTGAAAATTCGAGATGATGCCTTATTTAGTGTCGTCTTGGGCTGGCCTCTAAATTAAACAGTAAGAAAAAAAGTAACAGTCGGTATAAAGTGACCATTTTTTACTTTCCACTAAATTTCGTTTGAACACTGGTATCCAAGGATTGTCTAAAGAACAAAATGGTGTCCGGGGAAAGGTATTCTTGGTGTTCTAGTATTTTTAAAAATTTTGTTGCATAAGACCTTAAAATTGCTCTAAATTCAATGAAAATTTGTTAATACAGCCAATACAGTTTGCTTTGGCAGGATTTTTGCATGGGGGCTGTGTGAATTAACCGCTCTGTTATATCAGCTCTAGCAACGACTTCGACATACTAATGCGAGTCGGGCAAGGATGCATGTCGCCAATATCGAAAGCATGCTAAGCAATCCTATCATACATCGATCTGAATAATATTACACATCTTTTACCTTGAATGCCGTACAACCAATGTTATTCGCTTAAGTTATGATTAGGCGTATCCAAAGTGAGAGGGAAATAAAGATAAGCAAAAGTCGGGTTTCTGTCTTAAGCATAAACGATTTCATGATTTGCCTCTCTTAAAAACAAAAAATCTTTGTCGATTAATGTAGGAATACGTGCTGGCTGGAATAGACTGCACAGAGATTTGCCTACAAATTTCTGAGGCTAGCCCAATTCGTATCTGTGGTAGCTTTAAACGGTCTTATATAACCCTAAGGGGATATCCTTATGCATGCTATCTTTGTGAAAGCTAAAAGATGATGATATAATGTTTAGAAGTAAGAATGTACTAGAAACTGAAAAGTAATGGAAAGAATTGTCATAGGTAAGCTCAAAGTATATGTTATGCGGATGGTAATGGGAGGGTGCAAATTAATGACGACAGTGAAAAATTATATTAATTTTAGATGTGAATATGTTCTATGTAAAGAATGCATATTTCCGCGCGTAAAGTAATATATGTATATAAGTGAAAAGGCAGGAAAAATGATGGTCGTTCTTGTCTAAGATATATGAAGAAAGTAAATCAACTTTCAAGTAAATATAATATTGCGTATACCATGGAAAATAAATGCTCTGCAGGCATATGTCAACCGATGTCGATGGATACTCTGAGCAGCAACAATATCAAACGAACATTTGTGGAGCAAAACAAATCAACGGCCACCTCAGACTAAAACACTTAATCGCAAATGGCACTAGAACGGTTAACGTTACTTAGGCCCACAGGTAACATAGGGAAACCCGCCATTGACTAGACATCATAGGGTTGCACCTGAAAAAGAGACTATCAATTAGGGATAAGAATGCACCTACTTAAATGTGAGATGATGTTAAATGGCCTTTGTTTTTAGCAAAAGCAAATGGAAATTTTTAATGTCTGCCCTCAATGCCTTAAAAAAACCAGAAGACATAGTAATAATATGGGATTGAAGAGTTATTATTACCAGTTTAAGTACAATTTGTCTCCTTGCTACAACCAAACTCACCTTTTTCTTGTTTCAACAAGTTGTCTGCTTTTTTGATGCAACAAATACATGGAAGCTCAGTCAGACCAACAGATACATAAACAAAAATGGTTTAATCCAAAGTTTAATCAAAGTTCAATCCGACATTTTTTTAATCAACCAAGGGAAGAATATTTAATTCTACGTTATAACTATAGACTTTTAAATCTGCTTTTGAATGTATAGGAATAGTCACCGTGATATTTTAACTCATAGTCGGTCGAAGCTCGATAGCTGTCAGAGGTTTTACAATATTTGTGTGCTGTTGTTCAAATATAGCAACATTATTTCTTGAATATTGATTTTGACATTGAAGAAACTAGCACCTAGCTTAAAGGTGATAACCAGAAAATATAAAAATACGAGTTTTAGGGTTTTGTTTTTTTGTTGATTATTATTTTACTTTTTTGCTATTTTTGCAATTTTTTCATGTTGATGCAATTTTGTAATTTTTTAACACTTTTGATGATTATTTTATAATAAAACAAAAAATTTTTATAAAACGATTAACATGGGTAGTTCAACCGCTATTCAACCTAAATGGCAACTCTAGTACTAGCCCTTGCATATGTTGATATTTGAAAGGATATATCTTTGATTGTCCTTTGTTTGCTTTAAAGACAATAATTTCTTGTCCAATCTTTGTATTTAATAAATTAAATGTATTTGTTGTTAAAATATAAAAACCCAACAACAAATCTTATTTAATATTATTCAGAAACATAAATAAAAACTTAAATATCACAAGACGCTTTTTTTAAACTTTGGGAAACACTATCTAACTGGCATTTATCGCTGTATTTCTTACTCTCCCTACAGTATGAGCAAGAAAGAGACATATTTTTCCCTCTAACTTTTGTTTTTATTGTTCTTGACTTTTGTTATTGTTTCAGTGTTTACTCATATAGTATTTTGTTATTGTTTAGTATTTTTTTATGATAGAGGCGTGTTGTTGCCTTTGTATGCCTTTAGGTAGTTATTATTGTCATTGTTAATGGATGTCCTTGTAGGACGGTGTGTGTACGTGCGTGCGTGCGTGAGTGCGTGTTTAAGTGCATATATGTATGTGTTGATATGATTTTCTTATTTATATTTACCCATATAATCGCTTCACTTAATCTTTAACAAACGCTACCAAGTCTTATTTGCTAAACGAGTTCAGTCTGAGAATTGTTAAAAATGAAATAAAAAATATTAAATAAAAATAAAAAAAAATAAAAAAAATAAAAGTTGAAAATACATTAAAAAATGTTTTAACAACATTTTATTTTCTAATTATCTTACAAAAATGTTTGTAAGAAATGTTTTAAGCAAATTGTAGAATTTGTATATGATGTTTATTTTCATCCTTCTCTCCATGAACAATTTCGATTAATTTTATTTCTGTTTAAATGTGCGTATGTTTTTTTATAAGAAAAATAAATATTTTTTTGTTATCGTTTAAATGGTCTATTTATATGTCTATTTCTTTAACATTCATGCTTGTACTGTTCGATTGTTAGTCTTTCCCAAAAAAGTCCCTATTTTATTGATAGCAATAACGACATTAATAATGTTTGTTTATTTATTTATTTATTTATTGTTAAATAAATGGTTGATTGCTAGGATTTTGATTTTATTTTCTTTTGCTTTTTTTATTAAGTCTTTAAGATATTTTTAAGCAAACAATTTGTACAGTTTAAACAACTTAATAATAAGATAATTTTGTTTACACATGCATAATTTAAAATTAAATTAATACATTTGATTTTTTCTGATAAGATTTAATGATATATATAAACATATCGATAAATAAGGGCTCAAAATGCCTTATGTTATCATTATAAATTTATTTATTAAAGAAAGACTTTACAATTTAGCTCATGATTGTAGACGGTAGACTCAAATTATTTTAATAAACTGCAAAAAAGTCATGGAATATAAATTCAACATAAATAAGATATTTCTGATGTAGGTAGAATAAAATAAATACACTAGAATATATAAATATGTGCTTTCAAATTTTTGGGGTTTTTTTTGACAATCAGCTTAAAAACATTTTTTTTAATTTTACTTAGCATTGACACTAAAACACCTTTATTCTAAGCACTCTGTTGTCAGTGTTCCTATCTTAATTTATTTTTTATCTGTGAACTTAAATTTTTTAGTCTCTAGTTTTCTTCTACATTTTTTAATTATTCATTTACAAACAGTCTTTTATTTTTTGTCTAAATTTGGCCCACTATAAACTTCTTAAGCATGTTTTCATATGTATAGCATTTCGAACGTTAAATCCAGGGAAACTTATGATGGTTCCATATGGGCATGATGGCAGAACTTTTGGCCGGGGAACTTAGCCTCGTTTGGAAGTCGAGTGTAATTTTGAACAAATTGAACTGTTTTATTTTGCCCAGTATGCAGGATCTACAACTTTTACGTCGATGAATTCAAAACGAAAAGGAAGATCGAATCTGCAATCTTCTGACTTTTTCAAGACTTTAATGTTTTTCAGGTAGACACTTAAGCAGACAGAATAGGTTTAATTTTCCTCTGGCCATCCAATAAGGAAAACAAGTTCACTGATAACTAAAAAAGGATTATCGTCATACCAACCCTGTCTGCAAGAACTTCACTGGTGAATTTTGCATTAAAAGAACACTGCATATTTACCAGGTTAAAAGACGCAGAGGTATTGAAAATAATAAGATAAAAGAAGAAATATCAAATAAGATGTTAATTTTTTTTTTTAAAACCTTAGTGGTCGTTTCTGTTTCCCATGAGTTTTATAATAGGAGAAAGGCTTGAATTAAAGGAGCCTAAATAAAGAAAATAAAATTGTCTTAAAAGAAATAGTTCAACTATAAATAAATAAAAAAGGCAACAAAAATTTTAATAAATCGTTTTCATTTTAGAGTCTACAGGATGATGTGAAAAAAAATTTACCAATAGAAGACTAAATTTTTAAACTTTTCAGTAGTTTTAGAATACAAAATGTGATAAAATTAAGCCAATCCTTTTATACCTTTACACTTGGAGGCCCCTTTGGGCCGTTGTGTGTCTTTTCAAAAAATTGTTTAAAGAATAAAAAAGTATGTAAGTCAAATAGGTGATGTTTATAACCCAAAACACTACTAAAGTTCAAAGAGTACTGAAGATGAGACTTTGTGGCTGATTTAGAAAATTCCAGAATCGGTAGAAAAAATTGTTTTTCTTAAATAGAAATTCTTTCAACGTTAATATAATAAAAAAAATATTAATTTCATTTAAGTAAATCTAAGTAAAAATAAATTAAAAATATGAACTAAAGCAAAAACGGTAGAGGCAAAAAATTTTTCTAAAAAAGAATAAAAAAATTTCAAAATAAGCTAAAAAGGAAATATATGGTCTAAGACCAAGAAAGAAGATACAACACAAGTCGTGTATAACACCAACCCAACAACAACAACTTCATTCAAAATAACCAGTTTGGTCTTAGAACTTAACATAATACCATCGAACAGCTCCACAGGCTAGTACACGTTACAAGAAAGTTATTTAAGGAGAAGAAGTACTGCTCCGCGCTTTTTATCGATGTCTCTGAAGCTTTCGATTAATTATTGAATGAAGGCATGCTTAACCAACTAAAGCTAAACTTTTCAGTTTTTACCTTCAACCTTTTAGAAAAGTACATAACCGGTGAATACCACCAACCGAGGGAGACCACTAAAAGTTGTTATCAAAAAAAAGAATAGGGGCTAGTTTCCCTCATGGTAGTATATTAGGTCTGTACTTGTCTTACACAGCAGATGTGCCAACCAACAGTTTTACACATTCGTTTATATTTACCAATGAAACCGGTTTTCTCAGTACCCACAAAGACCCTAAAGAGACCTCGAACCAACTGCACCATCACGTAACTGAAGTACAGAAACATGCAAAGTAATGGGGAATAAAAATGTATTTACGTAACTTTTACTTTCCGCAATTAAATTTTCTCCCCACTTCCTGTTGAAAACTGCTTCAACCGTTTGAGGTAAAATATATTGGTATTTACCTAGACTTTACATGAAAGTCACGTATATGGAAAGCTGACACAAAAAAAACCAAAAGTTACACAAACTCATTGCCTAATTGGTAGAAACTTTGAGCTTCATCTTGATTGTAAACTTCTGCTTTACAACTCGTTTTTAAAACCCATTTTATGCTGCGGAATATAATTATGGGACGATGCTTTCGTTTTCAACATAAAAAGATTCAACGCCGTCAAAACAAAATCCCTATATTGATAATGGTGCTCCTTGGTATGTTAAAAACAACAACATCCTCAATAATCCACAAGTTCCACTAGTTAAATGTAAAGTCCAAAACTGGGTGGCCAAGTATTTCTATAAGCTGAAAACTCATCCAAGTTCGCTCGCTCGGAACATCTTTCAACATAGTGGACACACTCGTATGAAGAGAAGGGGTACTGTTGCTCTTATATGAAACTTATGAAATTAATTAATTTTATTATTAGAACCTTAGTTATAGGCTGGTACTGGCTGGGCTAATACCAATGACTTACTCTTTGTTGAAATTTTTTTAAATAAATTTTTTTCATAAATAATACGGCCCTGATCTTAAAGCTAAATTATTTTAAAAATTTATATGAAATTTAAATAACCATTAAGTTCAATTTTTAAAGCCAATAGAACTTTAAAAACTGATAAAAAATTTATCTGTGCGCTTCGTCAACATCATTTAATTATGCATGTAATTTAAAATAGACAACAAAAGTACTTGCACTTATCGCAAAAACAGTACATTTTAGCTGGGATTACTTACGAAATATTTCTGTTTAGTTTTTTGGCTTTTGTTAAAACAACCAAAAACAGCAGCAGTGATAGCAATGACAAGTGGATTATCACTTGAAAAGTCAATAGGAATGAAAACAACAACAAAGCAAATGGTACTGAATTACAAATCTGCTGCTGTTGATGCTACTGTTATCGTTTTCATTGTTGTTGTTGTTGTTTTTCTTACAAATACTGTAACTGTGTTGTGTGCGTCAATTACTTTAATAATACAAAATTGTAGGCGATCAGGGGTGTTTCCATGGAACAAAAGATTTATTCATTATGTGATAATATTTAAAATTGCAAACAATGGAAACGATGATGATAAAGAAAGAATAAATAAACAAATAAAACCTAAATATATGAAATTATCATAATCCAAGGGACAAAACTTATTTGAAATAGAAAAAGGAAAAATAAAAGACACAATGACATCTTAATAGGAACTAAAATAGACAAAATCAATATTTAGAAATGTTTTAAATTTAAAGAAATGCAAACAAATTTAAAGATTTTAAACAAAGTCTCAGTAAAATAGTATTGAATTAAAGTCAATAAATATGTTCTTATTTGGCTTGTTGACAGGTCAATTTTATTTTAAGTCTTAAATATTATTTACATGCTTTGTTTCTTTCAAATAATTATTTAAGCGTAAATCGATTAACCTTTTGAGATGATAAGAACTCAACATTTTTTGCTATAAAATCTTTGTTCGATGGATTTAATGTCATCAGTTAGTTTTTGGTTTTCTCTATTAAGTGTAAATTTTTTTAATTAAGAAAGGTTGCTTTCATAACAATTTCTAAAATTATTTTTGTTTTAAGTAGTTACTAAGTAGGCAAATATTTTATATTGATTGTCTCTTTTTATCTACTTTTAACAAAATTATTTTTATTTGACACTAAAAATGATTAAAAAAAACATTTCGAAATGTTCGTGAAAGTTAAAAAAGCAAATTTATTGAATATATCTATAAAGTAGTGTCCCTGTAGGAGTTTCTCTTTAATTTCAAAACACTTACAGGATACTACTAATTAGAATGTATTTAAACAAAACTGTAACTAGAAAGATGAATAAAATGCAGGAACAAATTAAAAAAGGTAAATTGAAATTAAAAATATATGTATGTTTTTGTTTTTTGGTGTCAGATTTCTGTTCTTTGAATATTTAAAAGCTGTTAGAAAATACTAGCAATCTACTCCGAAAAAAGTATTTCAAAATTTTTTGAAATACTTATTAATTAAAAAAAATTTAAATTTTTATTTAATTTATTGTCTCAAATAAAATATTAATTGTTTTTGAAAATAAATTCCAATAATGAAGCTTGTTTAAAAATTCTTCAAAAAAAAAGCTGCAGTTTTGCCAGAGCTTTTTATTGCCTTTGCTTATGCAAAGCTTACCACCTTAAGTTCAGTTGCAAAAGTTGGGTTTGGGTGAATGTGGAAGTAAATAAACAAAACTAAGTTTTAAACTTTAAAAAATGGAATGCCTTAAGGCGGTGGCACATAGAATCCGTCGTACTTCAAGCGTTGCCTTTTTTAACTGACATTTACGTAACAGCGCAAGAGGTTAGCATATAGAATCCTTTATAAATGGTGGTAAAATCAGCTGATTTTTTATATTTTATATCGCCGCGTGCAAAAACAACTAATCAAAATTAAGGTTATTAACCAACTAGTAGGTGATGTTTACAACCAAATACACTACTACCGTTCAAAGAGTACTGATGATGAAATTGCGTAGCTGCTTTCCAAAGTGCATTATATTCTGCTAGTGCGATAGAAAAATCTGCTTTTTTCAAAATTAAATTTTCCTCCAACCTTAACGGAAAATAATAATTTCTTCTAATAAAAAGAAATTATATTAACTTAAGCCAAACTAAAAAGCAAACATTTGTAGGAATACTTTAATTTCAATTTAATTGATGATTTGTTTGTTAGTTGAATAAGTCAATTAATTAATTTTTTAATTGAAAACTTTTAAAAATTTTTAATTAAAAAGTTAAATTTTTAAAAGGCAAATTTCTTGATAGTTTGTAATCTAAATATTGTTTTAATTAAATCAACAAATTTTTTAATTGAAAATTATTTTTATTATTTTTTGTGTATAGTTTAATACAAATAGAGTGTATGTATTTGGATTTTATTTCAAAAAAGCTTTTTCTTTTTTTTTCTGGCAAAGAAATGCCTAGTTCGTCATAATTTTAGGTTTTTCTATTATAAAATTAAATTTTTCGCCTTTTTTGTTAAAATTTTTTTTTAAATTTTACCAATTTTCGAAGTGTTTTGTTTCCTTTTTAATTAAAAAAATCAAGTTCCACCCTTTCTATAGAGATATAATAGTTTGTCAATAACGCACAGGTGCTGAATCACCTATTTACGCAGCCATCCAATCTAGTGCAGAGACATACCGATGTTTCACCGTAAGTATCTCCTCCTCATTGCCGCATAACCAAGAGACGTCGGAAGAGTTCCATTACCATTTATTTGTCATATATATCGCATAGAAGTGCAACGTAAGAGTCCCAATTATACACATTATAACCCTCCTGTTCTCCTTAAGCAGAAGGTCAGTGCCCGTCCTGTCCAGCCTAGGCCACAGAAGCTTGGAGGTCCCGTAATCAGCCCTGTCCCTCAAGTTTTTGTCCACTTTGTCCATTGCCCTATCCGTTCGTAATAGAAAACCATTGTTGGCCTTACTGGCTAACAACCTGGCCCAAAATTCCTGGTTTATACCTATTTCGCCAATTATCAGCGCCCTTCTTACCGGCAAAGTAACAATGACCCGGCATCCAACAAAGCCTTACCCTGCGTGTCGCGAAGATTGTCAATTTTCTTCTCCCTTCCGCGTCCTCCGCTAACGATTCGGTTACACTCCTCACTGCCAGAATCTCAGCATGGTAACGCTGCACTCTTAAAAAGAACTTGAGACATCAAAAATATATATCTAGTGGTCATCAAAAGTCATGTCGAAATTTAAATTTTTATCATAGTGTTATTAACAGCGAGTTTATGTGATCCAAACATGACAAATTTTGCCTAAAATCCGCTTGCTTTTTACGTGAGATTTGGTCAAGTATCAAAAACGCCATGATTTTTAGTTGGCGTGAAGGAGCGTTCTGCTTCGTCAGCTTTTTGACTCGCTAAGAACCACATTTTTAAACGATTGATGGCAGCATCCATCCTAGTTTTCCTAATGAAAGACCTTATATAAGCAACTGGGTAAAAATGGCTTTAGTTTCTGGATTTTGTCCTTATTTCTGCAAGATGTGGTTTGAAAACAAAAAGTTCGGGATTTTAAAAGACGAAAGCTCTGCTAAATACTCTATTACATAGCTGTGGCCTTTAGTTATATTAAATGTAAATGTTAAGCAGACATTTTAATCCTTTTGACTCTCAATTGAAACTCCAAAATGTTTATCCTATTACCTTAAACGATTTAATTTAATTATTTGTTTATTTTGCCATTTCAGTTAATTATTTTATCTAACCTCTACATGATAATAAAATATTTAATTTCCAGTTTTATTATAATTGAATGTTGTGTTTTTATTACTAATGGATTTTCTTAATTATTTTAATGCTTTGTTTTTATATTATTGCAAATGTTTTACTGTCTTCTTTATATCTAAATCTATGTGTTTAGAGATTTCGATATGTATTTACCTGGTCATTTTAACATTTTAATTTTATTTAAGGATTTTTTCTATTCCACACAAGTTTTTATGTTTGTATTGTGATTACGTATGTATATGTGTGCATGTGTACATGAGTAAGAACAACCTTATTTTATCAGATAAATTTTTTCAAATCATAAAATTACTTTTACATTTTTTGTTTCTAGCTTCTCTTCAAACGCCTCAATGCTAAGTGCTAATTGAATTATATAAAATTAAAATTAATTACATTAACTTATTTATAAAGGTGGAGTATTAAATAAGTTTATATTTCTCAAAAGTTTGTAGAAAGCAGCTATAAAAAGGAATTCATTTAACGTTGTACTTGTTGGTTTGTTAAGGGCTCTTAATATTATTTAAATTATATATGGAAATAAAAGTTTTATTTTGTTCTTCCATTAATTTACCTTAAGTTTACAAACTGTATGATTAAGATGAAAAAAGGCATTACGGTTAATCTTATTTTGATTTCCTTGTTATTATCCTAGCGAAAAATAACTAGAATTTGAAGGCAGGAAAGTGTTATTATATTTTTTAAGTGCACATTTTTTAAGCACTTACATTTTTATAAAAATAAAATTTGTATAAAATTTTTATTTACAAAATATTTTTATTAATTTAATATATTTATATTAAGGGACCTTAACTGTAATCAAAAAAAACCTGGTTAAATATGGTCACAGGAATATGATCATTAACAATTTCATAATTTTAAGGTTACGAATATTATTTAACATGACTTCCACAACCATTGAAAGCATATTTTTTTTTTTTTTGGGAAAAATGCAATTATAGTTATGATTGTGGTAATTATTGGTTTGGTCATGGACAGTCATTACCATTATTATGGGTTATCAAATATATAATGCTCTAAGAATATAATAATAATCTAAGAGCAACATATGTATTATAACTCATAATCAAAATTTTAGTTGCCTATAATCATAGTAATGATTTCAACAAACATATCATGGTTATTTTAAACATAACTGTGATTGCCATTTTCGCCAAAAACCTTCTACTGCTTCTAATGCTCTTCGTAGCCATACAATGATAAAATTGTTCGTGATTATATACCCGTGACCATACTCAATCACATTTTTTCCTGAGTGTATAATGCAAAAAAAAAAAATTTAATAAAAATAAAAATCAAATGATTTTTAAAGATGATTACTATTTTCTGATTTTTTGCTATTTTCGCCACAATCTGCTCGAATCGAAATTAAAAAAAATCTTATTAGAATTCTCATATTAAAAAATTGACAACTCAATCGATCGAGTAAATTTCGATTCGAATGCGGCAATTTGGCCACAGCGGTTTTCTGTGATAATCTGGCCACAATTTAGAAGCTTATTATAAGTGGGGTTTTTTGGCCTCATTAAAGAAAAAACGTTATCTTAGCGGTATTGATGGTTTTAGTATCTATTTAGTTGAGCTTAAGTAAATTTATCTAAAATATATTCTGCTTCCGAAACTCCAACTGCTCGAGTAGTTTTCGGAAAATAAAGATTATTTTCCATGAGCTTTTGGCTTCAATTTGAATAGTATCAATATTTTTGATTTTATATAAGTTTTGCTGTTAGAAAATATTTCGAATTGCTGAAAAAATAACTCGTAATAAATTTAGAACCTTTTGGTGGGTGCAAAAATAGTTTTCAGAGAGAAAAGACTCCAACTCTAGGTTTACAAATTTTCTTGATTTGACGAAAATTCACCTCTTAGCCACACAACCGTCTTTTACACGCTGAACCCAATGGAACAGAATGTTGTAGTTCAACGGCTTTTGCTTTAATTAGGAAGGTAAAAAGGGTGTTTTGCCTATTAGAGCCCGCGTATGGTATATTGGGAAGCTATTGATGGGTGCTACAAATCTATTTACTAACGCATTTTAGAAATACTGGACGGGAATAGGTAATATACACGTGCACAAATAGAACAAATAAGTATTGCAAAAACAGGTATATCTTGTACATCCATGTACATACCAGTTCTTTTTGGTGTAAGTGTGTGAATAAGTGTAAATGATATTGTATGGTTTTGCTTTTGCGCACTTACTCTACTCTTATAAACAAATATTGTTGTTTATGGTTTTGCATTGAGTGTGGAATGTATTTGTTTTTTTTTGTGCTGAATAACAATGGTATCATAAATATTTTCTTATTACTGTTGATACAACAAATACACAAGATCGTTTATATAAAAGGTTGTGAATGAAACAAAAATTTGATTTTTAAAGTTTATTGTAGCTAAAATGAAATAAAAATAAATAAAATAAATTTAAAAAAAGCATTTTTTTATCTCAAGCTCAAAAATTAAGATAAAATAATATATATTTATTTTGTATTTTTTAATAATTTAAATTTTAATTTTAAATTTGACTTAAATGTATATAGTTACGATGCAGTTTTAATTTTTTTAGCTAAATTTGTTTAATTTATTTAAAGAAAATTTAAAAAATAGAAAAACTGGCTCATGTAGCCAGAATAAGAAAACACACCAAAAGTACATATGGTTAAACATCATTATATGTATGTAACTGTTTCAACGAAACATAGAAAAACAAATTTGTTGCTCTTGCTCTCATTTTACCAAACCACACCATATTTAGTTAGAGAGCACACCAATACCAACTTATAAGAAAAACACAAAGCTACTTATCAATACACACTAAAAGCTGAAAAACACACAAACTGGTTGTTAAAGATATAACTTTGCAAGAGTTTAATAGGTAAGTTTAGGTTAAGTTGGGTAGAATAGGCGGCTGCGGCAGTGATGAAGCAAAAGCAGTGCAGCCAAATTGGATCCGTTTTCTCGGTCCCTTTGTGATACCTGGGAAGGAAAAAGATAGATTTGGTAAGATAGGATCAGATACAAATAAAGATAGAGAGTTATTTTGTATAATCAGCGGTAGTCGCCCCGTGTTAGCCACTGTCCCCGAACCAACCCTGATAAAGGACGCTAGGTTGGTTAGGCCAACGTTGGCCACGTCCGACAGGCTATCCAGTCTGCCTATACCAAAGTGTTTGGTCTGAATATCCTCAAGCGCCGGACAAAAGCACAAGAGGTGCTGTATGCTCTCAGTCTTCTCTTTGTCTTGACAGCTTCAACAGAAGTCGATCCACGGCAATCCCAATCTTTCGGCATTGGTGCCGAATCGACAATGGCTGGTGATTACGCCAATTGTCCCTTATTCTTAGTTCGAACGGCCCGGATCTATCCTCAACCAGGTTATTCGAGTAGTTCCACGTCTGGGTTTGTCGGACCATCTAGCCCCTGCAATTCTCTGAGAATATTCATCCACCACGCGAAATTTGCAAGAGGAGATGGGAATGTCATAAAAGTGGTCAATTGCCCATTCATCCAATCCAGCACCATTTCTGGCAAGTGCATCAGCAGCACAGCTGTCCCGTGTCCCCTCACCCACGCTAAGGTGATGCTAAAATGCATCGCCACCCAGTTCAAGGATGCCCGGCATTTGCGGACTAGTTGTGTGGACAGTAGAATTTTCCGAACGCATGCTTTAAATGAAGGTCAAGGCACTGGTACTATACAGAGAATCTTGGTCAAATTGATGTATAAGTCAGAACGCTGAAAGAATGTGTTGTTGTACGGATGGCTCTAGGGTAGAAGAAAGATTGGAGCTGAATCTTATTTTTGAAACTCCGGAAGCTGACGAAATCACTATCCAAATACTAACGAACTATTTTTAAGGGGTCAGGACAAATGTAAATGTGTGCAACGGAAAATCAGTACGGAGAGCCAAGGGTCGGGTCATGACCACTGTATTTTTTTTTTGTTGTGTTATGGTACCCTTAGAAAAAAAAAACGGTCGAAAATTAAAATCTATGGAGACGTTTTTTTTCTAAAATTTTAGATTTTTAGAGTGGCTGGATGTTTCATCGATTATATTACAGCTCTGCAAAAAGTTTTCCGATTTTGTCAATAAAAAAGCTAAAAGACTAAAATTAATTATCTTTTACCTGCATGAATTCTTAAGTATTTTAGAATTGTTTGGCCACTAGTGACAAAAAACCTGATTTTTTTACAAAATTGGAGATTTTTTTAAAATTAATTGAATAAAAAAATGGCAAAATTTTTTTTTATTACACTTCAAAGGTTCATAATGCGAAATCTATTATATTTTGAATGATTTAAGTCCTCTGTGTTAATAAACTATTTTTATGTATTTCGGTTTTATTCCCAATTTACATGAGAAAAAAAAATTTTGTTTTAATTTTTTTTACAGGCTGCATCGTATTTTTGCTTATTGTTTAGTGTAATTACTTAGAATATAGTTATCCACGCAATTTGGGGGTTCCCTGCCGTGACAAGGTAACCTGGAATAAACGGGCTAATAGTCTGGTTAATTAAACTGGAAAAAACAGGCTACCTACTTAAAAAATCAAAAGCCTTCCATTGCTGTAAAGGCCAGAAGTGGTGGATAGAACTTGCTCAAATAGCGCTGTGATACAATGAAGTTGTTGGCAGATTGACAAAAATCCTCTAAAGTGACTCGAATAAGAATATGAATGAATATGATGAATAATATGAAGATTGTAAAGAAAGGCAATTATTTTTATGTAGTAAGGATATAAGAGCATTTGCTTTTTAAATAAATTATAAATTTTTTTTTAAATAAATTACAAATTTAAATTGCAAACCTACCGAAAAACTGTTAATGTTAATTAAATTTTCTTAACAAAATCAAATTTATTTACTTTCAATTAAGCATAATTTCTAAACTTAATAAATTTAGTTTTTTCCGATTTTGTTTTCCTTTAATTTAAAAACTGCCCAGCGAAATGAAAACCTGCCAGCTGAATTCACTTCATGCTACTTCAGCTTTCAATTTTTATTTGCTTTTAGAAAATTGTTCAATGGAATGAAAAAATAAATAAATAAATGACTTTCGTAACAAAAGTTATGCATTACAATTTTGGAAATTTATGAACAAAAATTAAAGCTAATCTTTAAGCATTTTTTATGGTATTTCAACAGGGTTACCTTTTACGACCAACAATAATTCTTATTGTGAAAATTTCTTAAGAAATAAAAAAGAAGGTAATAAAAAAACATTTGTAATTTACAAGAAAAAAAAATGTTATCACAAAAAATAAACAAATAAAAGAAAGCAAAAAAGATTTTTTTTTTCAAGGAATAAAAAAGAGAAGGAACCCCCAACCACTTCAAAAATCGGGTGGAAAAAAAACGAAAGAAACTTACAAACCATTAACAACATTTGCCACCTACGTGGCTCATTGAGATTATGTGCTTTCATTCCAGCACACACACACACACACACACACATACGCTTTCAACTTCACTATGGTTTTATGCAATAGGATGTACGTTTGTATTCTGCACCCTTCAATTTTTCTTTGCTTTATAAAGGTTTCTATGAGTGCATGTGTGCGTGTGTATTTCTTGTAGATTTTTTCCTTTTCAAATGAAATAAATGTGCAAATAAATCAATATATTGCCATAATATTTGAAAATCGACAAAATTCAAATATTTTTGTAGTTGTAACCATTGTTATTGCTGTTGTAGTAACTCGTTATGCTTTTACAGATTATAGCAATATGTTCATATACTTGATTTAAGAGTAAGAAAATGCGAGTAAATAATAAAATATTTGACAAAAAATAAAATTACTTTTCATTTAAAATAAGTCAGTTTTTAAAATAAAATTTTATCATGTTTTAAAAATTCTTTTATTTTACCAAGCTTCTGGAAAATGTTTATAGCTTCGAAATAATCAATAAATTTTTTAAAATTTAAAACGGGGTTTTCATAGACCTAAAGTATATATTTTTTATCCACTATTAAGAAAAATATTTTTTTATATCTACTGTAACTCATACTGATGCCAATTGTAATCGTTGTTGATGCTTATGTTGTTGCTAACTTTTATAAATGAACACTCAATACATCATGCCTATAGCATTGTACATCGTTTCTATAAAAAAGATTTTGTGATCACGTTTGTGAACAGGAAAATTATTATCCATTTTTTACTCTGTTGTTATTGCATTACAATTGCCAGGCATCGTATTAAGTATTCAGCTTTGTTGTGTATGAAATCAATTTGATGAGATTTCCTTAAATATTTTGTAAATATATACATGTGTTCATATATTACTTATATTCAAGTGAGCATACAAATTTCTTAAGCTTATCAATAGGGAAATGAAATATTAAGCAACTAACAGCAAAAATATAGGTTGGAGAAGTACGACCTTATTATACCCTACACCGCAATTGGTTTTAGGTTAAGCATCAGAACATGTTGAAATACAAGATAAGACAAATTTAAATGGGTTTTATATGTGTGAGGTTAGGTTAGGTAAACAGGCGGCTGCGCAAATGGTGCAGCTCATATGGATGCATTTCTTTGATAACCCTTGTGATACCTGAGGAAGAAAGAGATATAAAATAAAAAGACATTAAACTATAAAAGAATAGCTTGAGTAAGAAAATTGGAATAGAAATATCGAACTTATACATACGGCTGGCAGTACTCGCGCCGTAGTGGCCTCCTTCCTCAAACTAACCACTATCCCTGATAAAGGATGATAGACTGGCCAGGGCAATGTTAATCACATCCGACAGTCTATTCAGTCTGTTAGTACTAAGATGTCTTCTCCAAAAATCAAACAATGAGGGACAGTAGCCCAAGCTGCATCCTAACATCTTCTAAGGAATTCGTTGAAAGGCAAGCCCAATCTGCTGGCATGGGTACCAAATCTTAAGAAGCCGGTAATTCGCTCACGATGCCCCCTATCATTTGTTTATCCATAGCAAGAAGAAACTTAGGACGTTTTGGATATGGGTAAGATGGTAAACTACAGACTGATTTTTGTTTTGTTTTCATAAAGTATTTCAAAGCGCATAGGTTTCTAAGCCCGACTTGCATTAATTGATCAAAAGAGTCATCGTAGATAACAGACTGACTCTGCAACTAAATTATAGGCCCACTGTTCTATCTATGTAAAAAGGAACTATATTTTAAAAATAAAACATCAAGTAAATTTGAAAATTATTTGTAAGACTAGAAAGAGGGAAAGAGATAGTCTTAGGTCGAGAGAGAATAACAAAGTTTAAGACCGGGTATTTTAAAAGCTTCTGTTTGGCCAGATTCCACGATTTACTCGTTTACCTGTGCCAAAAGAAAAGTACACACAGCGCTGATTGCGGTAATTTCCCGACCATTGGAGGGAACCTTTTCTGTCCAGAATAGTTACATCTTTTGCATATCTATTAACCTTTCTCTGTTCAACATCAAATTTTCTTTATTGAGCGTAGACCATTGGGAGCCAAAATAGCGGCCAGATCTCCCTCTTGTTGTGTCCCCTAGTCATAAGTTTTCTGGAAATAAATTTTTATTTTTGCAAAATTGTCCATCTAATTATCTAAATATTGCTTAACCTTTATGTCTACAACCAAAAATTGTTCGTCAAACATACAACCATCATACCCGGGTAAGCATTACTGTTTGGTAAGGGATTTTTTTTGACATATCGTTTGTTTTATGTTTTTGTCGCCAGTTTTAGTTAGCTGCAACCCATTACATGACAAATAACGTCGCTTATATTTCTTATCCACTCAGAGGGAAATCTACTGGCTTGGCGCCTTCTGGGGAAAGAGAAAAAAATCAAAGCGAACGATGCTTAAGATTTGTAATCTCTTTCAAGGAAGTCAAAGCGTCATTTGTGACAAATTTTATAAGTTTCGGTTTGACTTTTACGTTAATGTTAGACCACAATTTATCATTATTAGAAACAGTAAGGAAAATCCGAACATTTGTTCCAGCTGAGTTCTCAACCCCAAAAGGAAGAGTAGTTGAGTCATCAAGTTTAGGATTCAGCAATAATATTAGTACGTGCTCCCATATTCCAAAAAAAAAAAAAACAAATCGGTTGTGCTTATCTCAACTCACTACAGCAGTGATATTCAAGGTCCAAAAAGTAAACCAATATTAATATTGCATTACAATAAAAACAAAGGTGGAGTTGATAATATGGACAAATGTCTAGAAGAATACACAACAAAGAGAATAACTAAAAGATGACCTTTAGCATTTTTTTTATATTATTCTTAAGGTGGCAGCATTTGCAGTTATATTATATATACTAAAAATAACCCGCATCTAAAGGTATCAACAAATTGTAGAAAAATATTTCTCCAACAGCTGAGTGAACTATGAAGCAAATTTGAACGCTGCTCACAAAATCCTCAAGAAATGAAGCATTTTTCGCCCCGTGGTAGAAAAGAAAGTATTTTAGGCTATCCAGTGATATCAGAAAACTACGCAGTTCGTGCTTCAGAAGAACGAGATCACTTCGGAAGACCTAAGTATTATATAAATCGTTATGTTGGTGAAAAAACGAGACCAACAAGAAAATCTTGCAAAAATGTCAAAAGCTAGCAGATGCACAACATTCAAAGGATGTTACTATTTGTAATGTATTCTCAAACTAAAAAAAAGTATGTTAACTTTTTAAAAATGTTCTAGTCTTTTTTTGTACAAATAAAACAAAACTATAAAACGTAATTATTTCAAAATAAAAAACCAATATATTTTGGTACATTAAAAAAAAATCATGAATCTATAGTGCCTACCCAGGTAAGTCTTTTGTATGTTTAAGGGGTATGTTTCAAAAACGGCCCATAGATTTTCCCCTAAAAAAATTTTTTTTCCAAATTAATTTTTAAAAGTTAAAAAACAATATTTTAGAAGCATATTAAAAATTTCAAACCGATATCTTGCCAGGGTGTAAAGTTATATCGAATTGAAAACAGAAAACTTACCCGGATATGTGGTTGTAGACACAAGGGTTAAATAATTTTTGTATTCAGGCGCCCTAAAAACAACGCCATCATGTAGTGCTCTCTTAACAGATATACTATTAAGATAAACATTTTCAGCCCATTTGTGAAAGGCGTATCAATAAAATTCTTTAAATAAGGACCCATTAAACTTTTTTACGAATTTTTAAAGGATTTGCTTATTTATAATGATTTCAATAAGTTTATTAAGGTTATTATATCAAGGCAGATTATATTCATGAGGGGTTTCCAGAATGTAGTTGAAGTCTACTGACGGTTTGATTTAAGAACCAATAAAATGCATTTCGAAAAACCTACAAAAACTATATATTTAAATTTTGTTTAATTTGCGACTTGCAATTTCCAGTTTCTTATTTTTTTAATAAAAATTTTGTAATTTTTATTATTAAATTCTTACATTAAAAAGAAAATTAAATTATGAACTTTAACCAGAATAATAAGCAAAAATTTGTCTTAAAAAATTTTTTTAAAATAAGCATTTAAGACATATATTCTTGAAATTCGTTCAAGTTGTTTGATAACAAATAAATAGAAAAATAAATATGAACAATTTATTAACATTGGAAAATGAATTTTTTTTTAAAAACAAATAAAGGACTTACCTCAAAACGAGCAAGGACTTGTGGAGATCCTAATTTTATTAACAAGCAAAACAAGCAATAAAAATAAAAGCGGCTTAAGACTTTATACGAATATTTTTACACAGTTAATCGTCTTGCTATGTAAAAGTCATTTGTTATATATTTTTCATCTACATATTTTCTTAGAAAAGATATATATTCTTCTTAATATTTTATACCTTTTTTATAACTTTAAACATATTTTTCTTGTTATATACATATAAGCGCGTATGACAATAAAATCTGTGTATTTTTTAGCAACATATTTTCACGACACTTGCTGTTAAAATATGTCTTTGTTGAATGCTTGTTTATGTCCCTTTTAAAACCTTTTGTATTTGCTTTTGTTGTATATATATAGGGTAGATTGCCGTACAAAGGCCGTTCAGTCCAAACAGTACCAGACAAATATTTAAGTTCTCATTTTAAAATTAATTAATTTCAGTAGCTTCATTAAAGCGCAATAGTATCCCTTCTTTTCAGACAAGTGTGTTCATTATGTTGTCCACATAATTTAGGATTTCTCATTTAACAAGTGGAACTTGCAGATCTTTGTGGATGTTGATGTTTTTAATGTACCAGGGAGAACCAGTTGTCATTATTAGGATTTTATGTTGACGGCGTTGAATTTGTTTTATGTTGGAGGCAGAAGCAGTACCCCATAATTGTATACTGTAGCACCGAATTGATTTCAAAATTGAACTGTAGAAAAGTAGTTTACGATCAGGATGAATCACAGAGTTTCTGCTAATTAGCCCATGAATTTGTGTAGTTTAAAGTTTCATTTGCATCAGCTGTGCATCTGTTTAGCATATAATTTCGTATGCAATTGTATGTGTGTGCTCTAAATAAATATAGTTATTAAGTTTTTTATTTTGTAAATTATTTTTAAAATAAAATTTTTTACATTTTCGCTTGTATTTAGTATTTTTTTAATCTGATAATATATTTATTGTTTTTATTTTATTATGCTTCATTAAACAATAACACAATTTAAATTTTCCACTAATACAATTATTTAAAATATGTTTATTTAAATGGAAATATGATAAAAAAATATCCTTGTTTATTTTATGCTGAAAAAAAATTTTAAATCATATTTGCCTATTTAATATTGTTTGTTTGAATAATTAAATATAAATAAATTGTTATTAGGAAGTTTTTTAGGGCTGCATGGCATGAGGAAACAAGCAGATCAATTTTGTATGAAAGATATTTTTTTTTAATTTATGTCAATTCATTCTAAGAAATAAAATAAAATAAAATAAAATAAAAAAAATTAAATAAAATAAAATGAAATATAATAAAATAAAATTAAATAAAATAAAATTAATTAAAATAAAATAAAATAACATAAAATAAAATAAAATAAAATAAAATAAAATAAAATAAAATAAAATAAAATAAAATAAAATAAAATAAAATAAAATAAAATAAAATAAAATAAAATAAAATAAAATAAAATAAAATTAAATAAAATAAAATAAAATAAAATAAAATAAAATAAAATAAAATAAAATAAAATAAAATAAAATAAAATAAAATAAAATAAAATAAAATAAAATAAAATAAAATAAAATAAAATAAAATAAAATAAAATAAAATAAAATAAAATAAAATAAAATAAAATAAAATAAAATAAAATAAAATAAAATAAAATAAAATAAAATAAAATAAAATAAAATAAAATAAAATAAAATAAAATAAAATAAAATAAAATAAAATAAAATAAAATAAAGTAAAATAAAATAAAATAAAATAAAATAAAATAAAATAAAATAAAATAAAATAAAATAAAATAAAATAAAATAAAACAAAATGAATTAAAATAAAAAAAAATAAATTAAATTAAAATAAAATAAAACAATATAATAAAATAAAATAAAATAAAATAAAATAAAATAAAATAAAATAAAATAAAATAAAATAAAATAAAATAAAATAAAATAAAATAAAATAAAATAAAATAAAATAAAATAAAATATAATAAAATAAAGTAAAATAAAATAAAATAAAATAGAGAAATAGTTACATGGTGCCTCCTTTAAATTGCCTTTGTTTCTAGATTTTTTTAAAAACCCAAAACACTTTTATAATTTTTTTAAAGGAACCTTTTTTTTTTGTTTTATAACATGTTCAGGCACTCCACATACCCTCAAACGTGATTAACCGTTAAATCAGCCAAAACGGATGTTAAGTAGTATTTTGACAAGTATAATCATTTCCTGTTGTGTATTTCGTTTTACTTTTTTTCCTCTACCGTATTGAAACAACCCTTTTATAAAGGAATCTCACTTACGGTTTGAGTTAAACAACTATTTTAAAGATTTTTTTTACACTCTTTTGATAACGTTTCCTTGTTTTGACTTTCTTTTACTTTTTATAAATTTTTAAACAAGTTAAAAAAACAAGGAAAATCAAATTTATCACATTACAAATGATATCGTGACCAAAATGCACAATCTTTTTTTTAAGGATAAATAATAATGTAAAATTTAAACAACAAGATATTTAAATGACACATAAAAAAAGCATGTATAAGGTTTGATTTTTTTAAAAACTTTTGCTCTAATGTTTGTTCTATTCAGGGTGTCTTGTAACAATTTAATTTTTTTTTAATACGATTATTTCAAAAAGTAAGAAACGGTGCGGAAAATAGCTGGCGCCGTTGGAATTATCGATTTTGAGGATTTGTGCAGCGTGTGGTGCAGAGCACAATGCTCGGTTTCGAACAGTGTGTTTAATCCAAAAGAAGACATCTGGATGAAATAATCTTTAAAAAATAAAACCCGCATTTTTATTCTATCGTTCAATGCTCTAAGAAAAACCTTTTTAAATTATTACGTTTTTTATTTAAGTTCTGAAATCTTCCACCAGACACCCTTGACAAAAGATATTTGTTACATGAGTATGTCAGTAGGTATTAATGAAGTGCTTATATAATATGGTTTGAAAATTAAAACAGTAGGAATTTAAACAGAAAAATTTAAGCCTTTTAGTTAATTTTGTATACTCTATTCAGTTTTAAAATTGCATTTTAATAAAAATTCACTAGTACACCACAGAACCTACAGTTATCGCTGGCCAGTCGTTTTCCTTTTTTTGCTTGAACCGCTGTCCAACAATGAACTTTTATCATAGCAATACTAATAGCAGCATATATTCGCCCGTTTGCAAGGACAGATGAAAGCTCGTCACCCTCATAAAGTCCCCACATTTTCCTGGAGACTCTAGACGAAGTGACATTTACGCAGACTTCCGTGATACTGACCCTCACCGCAGAGTCTATGCTCTCATTAAAGACCATGAATGTCTATTGCTCTTTCCATAAGTAAATGAGCCTATTGCTGGGCCAGTCCATCTGCCTTCTTGTACACCTCAACACCTTTGTCTCCTTGAACCAAGTATATGTGCACTTGTCTCACGGCATACGATCCACTAATTGATTCTTCGCAAGCCAAAATAATTAAAGAGCAAAAAAACTTAACGGAGATTGCCTTATTCTAAGTCTGAGAGGACAAAGCAAGAACTGCGGTCAACTCAGCAGCTATTCCGCTTGAAATTCACTACAGTGTTTAGGAAGTTGAAAGGACTAGCTGATATTCAGTTCCTGATTCAAAACTGCAGCTTAAGCTTCCTTAATTTGGACTAGTCCGTAAAGTATAGAAAATTCATAACATTTTTTTTTGAAAATAGCGTTTTTTCTAATTCTGGCAAACAAATTTCAGGTTTTGAAATTTGTAGGAGTTTGGTTAAACGCTACTTTCATTTTGTTGTAAAATTCTGCAAAAACATAAACTTAAACCAACAAAATGTCGAAAAAAAACAAAAAAAAATATTTTTTAGATTAGAACGGAAAACTCATTTCTTTTTCACTAAAATTCGTTCAAATTGAATTCTAAATTCTCTATTTTATCACCTTACGAAACACAAAATATTTTAATTATAGAAAGTTTCAATAGAAATAACTTATAGAGCTATAAACTCTTGTATTTTCTCCGCCGAATAGCAATTACAAAAATGTTATTAATGTAAGTGCAACAAAACTACTTCTTACCAAAAAAATAGGTCATGTGATATAAGATCTTTTCCACGCTATCATGCTTCGCAAATCTAAAGAAAAGCTGCCCTTTTAGTTTAATATGAATAATTATAAGAAAACTTTACAACGACCTATTTTTTGTTGCATTAATCTGTATTAGTAAGAGGGTCAAAACCCAACAAACCAAAACTATATACACGAAAAAAAAACTTATAACAAGCTTACTACCGCAAGCTTTAATCTTATAAATTTGTTATGAAATCTATTGCAAAAGCTTTATAATTATTATTTGATAAAGAAAACCAGTCCCTAGTGATAACATTCTTTGTCAGTACTTATGATAAACTTAGAATTGTAATGATAAAACAAGCTTGCAGTTAAATAGCTTTCCAATAATAATTAAAATAAATTTAAATTGTTACTG